>BDSI01000036.1:950234-1058083 GCA_003117195.1 Eudorina sp. 2006-703-Eu-15
CAGGGTGCCAGGGTGCTTCGCACAGGGTCCGGGATGGGTGCGCAAGGCGCTGTGTCCGGCATTGCCACTTACGTAGGCCTTCAAGGCCGCACTCATTTGTTTGACGTCGTGTATCAGAATGGTGCTAGCGAAATGGTCACGGTACGACAGCTACGCACTATGCTTGCCCCCACTAGTCCACGCCCAACACGTGTTCTGCGCGCCTCAGCGGCGGTGACCTCCGTCCAGTCAGGGGACTGGAGCTTGGACTCTGGGGGGCGGTAGCCGCTGCACTCTCTATGGCCATGCCTGGGGAGCACTCCGCGTCCAAGGTTGCACTCATCTCCAATGCGCTGTCCAGCAGTTTCACCGAGTCCAGCGTGCCCAGCGAGCATGTCGATGTGTTGAAGTCGGCGTTGGATCTGGGCATGGTGGGGGAGGTCGTTTGCCCTTGGGAGGTCTCACCGGCGGTGCGGTCGGTTTTGATGTCGCATGGTGTCCGCATCATGAAAGGTAAGTCTGCCGATCCTAAGGGGCCGTTGGTGCCGTCGTTTTATGAGTCAGTGCAGCGGCAGGTGTCCGCCGTCCAGTCTGTGTTCTTGTCTGCTTCCGGTCATGTGCTTGATCTGGCCTTGCCAGCGGCAGTCCGTTTCACGCAAAGTTTCGTGGTGGCGCGTGTCCCTGTGTCATATATCGCTACGGCGGATGAGTTGCGCATGCGCTGGTTGAAGTCGTTGCAGCGGCAGGGTCGTTTGCTTATGCTGCGCTGCCCCCTTGTTCCATCCGAGGAGGCGTTGTTCATGTGGGTGATCATTTTCGCGTCGCCGTTGGTCAAGCAGCTGATCGTGAAAGATAGCGGTTTGGTGGAAGATTTGGTTTAAAGTTCGTGCCTCGTGGCTTAGTCGCCGCGGATCACCCTGCATGCATCGGGTGACCGCTTGGGGGGGAGTCTCCCCTAGGCACTTATTACGTCAGTAGAGCAGTCATACGGCCTGACAGCTGTCGCGCCGTTTGGGTGTCATCGTCATTTTACTGCGCAGCAAGCAGCAGTTACCTAATTCGGATTTATGTTGGTTAGTTTGTGGCATTAGCCCACCGTTTTGTCGCGAGTGAGGTGTTCCGTCGCGATGCGTTATGGCGCGCGGTGTAACCGCCGCCCAGTCGGTAGCCGGTCCGTAGCAGGGTGGCTATCTTAAGATATGAATATATATTCGGCCCAAAAACTTGGAAAATTTTAGATACTTTTTCCCCGCAGAAAGTGGCAATATAAGAAGTTTTGATGCAGCAAGGTAGCCACGTATCTTTCCGTTGACAGAAACTTGGTAGATCGACACATCCCCGGATATCTCCGGCCTGGGGTCGATTCTCATTGATATCAGTCGTTTTTGGAGATTTTGGGTACGGCGATCTACCCTTGTTTCGGCAGTACATAGCCGATGATGCGCCCTATCCGCCTGTCATGTATAGTTCCGGACATGACTATTGAACCCAAATCATACCTTTATTACTTATTGCAAAGGTGCTTTACGTTTGGACCACACATAGTGAACAGGCGCAGTACACAGTACCGAACGCTTTCGCACGTTCCTTAGTCTCCGTGCGCCTAGCAGAAACTTGTTCGTGTGCAGAGGTTGCTGTGAAAATAGCTGACAGGCTCTAGCAGTGCGCGAACGTTTCCAATGGTGGCGCGAAACGCACCTTCTGTTGCTCTCTTCGCGGGAATGTTTTGTCTTCTAGGCATAATCATGGAAAGATCAAAACTACGTCCACAGAGCTGCTATGTTACCAGCTTCGTCGCGAGTGGTCACACCTGGTGGCGTACCCGGTAGCCGCTACCGGGGGCGGGGCGCTAGGGCCTACGTGCGCAGCTGCGCACACTGGAGATGGAATCATATGTGGATGGTGACACGGTACGCATCAGCCTTTCATGCTGGACAAGGACGCGAAGCGCGTTGTAGTGGTAGGCCCACGTGTGCACGTGTGCATACCGTACCGTGGGTCACCGGAATCCTATCCTCGGATGCTGGCGGCGCCTGTGCATCGTGCATGTCAGTCCTTGTTATGCCGCCTGGCCGCAGCCGACAGGAAGCAGCGACCGGACGCGCACCGCCAAGAATGCTTCATTGCTTCTGCTCTTGTTGTCATACCCCAACGTGTCCCACCACTGTGCCTAGTGCCCACCGCTCCCGCGTCCCTCCTGCGCTCTCCCTCGTCCCTTGCCTTCACCTTCAGAGCTGGGCGCCGAGCGACAAACACATGTGGCGAGCGCGTGCAGCCGGCAGCTTGGGCAGCGGAGAGAGACACGTAATGTGTTTTGCTGCGGTAGGTGAACTGTGCGCCGGGCGGTTTGATTGATGGGCGTAAAGGGGTGGGTGATGGGTGTGATGGCGTGGTGTGTTATCACGCTGCACGGCGCCGCCGTCGGGCATGTGGGCAAGCTGGCCAGACGGCTGGGGCCTCGCTGAAGGGTCCAAGGGTAAGGACGCAATGAGGTTTCAGGGCTTGGCGGCCTTTGGTTCCGAGCGGAGCCCTGGGAGGCCTAGGAAAGCCCGCACCTGACAAACCATCCTTCCGGGCACGTTGGGGATCCGTGGGTGCCCGAGCAGGGTCGGGCCAGATCAGTGGGTGTTGGCAGCGGGACTTGTAGGCGAGGGCCGCTTGCGCAGGGGATGGGTGTACGAAAGGGAAGCTTACTTGGTGATGTGCTGTCTTGTGCAAACCATAGCCCCATCATGGAGCGCCCGACTGCATACCCGGATCTGACGCGTGCGTGACGCTCTGGGGGCACAGCTGTCACCGGTCCTCGGTAAAATGGTGATCAGGAGCGCGCCATTGGTTGAGAGTGAGGGGGCAGAGGTTCCTTACGCCCCTCTCCCTGTATCCTGGGGAGAGCGCTTCGGCGCTCCACCCGTCAGGCAGCGGTGGTTCGCCGGAGGGCCGCGATTTTCCTCGCTCCGGGGCGGGGCGGGGCCCCCTTCGTGCAACAGTTCGCCCTTCCCCTCATCTCGCCCGCGCCTGCCCCTCGCCGCCTTGCACGCGCGTCCCGTCAGCCCCGCGCCATCCGTCCGCATGTGCTGGCACCGCCCACTGGGGCGGTGACTCGCCTCGATTTCACGGAGGAGGGGCTGGGACACGGGAGGGAGTGTAGGGCGGGGCGGCAGCGGCGGAGCCGCCGACACCCGAACCGGCAGCGGGCCAGCCGGCCGGGTTCACATAGCCTGAATCCAAACCTCCGCCCCTCTTGCGTCGTTCTTGGCCCTGCCGGTACTGCCCTTGCCCCTGCATGTATTGCTTCAGTCCGTACTGCCTGCGCCTGCTGGTGATATCTGCCCAGCTCACACGATATTGTTTCCCACCACCTCCTGCACCTGGTAACCGGGGAGTTGTTTTGCAGCATCCGTGACATTCCTCCTCTCTGTACTGGTTGACGATACTGACGCTTTCGTTTCGTCTGGTCCCGCCTCATACTCTGACCCTCTTCCGACGCTCCTGCACCGCATGGCCTCTGGGCATGCCCTCCTGGCGCAAAGACCTGTCGTGGTCCTCGGCGCGGACTTCAGTGAACGTCGACGGCCGGGCCGGCGAGGAGCTGGAACGGGGGCAAGCATTTGAGCAGGCTTCGGCTGGCGTGTAGCGTTGTGCTAGGTTTGCTCAGGCGTAGGCTAATCGCGTTGGTGTATCGGGGTCTATACGCGCGGGCGCAGTGGCGGGGGCTCGCATTGTGTTCTTTCGGCAATGGGAATGGGTTCTGTTGTCGAGGATGGGTGTCGCAGTTGAGGCCAACACCAGGGTTGGTAGCGGCGGCGTTGTTTCGCATGGCGTCCCTATTGCGGACGGGGGCAAGTGGTGCAGGCGGCTATAAGACTGTGCTAATTCTGCGCTCGAGACATGACATGTGAATGGAGGTACGCTGCACGTTGGGGTAATGGAGCGGTCTGGAACACACAGACGAGACGTAACACATTGTAACCGATGGCCAAACAAAGCCTCAACACTTGAAAGACCCCGGTGCAGAATCAGAGCGACGTGCCACGTTCCTTGTGTGCCGAGCTGCCGACGCACCATTACCAGGGGTTGGACAAGGGAACGCAAGGCTCCTGAACAGCTGAAGACGCCAGGGAAATCGAAAAATGGCTCACAGCACTGCCACCTTGGCTTGTGTCAACGCTCCATAAGCACAGAGGGATCCGTAACGGTATGAGCGTGCGAATGGGCGCTGTAAGCGAGCAAGCGGAGCCAGCGAGGGGACCAGGTAACGAAGCACGCCGCTCTCCTATTGTGCCCAGAAGAAGTGGGAAGGGGAACGGAGGAAAGGCGGGGCTTCCTCAGTACAAGGATGTATGCGTGTTATTACCTGCTAGGCCCTAAAGGCAAGGCTGCACAGGACGGAGGCGGGGACTGGTGCGCGAGTTCAACGGCAGTTGGAAAGGCGAAAGGTCGGTAGGTGGGTTTGGTAACGGAGGCCGGGGAAAGGGTGCACACAAAACCGTGACTTTTCCTACTCCTGTCTCCGCTGTTCTATGTGTCCTTTGCCCTACTACGGAATGCCTGTTACAGTGACACTCAAAAGGCAGCATGGGTATAGTAAGGAACATATTGAGTCAGCGCCGGGTTGGGCCTCGGGTGGGTTTGGTAAGGGTACGCACGACGCGGACACGCCCAAGGTTTTTATCTGCAACGCACAAAACATGAATCAAGGAAATATTTTTTGTTCCTCTGACTGGTTAGCATGTGGTTTCCGTGTAGCCCGAGTGCCCGTAACCGAAGCCGACGAAAGCCCGCGAGAACTGCCACGTTCGTACGCCAATGGCTCTTTTATAAGCGTCATTTGGCTCGCAATTTCACACTCTGCAAATCCATTTTAGCTATAAAATCTCGGCAACTTCCGTCCTGGTTCATTTGTGTTTCTCTTCCGCAATGGCTAACGCTAATGCCGCGGCTACCTACTTGGCTAAGGCCAAGGCATCTGACAACAACGCCGTGAAGTCTCCCGCCATCAAGAAGGCTCAGACCAAGAAGCAGAGCTCGCTCGGTGCGTTCGTGCGCAAGGTGCCCCTGCCCGCATCCTACACGGCCCGCTCGCCGCGGAGGCAGCAAGCTCCTACGAATCCTATCGAGATCATTGAAATTGATTCAAGCCCGGAGACTATGCCGGTAAGTCTCAGTGATGACTGAGTAGGGTTCCAAAACTGTTGCTCTTTGCCGTGCGCCTTACTGGTTCATTCGGCACTCCCCGCATTTCCCATAGGTGCGCAAGGCGGCTACGAACTTCAACGGCACCAACCTCAATATCATCGAGCGTTTGGATGCTGCTGCGCCTCCGCGGACCGTGTCTGCGTCACCCAAGGCCCCCAAGCCCGCCGCTACGCCCTCGCCCAACAAGCCCACCCCGTCGGCTGCCGCGCCCTCACCCAAGGCCCCCAAGCCCGCCGCTACGCCCTCGCCCAACAAGCCCACCCCGTCAGCTGCCGCGCCCTCACCCAAGGCCCCCAAGCCCGCCGATACGCCCTCGCCCAAGAAGCCCACCCCGTCGGCTGCCGCGCCCTCACCCAAGGCCCCCAAGCCCGCCGATACGCCCTCGCCCAACAAGCCCACCCCGTCGGCTGCAGCGCCTTCACCTTCGGCTCCCAAGCCCGCCGATACGCCCTCGCCCAACAAGCCCACCCCGTCGGCTGCAGCGCCTTCACCTTCGGCTCCCAAGACTTCGCCCAACAACCCCACCCCGTCGGCTGCCCGTGTACATGCATCTCTGCTTAACTAGACAAATAACCTACCGTCCCTTCCCTGATCAACCTATCCGTCGATTCTCGCCCCGCAGTCCCTGAGGAGCTATGTGGACCTTGCGGCCTTGCTTGCCGCCTCCGACGCGACGCACATCAAGATCGCAGGCCCCTACCAGTCTCGGCCTGCAGGCATGGAGATGCTTGACTGCTTGGAGGTACGAAGGGGCATATGGGGTCACACTATGTTGTGGCCAGGGTGGCCATCGCGGACTCCGAGTTCCTGGCCATCACCATCGACGAGTCCACCGACCGGACTATCACCCACCACCTTGCCTTGTATGTGTCGTACTCCGACGAGATGGGCGAGGTCAACAACCGGTACCGGAAGCTGCTGCACATCAAGGGCAGTGCTAATGCGGCGGCGCTCTTCGACCTCGTAAAGGAGGCCCTGGAGGTACGTTCCCCGCGCAGTTGGGCACCTACAACTATCGGGATGGGCACTGCGAATTGATGCGCATGGGCTGTACGACTGTACCTATCTTTACCTCACACGCTCTGTAGCCTTGGCAGCGGTCCCTGGGAATCGGGTTTCATGCTGAGAGCCTGTATATTTGTCGTTGTCCCCTTGCCATCTTTGACCTTTCCAGGAGGACGGCATCGACATGGGCAAGGTTGTCGGCTTCACCAGCGACGGGGCCAGCGTCATGGTCGGCGAGCACAAGGGTGTTGCGGCACTCCTGAAGAAGGAGTGCCCCGACCTCTTGTCCTTCCACTGCGCCGCCCACAAGCTCGCGCTGTCTTGCGCGGACCTGTTCAAGGGTGACGAAGACCTGGTGCTGCTGGACACGATGATCTCGAAGATCTACAGCCACTTCAAGGTCTCCCCGCTGCGCAGGGATGACCTGCGATCCCTTCAGGAGCTGCTCGGGGCCAAGGAGTACAAGCTCTTGAAGCCCCACACGTGAGTTGTCACCCAAGCAATGGGGACTTCGGCCGCAGCTGCGAAGTGTGGTAGTGTTGGAATTAACCTGGGCATTCGTTTCGTTTTTTCTCCACAGGGCTGTCCCGTTCTCGCTGCATCCGGCGGCTTAAGGAGCTGTACCCGGTCCTGCTGGAGTACTTCGAGCAGGAGACTGGTCCCGCCGCCGAAACCATCTACGGCTGGCTGAAGTAAGCAAGCATGCATGCGCAGCGTCTCTCCTTTGTTGCTTTCGTGTTTGGGCTGGGCATGTTTGGTAGCGGCGCATCACGTTTCTGGAATGCTCTGTTCGATTGCTTGTGTGCTTGACTTGAACAGTAGGCCTATCTCCCCCCTTGATTACCAAATTGATTTCCCCACCCGGCGTGCCTTGCCACCAACATGGCTCTTGCCCCGACAGAAACGCAAACAACCTCATCCTGACGTACATCCTGGATGAGATTCTGGGTGTCACCGCTAAGGTCAGCTGCTGCTTTCAGTCGAGCCAGTTGGCGCTTGTGGATGTGGAGTCGTGGCTGGAGTCTGAGCTGCGCGCCCTCGAGATCAAGTTCACGTACCACAAGGTCAACGACAAGAGCAACGTGCCGCCCACCTTCAGCGCGGCCATCAATGAGCTGCTCGCGTCGCTGAAGGAGTCGAGTGGGCGGTGGCATGGGCACGACCTAGAGTTGGGCGCGGGTGGGGCAGTTTCCTGGGCTACGTTTGGGGCGGAGGTTTTCCGTAAGAAGAAGTACGTCAGCAATCTGTGCACCGATTTGATTGCGTTGATTAGGGACCGCTTCCCCGAAGAGGATCTGGGCCATGCCGCAAAGTTCCGGATTTTCAGTCCGGAGGTTTTGGCGGCCGTGAAGGAAGGCGCGGCCGAGTCATTTGGATCGGTGGAGATTAAGGCCCTGGGGAAGTGGTACGCAAAGCGTTTGGGGGGCAATGTCCACGAGGAGTGGAAGCTGCATGCGGTGCACAAGCTGGTCAAGCATGCTAAGCAGGCGAAGGCGCAAGCTCTGGGCAAGGGGCCATTGCTTGCACGAGAGTTTTACATGATGGAGGGCGTGTGGCTGAAGCGGCTTGCTCCGTTGGTTTGGAAGCTGGTCCAGATCATGCTGGTCATGCAGCCAGCCAGCGCTGAGGTGGAGCGGGGTTTCAGCGCAATGAACGACATCAAGTCGTGGGAGCGCACCCAGCTCGACCTGAGCACGCTGGATAAGCTCATGCGCGTGAGGTTGTGCGGTCCGGAGATCCGGATCAAGCACCAGTCGGAGGACGACCCACCCTACAAGGAGTTCGATGAGCGCATCCTCCCGTTTGCGATGCAGCACTGGCACAGCAAGAAGCGCTGCGCTGAGCGCAGCTGCCACGGCCCCCGGCCCAAGCGCGCGGCGAAGGGGGACTGAGTTCTTCCGTTGTGGTGGCGGGAAAGGAGACTTAGGGGACGTTAAGCATGCTTGCGACGCGAGGCAGGTATCATGCATTGGACTTTCTACTCATAACAACGGCTAACAGAACGGTCAACGAACAATATGAGTGTAACGGTATCCGCAGCCCGAGAGATATATATATCTCTCGGAGAGATATATATATCTCTCGGACAGATAAAAACTTCTAATCAGGCAACTGCGAATCTCTGTAGATATGTCGGGCCGTTTCCAGCCGGCAGTATCTCCCCATTGACAGATACTTTCAGCGTTTCGGAGCCAGGTGTATCTCTGGCCGTAGATACTCCCAAAAATAAGATAGCCACCCTGGTCCGTAGGTGTGAGGAATCGAGCGGGAAAGAGTGATCGTTCGATTCGTGAGTTGGGATCAGGTAGCAACCGTGAATTGCTTTGCGTTGTTTATTCCGTTGCGTATATCTTGGCGTCTTATTTGCGTGTGTATTGGAGCGCCGCGTTGCGGTAAGACTCCAGTCGGCCTTACGAACTTGAGAGGCGTTCGAACCCGCGAGGTCGTACGTCTGCGTTTGCGCTTATTAGCCAAAAGCGTGCTGGTAAGCATCGCTTTTCGGCTCTGTCTGGATGATTGTAAGCGTCCTCTGAGCTAGACTAAAGGCCCTGTGCATTCCGATCGCACAAGTACTCTGCTCCTGATCACATCACTACTCACATTGGCATCTTCTCTTACCGGCAGCTCAGCGCGTGGGAACTCGCGATCCTCACGCTCTGTTGTGACAGCCGGCGCGGTGAGAAGGGGACTTACAGCTTTCTGCTTTGCAGCGCTGTGCGAGCGCACGTGGTGTGCCTTCGCAACAGCTCTTCATCGTCGAAGCTTGTGGTCGTCCGCTTGCACCTCCATTCCCTTTTAACACTGCATCCCAGTCTCCCCTAGGCACTTATTACGTCAGTAGAGCAGTCATACGGCCTGACAGCGCGCACCGTGCCATGCGAGCAGAACCTGTGGAATGTTGCTCTGCCCAACCGCCGGTCACCATTCGGAGCGCCTTGCCCGCTCGAATCAGTTTCCCGACCGTTTGCAGCCCGGTGCAGCCCACAAGGTCTGGGAATACATGCTCGAGCCCGGGGGCTCCCCCTTTCGTGCAGTTCCTCCGGGAGAGTGGGTTCCCCTACGTACAATGGTGCGTTCTGGCACCGAGCGGGTGTTCGGCAATGTCCATCACCCGCAGCAGGGCGGCTAGGGCGTCACGCCCCGCTGTACCTCTGGCTCTAACCTTCGAACGAACCCCTCGCCATGGGCTGTCGCCCGTCGCTGCCTGCCTTGGTTGTCGTCCGTCGACCCCGCCTCGGGGGGTTGGGGAGGAGGTTGAACATCTTCTGGATGGGTGACGGAGGGGATCCAGTGTTGCTATCTTCCAAAACGGGGAAATAGAATTCTGCAGGCCTGCCGCCAGTACCCAAAAAGTCTTTGGCAGGGCATATTTTGGGGGCCATCCAGGAAGTAAAAACCTCCGAGGCAGGCCGAGAGATATTTCTGCGTGTTTCGATAGCTGAGCCACTGCTACCACAACTACGACAGGTATTCTCAGACTTGAAGGGCTAAAACACGCTTTCCTGGCGTCGCGGATGCATGCGGAATGCGGCCCCCGTGCGGGAGGCGCGCGATGTTACCAGCAGCACGGTCGTTGGTGTTCCATAAGATATGATGTGCAATAATAATATTTGAAAGTATATTTGGCATCATAGCATGCACTGACACACAAACAGCGTGCGTCTCCCAAGTAAGGGTTCATTTTCGGAAAGAATAAAACTGGTACAGCACCTTGCATGTCGCTCAAAATGCCTATCTTGTGGTATATATCTGGTTCAACTTATCTGGGATTATATTATGCCATGTTAAAGCTCATCGACAATTTTGGTCTTCGCAGGTTGGCTTGCCCACCAAACGGTGGGCAAGATCTAGGTAAGGATGAATAGTTACAAATACGGGAGGAAAAAATCACTCTTTGGCCGCATGACGGACCGCGATATCATGCGTATGGTGTTTTTGGCGTAGGATTTCAATGTCAAGATTATGGAACTGTATGCGATATACAACATGAACTATTGACGTATTGCAAGAAGGAAGCCATTGTGACGAATGTGCATTGTTACTGTTGTTATGTTTGTTGAAGCAGTTGTTGTGTAAAACGCATTGTGCCGAATAGACTAATATGTTATGTTAACCAGAGGCATCCATGTATTGTATTGCCATTATTGTAACTGACGAGCAGGGACGACAGGCAAAAGTGCTGAGGCATTGTTTGTGGTCGGTCCCTGTTTGCCATTGACAGCATTGCACCTTATTCCATTGCACCTCATCCCTGTTTTCCTTTGTTGATCATAGCAGTCGAGTTGGAGCTTGTCTTGTCCTTTACCACCGGTCATAGCCGATGTAGTTGTTTGTATAGCTTTGTTTAGTGTGTATTTGTTCAACCAGGCACCCAGGCGGAAATCGTCAGGAAGGAAGGTGTACACATGAAGGATCTGAAAGGACTGCAGACGTTAACACCGTTTCATCGTGAAATTGCAGGAGTAATGAAACGATCGTGGAACGCAATGGCCAGGAACAATGGCGAGGCGAGTGCCTCAGCGCGGAAGGTCCGATGGCCAGCGGCGCGAATTGTGGGGCTTTGGATTTTGTTTGAAACAGCATAAGCATGCGCAGGTATGCATGTGAATATCATATTGGTGATTGCTTCTTCGACTCAGTAAGCTTCGCCTTGCTAGTAGTTCATGGCGTAGACGTCACATCTAGTAATGTTCGCGCACGTTCTTGTAACATGGTGTCGCAATATTTGAACGAGTATCATAGATTGATTTTTGAGGTTCAACTGCAAGCGCAACGGGACGTCGGTATAGCTGTAAACGTGAAATGTCATGGAACTGAATGAAGGACTAGCACGCAACGATTTAAGCATGTCATGTATCATTATGGCGGGTTGCAAAACAAGTTCCGTTTTCCAACGTGAAATCCGCGATGTTGAGCAACCTCGATTGGTAGGACTTTGGTCAGGTTGCTTGTCCAAAATTGCTCACCAAAAAGCAGTGAAGGGGGCCTGTGGGCGGATGCTATTGTCTTTCCGTGCGTTGCCCTAGGGTTTAGGTAGGGTTTAAACCGTTGCCCGAAGCTTAGGAATATCACTAACTATATGGGACGCTGCTTCGGCCGCAATAGTAGAGCAGCACTCTGCTGGAGCAGCATCACGAAGCATTCATATCGCACGACTGGGCGCGCATTATGAACCGGTGTTGCCAGTAACGTTATTCACCAATTCGGCAATACAAGTGGAGACGGCAGGGTTTCACGGCATCCCGACGCCACATGGTGGTGTTGGGGAAGAGGACAGCCGCGGCTTCCGGCAGTGCCATCTCTGGTCCCGCCTGCGCGTCGCGCCTCAGCCTGACGCATTCGGGGCAGACCCACTGGCCGGGCGGCACAGTGTGAGTGGTGGGGACAGGCACTGCCCGTCCCGCAAGCGTCGCACAGCAGCATGTGCGCCTCATCGTGCGGTGATTGGCAGACCTCACAGGCGAGGTCCGCCGCAGGCCGCTGTGACGTGATGAAATGATTTCGCTGAAGTTGTTTTTGAGCTGTACGTACCGTACCGTACCGTACTTGTAGCGGATAATGTAAGGACGGTCCGTCTACCTTAACGATAGACGAATACCTAGCTAGCGGAAGCGTGGATCTTTAATAGTAATACAAAAGGATATTGGGTCAGGTTGGGACTCGGACCCAAAGCACAGTATGTAAGTGGCGGCACCTGCCCCTACCCTGTGAGCTTTTGTGCACCGCGGACCTCACAATCCGCGTGTCGTACCTTGATACGACAGATCGTGCATATCTGTGTTCTCCTAGAGAACTCCAAAGCCATTACGACATACCACAAATGCTTTGGTTATAATTTATAATTTGCGATCCAGCTTAATTCTAGGATCGGTTAACTCACGTTATTGGTAAGGCCCGTGGGTCAGACCCGCGAAATCGCTAAGTCCGAAGCACGGTCTTACACTCCCCCCTCCCTGAAGCGAACGTCCCGGGAGCTGTTCCGAAATCGGAACTTTAATGTGGTTGTTTTCTTTTTAATCTCCGCAATTGCTGCGAAGGCTCCAGGTTGTCCCGCTTTCGTTTCGGTTGGGGTGGGTTGGGCTTCGGGGCAGGCGCTTCCTGCGCTTGCCTTTTGTCTTTGTACTCCTGTAAAAGCAGTGCGTGCCGGGGTTCCTTCCGTTGAGCACTGGGCAATTTTGCCTCGTAAGCCTCGATTGATTGTTCCACGGGAGCGGACTCACGAAGAGTCATTTCCGGTTCCCAGCTGTTGTCCCTGCCATTTGACAAAGTAGTCCCGTCGGTGCTTGCCGCGACCAACAGGAACATCTTTGTGATCCACAATGGCTTCTACCGCCCAGTAGTCCTTACCGTCCAGGTTGAAAACCGGCGATGGGGGTGTACGGCCATCCGTACGGAAATGTTTCAAGAGCGATATGTGGAACACTGGATGGATGCGCATCTCGGACGGCAGTTGGAGTTTGGCTGCCGTGGGACCGACCAGCTTCTCGATTTTGAAGGGTCCGATCCATCGAGGCATGAGCTTGCGCACCCCAGGGGTTTTGAACGTAATGTTCTTGGTATTGAGCAACACATCTTGACCCGAAGTGAACGTAACCAGCCTCCTGCGGCGGTCAGCGTGCAGCTTCTGTTGTTCCTGCGCTGATTGCAGGCACGCTTTTGCCTTCGCAAGTCGTTTGCGTAGGGTGGACTCGAAAGATTCGGCTCTGGGCACCTTCGTGGGTAATTGTACGTCAGCCGGGGTACGTGGCTGGTGGATTCCATTCAGCAAGAACGGAGTCGTTCCCGTCGAGGCCTGCTTCGAGTTATTGACTGCAAACTCTAGAAGAGGCAGGTGCTTGTCCCAGTCGTCTTGCAACGGGGAAATGTAATGTCGTAGCATTTCTTCTAAGAGCCTGTTCATCCGCTCCGTCTGGCCATCGGTTTGCGGGTGGAAGGCCGTACTCATGTACAGCTGAGTCCCCAGTAAGCGTGTGACTTCCGACCAGAACTTGCTCGTGAATCGTGGATCGCGATCCGAGACAATGTTCTTCGGTAAACCGTGTTGCCTGAAGACAGTTGACACGAAAAGGTGCGCCAAGTCTTCTGCTGTGACGGATGTGTGTGTGGCAGCAAAGTGGGTCATCTTGCTGAGCCGGTCCACAAACACAACAATCGCGTCATGCCCGTCTTGCGTGGTTGGCAGCTGCGTGATCAGATCCATTGATACGCTTTCCCACACTCCCTGTGGGATCGGGAGAGGTTGCAGTAATCCCCCGGCTTTGTGGTTGAGGATTTGTTGCGCTGGCACTGAGGGCATGTGTCAACATAACGTTGCACGTCTGTGTGGAGGCCAGGCCACCAGAACGTTCGAGCGATCGCTTCTTGGGTTGCCCCTGTCCTGTGAGCTTTTGTGCACCGCGGACCTCACAATCCGCGTGTCGTACCTTGATACGACAGATCGTGCATATCTGTGTTCTCCTAGAGAACTCCAAAGCCATTACGACATACCACAAATGCTTTGGTTATAATTTATAATTTGCGATCCAGCTTAATTCTAGGATCGGTTAACTCACGTTATTGGTAAGGCCCGTGGGTCAGACCCGCGAAATCGCTAAGTCCGAAGCACGGTCTTACACTCCCCCCTCCCTGAAGCGAACGTCCCGGGAGCTGTTCCGAAATCGGAACTTTAATGTGGTTGTTTTCTTTTTAATCTCCGCAATTGCTGCGAAGGCTCCAGGTTGTCCCGCTTTCGTTTCGGTTGGGGTGGGTTGGGCTTCGGGGCAGGCGCTTCCTGCGCTTGCCTTTTGTCTTTGTACTCCTGTAAAAGCAGTGCGTGCCGGGGTTCCTTCCGTTGAGCACTGGGCAATTTTGCCTCGTAAGCCTCGATTGATTGTTCCACGGGAGCGGACTCACGAAGAGTCATTTCCGGTTCCCAGCTGTTGTCCCTGCCATTTGACAAAGTAGTCCCGTCGGTGCTTGCCGCGACCAACAGGAACATCTTTGTGATCCACAATGGCTTCTACCGCCCAGTAGTCCTTACCGTCCAGGTTGAAAACCGGCGATGGGGGTGTACGGCCATCCGTACGGAAATGTTTCAAGAGCGATATGTGGAACACTGGATGGATGCGCATCTCGGACGGCAGTTGGAGTTTGGCTGCCGTGGGACCGACCAGCTTCTCGATTTTGAAGGGTCCGATCCATCGAGGCATGAGCTTGCGCACCCCAGGGGTTTTGAACGTAATGTTCTTGGTATTGAGCAACACATCTTGACCCGAAGTGAACGTAACCAGCCTCCTGCGGCGGTCAGCGTGCAGCTTCTGTTGTTCCTGCGCTGATTGCAGGCACGCTTTTGCCTTCGCAAGTCGTTTGCGTAGGGTGGACTCGAAAGATTCGGCTCTGGGCACCTTCGTGGGTAATTGTACGTCAGCCGGGGTACGTGGCTGGTGGATTCCATTCAGCAAGAACGGAGTCGTTCCCGTCGAGGCCTGCTTCGAGTTATTGACTGCAAACTCTAGAAGAGGCAGGTGCTTGTCCCAGTCGTCTTGCAACGGGGAAATGTAATGTCGTAGCATTTCTTCTAAGAGCCTGTTCATCCGCTCCGTCTGGCCATCGGTTTGCGGGTGGAAGGCCGTACTCATGTACAGCTGAGTCCCCAGTAAGCGTGTGACTTCCGACCAGAACTTGCTCGTGAATCGTGGATCGCGATCCGAGACAATGTTCTTCGGTAAACCGTGTTGCCTGAAGACAGTTGACACGAAAAGGTGCGCCAAGTCTTCTGCTGTGACGGATGTGTGTGTGGCAGCAAAGTGGGTCATCTTGCTGAGCCGGTCCACAAACACAACAATCGCGTCATGCCCGTCTTGCGTGGTTGGCAGCTGCGTGATCAGATCCATTGATACGCTTTCCCACACTCCCTGTGGGATCGGGAGAGGTTGCAGTAATCCCCCGGCTTTGTGGTTGAGGATTTGTTGCGCTGGCACTGAGGGCATGTGTCAACATAACGTTGCACGTCTGTGTGGAGGCCAGGCCACCAGAACGTTCGAGCGATCGCTTCTTGGGTTGCCCCTGTCCTGTGAGCTTTTGTGCACCGCGGACCTCACAATCCGCGTGTCGTACCTTGATACGACAGATCGTGCATATCTGTGTTCTCCTAGAGAACTCCAAAGCCATTACGACATACCACAAATGCTTTGGTTATAATTTATAATTTGCGATCCAGCTTAATTCTAGGATCGGTTAACTCACGTTATTGGTAAGGCCCGTGGGTCAGACCCGCGAAATCGCTAAGTCCGAAGCACGGTCTTACACTCCCCCCTCCCTGAAGCGAACGTCCCGGGAGCTGTTCCGAAATCGGAACTTTAATGTGGTTGTTTTCTTTTTAATCTCCGCAATTGCTGCGAAGGCTCCAGGTTGTCCCGCTTTCGTTTCGGTTGGGGTGGGTTGGGCTTCGGGGCAGGCGCTTCCTGCGCTTGCCTTTTGTCTTTGTACTCCTGTAAAAGCAGTGCGTGCCGGGGTTCCTTCCGTTGAGCACTGGGCAATTTTGCCTCGTAAGCCTCGATTGATTGTTCCACGGGAGCGGACTCACGAAGAGTCATTTCCGGTTCCCAGCTGTTGTCGGTTGCCGGAAATCCCTGCCATTTGACAAAGTAGTCCCGTCGGTGCTTGCCGCGACCAACAGGAACATCTTTGTGATCCACAATGGCTTCTACCGCCCAGTAGTCCTCACCGTCCAGGTTGAAAACCGGCGATGGGGGTGTACGGCAGTGTTGCTATCTTCCAAAACGGGGAAATAGAATTCCGCAGGTTTCCGGCCTGTCGCCAGTAGCCAAAAAACCTTTGGCAGGGCAGATTTTGGGGGGCTTCCTAGGTGCCAGGAAATAAAAACCTCCGAGGCAGGGTGGAAATATTTCTGCGTGTTTCGACAGCAGGGCCACTGTTACCACAGCGACGACAGGGATTCTAAGTCCATGGAGGCCTGAAGCGCGCTTTCCTTGCGTCGCGGATGCATATGGGAGGGTAACCAGGAGTTGGGGACACGGCATTCGAGTGTGTTTTGGCGGTAGACAGGTGTACGATGCAGGATTTTTCCCTGCGCCTGCAGATTTCCAGGCCTTTTTGGTAGTCTGGAAAATAGTTGGCAGGGCAGATTTCCGGCTCTCCACAGCGTCAAATAAATGAAATCTCGCAGGTTTCTTGGGGGTCCGGGAAATAGAAAATTTCCGGCTTTTTTGCCCGTAAATATTCTTTTTATTTAAGATAGCAACACTGGTGTACGGCCATCCGTACGGAAATGTTTCATGAGCGATATGTGGAACACTGGATGGATGCGCATCTCGGACGGCAGTTGGAGTTTGGCTGCCGTGGGACCGACCAGCTTCTCGATTTTGAAGGGTCCGATCCATCGAGGCATGAGCTTGCGCACCCCAGGGGTTTTGAACGTAATGTTCTTGGTATTGAGCAACACATCTTGACCCGAAGTGAACGTAACCAGCCTCCTGCGGCGGTCAGCGTGCAGCTTCTGTTGTTCCTGCGCTGATTGCAGGCACGCTTTTGCCTTCGCAAGTCGTTTGCGTAGGGTGGACTCGAAAGATTCGGCTCTGGGCACCTTCGTGGGTAATTGTACGTCAGCCGGGGTACGTGGCTGGTGGATTCCATTCAGCAAGAACGGAGTCGTTCCCGTCGAGGCCTGCTTCGAGTTATTGACTGCAAACTCTAGAAGAGGCAGGTGCTTGTCCCAGTCGTCTTGCAACGGGGAAATGTAATGTCGTAGCATTTCTTCTAAGAGCCTGTTCATCCGCTCCGTCTGGCCATCGGTTTGCGGGTGGAAGGCCGTACTCATGTACAGCTGAGTCCCCAGTAAGCGTGTGACTTCCGACCAGAACTTGCTCGTGAATCGTGGATCGCGATCCGAGACAATGTTCTTCGGTAAACCGTGTTGCCTGAAGACAGTTGACACGAAAAGGTGCGCCAAGTCTTCTGCTGTGACGGATGTGTGTGTGGCAGCAAAGTGGGTCATCTTGCTGAGCCGGTCCACAAACACAACAATCGCGTCATGCCCGTCTTGCGTGGTTGGCAGCTGCGTGATCAGATCCATTGATACGCTTTCCCACACTCCCTGTGGGATCGGGAGAGGTTGCAGTAATCCCCCCGGCTTTGTGGTTGAGGATTTGTTGCGCTGGCACTGAGGGCATGTGTCAACATAACGTTGCACGTCTGTGTGGAGGCCAGGCCACCAGAACGTTCGAGCGATCGCTTCTTGGGTTGCCCCTGCCCTGTGAGCTTTTGTGCACCGCGGACCTCACAATCCGCGTGTCGTACCTTGATACGACAGATCGTGCATATCTGTGTTCTCCTAGAGAACTCCAAAGCCATTACGACATACCACAAATGCTTTGGTTATAATTTATAATTTGCGATCCAGCTTAATTCTAGGATCGGTTAACTCACGTTATTGGTAAGGCCCGTGGGTCAGACCCGCGAAATCGCTAAGTCCGAAGCACGGTCTTACACTCCCCCCTCCCTGAAGCGAACGTCCCGGGAGCTGTTCCGAAATCGGAACTTTAATGTGGTTGTTTTCTTTTTAATCTCCGCAATTGCTGCGAAGGCTCCAGGTTGTCCCGCTTTCGTTTCGGTTGGGGTGGGTTGGGCTTCGGGGCAGGCGCTTCCTGCGCTTGCCTTTTGTCTTTGTACTCCTGTAAAAGCAGTGCGTGCCGGGGTTCCTTCCGTTGAGCACTGGGCAATTTTGCCTCGTAAGCCTCGATTGATTGTTCCACGGGAGCGGACTCACGAAGAGTCATTTCCGGTTCCCAGCTGTTGTCGGTTGCCGGAAATCCCTGCCATTTGACAAAGTAGTCCCGTCGGTGCTTGCCGCGACCAACAGGAACATCTTTGTGATCCACAATGGCTTCTACCGCCCAGTAGTCCTCACCGTCCAGGTTGAAAACCGGCGATGGGGGTGTACGGCAGTGTTGCTATCTTCCAAAACGGGGAAATAGAATTCCGCAGGTTTCCGGCCTGTCGCCAGTAGCCAAAAAACCTTTGGCAGGGCAGATTTTGGGGGGCTTCCTAGGTGCCAGGAAATAAAAACCTCCGAGGCAGGGTGGAAATATTTCTGCGTGTTTCGACAGCAGGGCCACTGTTACCACAGCGACGACAGGGATTCTAAGTCCATGGAGGCCTGAAGCGCGCTTTCCTTGCGTCGCGGATGCATATGGGAGGGTAACCAGGAGTTGGGGACACGGCATTCGAGTGTGTTTTGGCGGTAGACAGGTGTACGATGCAGGATTTTTCCCTGCGCCTGCAGATTTCCAGGCCTTTTTGGTAGTCTGGAAAATAGTTGGCAGGGCAGATTTCCGGCTCTCCACAGCGTCAAATAAATGAAATCTCGCAGGTTTCTTGGGGGTCCGGGAAATAGAAAATTTCCGGCTTTTTTGCCCGTAAATATTCTTTTTATTTAAGATAGCAACACTGGTGTACGGCCATCCGTACGGAAATGTTTCATGAGCGATATGTGGAACACTGGATGGATGCGCATCTCGGACGGCAGTTGGAGTTTGGCTGCCGTGGGACCGACCAGCTTCTCGATTTTGAAGGGTCCGATCCATCGAGGCATGAGCTTGCGCACCCCAGGGGTTTTGAACGTAATGTTCTTGGTATTGAGCAACACATCTTGACCCGAAGTGAACGTAACCAGCCTCCTGCGGCGGTCAGCGTGCAGCTTCTGTTGTTCCTGCGCTGATTGCAGGCACGCTTTTGCCTTCGCAAGTCGTTTGCGTAGGGTGGACTCGAAAGATTCGGCTCTGGGCACCTTCGTGGGTAATTGTACGTCAGCCGGGGTACGTGGCTGGTGGATTCCATTCAGCAAGAACGGAGTCGTTCCCGTCGAGGCCTGCTTCGAGTTATTGACTGCAAACTCTAGAAGAGGCAGGTGCTTGTCCCAGTCGTCTTGCAACGGGGAAATGTAATGTCGTAGCATTTCTTCTAAGAGCCTGTTCATCCGCTCCGTCTGGCCATCGGTTTGCGGGTGGAAGGCCGTACTCATGTACAGCTGAGTCCCCAGTAAGCGTGTGACTTCCGACCAGAACTTGCTCGTGAATCGTGGATCGCGATCCGAGACAATGTTCTTCGGTAAACCGTGTTGCCTGAAGACAGTTGACACGAAAAGGTGCGCCAAGTCTTCTGCTGTGACGGATGTGTGTGTGGCAGCAAAGTGGGTCATCTTGCTGAGCCGGTCCACAAACACAACAATCGCGTCATGCCCGTCTTGCGTGGTTGGCAGCTGCGTGATCAGATCCATTGATACGCTTTCCCACACTCCCTGTGGGATCGGGAGAGGTTGCAGTAATCCCCCCGGCTTTGTGGTTGAGGATTTGTTGCGCTGGCACTGAGGGCATGTGTCAACATAACGTTGCACGTCTGTGTGGAGGCCAGGCCACCAGAACGTTCGAGCGATCGCTTCTTGGGTGCGTCGAGCACCACGGTGCCCGCTGAAAGGAGTGTCATGGTATTCTTTCAGGATTTGCGTGCGCAGCTCAGGGATGTCGGGTACGACTATCTGGTTTCCCTTGTACCAGAACCCGCCCTTTCGTTTTAACTGCAACCGTGCCGCCTTCGGTTTCTCAAACCAGGGATTTCCAGCGTATCCCTCACGAATTTGTTTGCCAAGCTCGCCTAACGTCAGCTCGCTGGCAAGCACCGTTAGCACAGTCTCATGTACCCTACTTAGAGGATCCGCCACGTTGGTCCTCCCTGGACGGTATTCCCACTTCATGCCACTGAAGCGTTGCAAGTATTCCATCCAGCGTGCTTGTCTTCTCGACAGCAACCCAGCTCCGCGCTGTTCATGGAGGTACACTAGGGGGTGGTGGTCCGTCAAGAGCATGAACTCACTCCCTTCTAGGTAACAGCGCCACTCTTGCAGAGCGTGTATAACCCCAAGGCATTCCTGGTCTGTTGTAGTGTAATTGTATTCCGCACTCGTGAACTTCTTGCTTGTATAAGCAACTGGGTGGCCGTCTTGCATAAGTACGGCACGGGTGCCGTTCACGGACGCGTCGGACCAGACCTCAAAGGGTAGGTTGAGCTGTGGTAGGGACAGGACAGGTGCATTACTCAAGGCCTCTTTTATGCCATCAAATGCCGCTTGGCACTTGGGCGACCAGGCGAAGGGCACTTTCACACTGGTTAAAGCTGTCAATGGAGCTGCTAAGCTCGAGTACCCCTGTATGAAGCGTCTGAAGTAGTTTGCTAGGCCAAGGAATTCACGCAGTTTGCGAACGTCCTTAGGAACCGGCCAATTTTTCACTGTGGCAATTTTCGTATTGTCAACTTTCAGACCTTCGCGGCTCACAATATGGCCGAGGAATTTCAACTGTGGCTTGTTGAATTCGCATTTGGACAGCTTTGCCTTGAATTGGTGCTCTCGGAGCAGTTGCAACACGGTACGGAGGTGTTGTACATGCTCTTCTGGCGTCTTGCTGAACACCAGAATGTCGTCTAAGTATACCAGCACAGTTTTGCCGATATGCTTAGCAAATATCCCATTCATCACCGACTGAAATGTTGCAGGCGCGTTGGTCAGTCCAAAACAAAGTACCCGAAATTGGAACTGACCCATTCCCGGAGCGATAAAGCCAGTTTTCTCAACGTCTTTATCGGAGATTCGGATCTGATAATAGCCTTGCTGGAGATCGAGCGACGAAAATATACGTGCTCCTTGTAGCGTATCGAAAATTTCGGTGATGTTGGGCATCGGATACCGCCGTTTTACTGTAAGCTTGTTCAGCGCCCGGAAGTCAAGGCACAGACGGAGTTCGCCGTTGGGCTTCTGGACAAAGAGGATGGGCGCTCCGAACGGTGAAGTTGAAGGCTCAATGAAACCCTTTGCCAAAAGCTCAGTCACCTGTTTCCGTACTTCCTCCATTTCTTTTGGTGACAAGCGATACATCCGCTTAGCAGGCGGTTCCGCATTGGGCAGCAGGGGAATTGTATGGCTGATACCTCGGTCAGGAGGCAAGCCGTTCAATTCTTCAAACACGTCCTTGTATTCAGAAATAAGCGCCTGTATTTCCTGTTCCGGTACCAGGTCGTCGGGGACACCTTTGGTCGCATCACCGACAGCTGCGGCGAGCTGAAAGCCGCCGTGGGACTGTGTTTGGTCCTCGCGCACTAGCATTAAGTAGCTGCGAGCCCCCTGTGCAATACTCCTGGCTGCTTGTTTGGCCGAGAGAACTTTGGTTCCGGTATCTTGGAACAAATGTACCGACTCGGCATTTAGCAACGGGTCTTCCTCAGGGAAGCCTTCCGCCCCGTGCTGCGCGTATTTTGGAATCAGAGTCACTGCACTACGATTACGGGTGATGATGAGGGCGTCCCGTTTGTAGTCTTGTTGAGCTTGCCGAAGTTTCAGCCAATCGGCACTCAAAATGACATGTACCCCAGGGACTCCATCTTTCAACACCAAGAGCGTAACCATTTCTGAATGATTGCCCATTCGTATTCGTATGCGGACTTCACCATGCAGCCTAGCGACCTCACCGGACGCTACCCGCACGGAGGGAACCCTCGATGACTTGCGTTTGAGTGCCAATTGTCTGACGGTTTGTTCATCAATGAAACCGTGTGCTGCCCCTAAGCACGAAGCACCGCTGTCGACGAGGATACAGACTGGGAGGTCCATTGCGTACCCGTCGAACGTCATCGTGTAACTGTTCCCTGGACCGAGCGTGTTGAGTTTAGCATACTGGCTTGGCGGATCCCACCATAAATCGATTGCCCATCGCGTTTGCGGTATAGGTATACGAGAGCCATCGGTATGGGGAACCGTAAGGACCTTGGATCCCTGGTCGTACGATTTGAATCGTCGAAAGCCAGCCGCTTTGAAAATCTGCTCAACGTGTGGCCATCGAGGCACAACAAACATCGCTGCGGTCTGATGAGGACTTTTCTGTTTGCATTTTTGGTAATGGTTCTGCCACTCACGGATTTGGGAATACGGAGGATGAGCCCAAAAGACTTCACCTGAGACATCTTGCTCAAGGAAAGACCGGTCTGGACAGGCAAAGCGTTCACACAAGCGATTACTTCCATCATTGTTACAACCAGCATCATACGTGAACTTCATGTTCAACGCCTCCTGAACTTTCTGAAACTCGTCCGGAGGAAACATGCGGTCTGAAAATCGCCCAAAGGTGGCGGTGGAAGCACTTCCCTTGCGTCGGCACTGGCTTCAGCGGCGCGCTGTAAATCTAAATCATCAAAGTCCTGTGCGGGACCCTGCGCGCTCGCTAGCACTGGTTCGTCTGAACCTGCCGTTCCCAAATTACGCCTGCCAATCCCCTATTCCTTCATCGCATCTGCGTCGCCCCGCGGCCACCGCCTCGGCCACCACCCTTTCCGCCGCGCCCGCGGCCCCGGCCACCGGAGTTGTAGTCGTTGTGGCGCACGGTCGGCGCCTTCGACTTCCGGCTGGCCAGGACGTCGTTGCACTCGCCAGACTGCTTGTGCTCGCGGATGTCGTTGACCAACAAGCCGCAGTCCCGGCAGTTGATTGGCTTACGCGGAAACCGCGGCCTCTGCTTTTTGGAAATTTTGGGGCGGACGGCAAGGGCGTTCAAGTTAGCTGTCTTCAGAGCAGCAACACGCGTGCGAGTCTCATGGCCGATAGCGTATTTGATAAGGTCATCAAGGTCTTCCCAATCATGACCCTTTGCATCAGTGCCGCAGGCCTTGCGCATAGCAACGGGCAGACCATTAATGAACCAGCCGATGGATTCACCTTGAGACATATCCCGGATATCCCGAATGATGTCCCGAAAACGTTGCGTATATTCTTGCACACGTTCATTTGATTTCATGTGATGCTCACCACTATGCAAGCGATCATGACCCTCTTGTGCCGTATGTCTACGCACGTCACCGTATTGCAGCAGGAATGCAGCGCGCAATTCTGACAATGTAAGAGTCTTATTCGTATCTGAATATTGCTTAAGTAAAGCTTGACCCCATTCTTGCGCGCGACCCGTGAACCAGAAAATAAAGTGATGAACGGGATTAAGACCGCTAGTTTGCATATAATGAACTAACTCATCAAACCATGTTTGAGTACAAGAAATATGGTTATCTGTCTTCCCGTTAAACTACTGGTACGGGTAATCGGCGACTAGCGCCTACCTCAACTGGCTGCCATGGTGCAACGTTGTGCGTAGACGGTGGAGGGAGAGGTAGTGGGGGTCCCTGCGTCGATGGTCCGGCGCCGGCGTTGTTGCCATTGGCCATCCCCGACGGAATTGCTGCGGGCACCCCTTCGCGCGCGGACGACCGACCGTCCAGGGCCCGGTAAAGCTTGTGTTTAGCTTCACGCACGATAGCTTTCCAGCTGTCATCCTCCAGCGGGAACCGCTGATAATGAGGAGTCCATCGTCGCCAGACAGGTCTGAAGCATCGCGGTCGCAGTCGCGAGGCGCTGCTCCAGTTCCTCTCTGGTCGGCTGCTGCGACTGAGGTTGGACGCTGTTTGTCTGTTGCTGCGACGAGCTGTCGAGCTCGACATTCTCCAGCTGCGCAGCCAGCGCGTCAGCGTTCTGCGCATGTGGCACAGCGGCAACATTGCCTTCAGAATCAAAATAAATATGTCTGGGCGAACCATTGAACGGTTGCATCTGGACCACAGCCGACTTAGGCAAACCATTAGGCGGTTGCATCTGGGGCTTAGCCTTTTTCGGCAAAGCATCTGATTTTTGCATATGGGTCTTAGCCCTCTTATCCTTGCCCGCAGGCTTTTTCTTCTGCGCCGACCGAAGTGCGACAGCGCGAGCCATTGCATACAGTCCTGCAAGCGTTGCCGCATAGACAGGCTGCCGGCCAGTCTTAACTCGCTTAACTGGCTTAATCGCCTTAACCGGATTAGACGGATTAGTCGACTTAACCTGCTTGGAAGCCTTGCTCACCTTGCGGGTGCCGGCCTCGTTAGCCGCCGATGGATTGCGCGGCGGCGCGTCGCCGTTGTTGTCGCCGGTCGACTGAGTCGGCGTGGTCATCTTATGGGTCTAAAAAAAAAATAAACTAAACTAAACCTGGTCGTGGATACCACTTGTAAGGACGGTCCGTCTACCTTAACGATAGACGAATACCTAGCTAGAGGAAGCGTGGATCTTTAGTAGTAATACAAAAGGATATTGGGTCAGGTTGGGACTCGGACCCAAAGCACAGTATGTAAGTGGCGGCACCTGCCCCTGCCCTGTGAGCTTTTGTGCACCGCGGACCTCACAATCCGCGTGTCGTACCTTGATACGACAGATCGTGCATATCTGTGTTCTCCTAGAGAACTCCAAAGCCATTACGACATACCACAAATGCTTTGGTTATAATTTATAATTTGCGATCCAGCTTAATTCTAGGATCGGTTAACTCACGTTATTGGTAAGGCCCGTGGGTCAGACCCGCGAAATCGCTAAGTCCGAAGCACGGTCTTACAGATAAGCATTTCTTTTGCGGCCTGTTTCCAAACTACATTTCCAATATAACCCTACCCTTCACTTGTTAGTCTTGTTGCGGATAGTTTTTCATGTGATGTGTTTGTCTTACTGGTCTTACCTTACTAGCTAAGTGTAACGATGCGAGGCCCAACTGAGCATCCCGGGTTACGCCTTTGCAACAGTACGACAGGGACCCTATAGGGCCCTGGCTTTGTTACAATGGTATCGAGACGGGGCCGTACGCACCTTGTCACTGGCAAGGTCGGCGGTTCGATCCTGGCTAAGTACCAGGCGGGTGTAAAGAGTAAATCTGTGCGAGTCATGGGTTGGAGGTCTCTGTGCTCAGTCAATGGTCGATGCGACGTCTGAAAAGCGGGCACTCGCGCACGTAGCGCTCAACGGCGGAGTACATGCCGACTCCATACAAGTCCAGGAGCCCTGCCCCGAGCCGCGGTCAACAGCTGCGTGCTGATCTCTCCAAGGAGGAGGAGGTAAACCCCAACATCAACGCGACTGCCCTTAGAAATTACCACATTTCTGTCAACAAGGCATCCAAGCTCTACGATCGCGCGCCATGGTTCAAACTTTCAAATACGTTGTTTGACCGGTGCACCGCAGCGCACACCACTAGCGAGGTGAACGCTGCCGCACGTGGACTAAGCCTTGCCTGTCGCATCGCACAGGCCCACATTCGCGCCAACCTGGCGGCACGCCTCGACGAAGCCGCCCAGGCCGGACCCTCCTCCGGGGCCCAAGAGCCCGCGGCCCAAGCGCCCCCGGCACGAGTTGCCCCCGCCCAAGAGCCTGCGAATGGTAAGCAACGCAAGCGTAAGCAACCATCCGCTGCCGGTGTCGAAGGACAAAACGCAGCCCCTTCACCTCCGCCCCCAATCCCTCCGCGCTCTAAGATAGCTGCCACAACGGCACAGCATGCAAGTCATGTTGGCGTTCCCGCGGCGCGTGCCAAGCGCACCGCCGCCCGCGGATCGCGAGATAAACACCTCGCAGTTCCTGCCCAACCGTTGACCGGCCCCACAGAGGCGTCCCCAATGACACAAATGCGCGCTGACATCGCTCACCTCGCCGCCACAGTCGGGACTCTCGCGTCCACCGTCGGCGTTCTGACGGCAGCGGTTCAACATACCCAAGTGCTCGTCCAAGCGGGCCCCCCACCTCCTCCAAACCCCGCGCCGCCGGCCGAAGCGCCA
This sequence comes from Eudorina sp. 2006-703-Eu-15, assembly GCA_003117195.1. Lineage (NCBI taxonomy): Eukaryota > Viridiplantae > Chlorophyta > Chlorophyceae > Chlamydomonadales > Volvocaceae > Eudorina > Eudorina sp. 2006-703-Eu-15. The sequence continues at coordinate 976,077 of BDSI01000036.1, forward strand.
CCGCCTCCCGCGCCTGCGCCGCCGGCCCCTGTTCAGCCGCCCGCGCCCGCGCCCGCCGCCCAAGTGCTGGCATCGGCCCCGGAGCCCCAAGCTGCTCCCGCCCTGGCCGCGGCCTTGCCACCCGCCCCGCCAGTGGCCCCGCCGCCTGTCAACGTGCTGCCGCTGCAGCCGCCGGCGCCCGCACCCGCGGCCGCTGCCGCGCCAGCCCCGGTCAACGCGCCGGTTCACGTAAGTGGGATTGAAGGGATGTCGGGCATAATGTCTGACGGGACTAGAGATCCCTCGGCACATAATGTGACCACTCGCACCACGACCAATCCTAAGTGTTTGCGTCAACCTCTCGCGTACAATGGCGTTCCAAGCACTGCCATCCCGAAACCCGAAGTTTGGTTTGACCACACGGTGAAATACTTGCGCACCATGGGCACCGATCCGGTCGACGGGATGGGGTATTACTTCGGTGGCGATTGCGCCACGTGGTATTACAACCTCGTGCAACAGCACGAAGCCATGGGAACCGCCCTCACGCTCGAGAGCATGCGCGCTGACTTCGTGCTTTTGTACGGCGATGTCAACCGCAACACTCCTAAGAAAGTGCGAGCCCGCCTTGATAAGTGCGAACACTCCATGCAACCTGGCGAGACCGTTGCGCAATATGTTCAGAAATTTCGCCGCATTTCGCGCCTGGATCCTAAAATGGACCAGGACAACCTGATTTCCTTCTTCCTGAAGGGCCTGCCCCCGCAACTACTCCAATTGTGTGCCACTGACGCCAACGGCCGCTCGTGGTCCACCGTCGAAGACCTCATTACCTTCACACACGGGCAGCAGGATCGGCTAAATGCTGCAACGGCAACCACCGGCAAGCCTCAAAAGGCCCTTCTGAACTTTTCCCTTGGTGCCATTCCGACCGCACCCTCGAAGCAGGGCAATGGCGGCCGTGGACGGGGCCGCGGTCGCGGCCACCACCACGGTCACCGCGGCGGCAGCCACCATCACGGCGGCCGCTCCGGTGCCACCAAGATGTCCGACGCGGCCAAGGCCGCACTCAAAGCGGCTGGCCTCTGCACCCACTGCTTTGAGCCCTGGGGCCAGGGCCACTGCTGCTACAAGAAGCAGCGCCGCGACGGCGGCGGCAACAACAACAACGGCGGCGGCCCACAGGGCGCCTAGGAAGTTGCCCATGGTTGTGTCCGCGCAGGCGACGCCCATGGGTCCGGCAAGGCCGAGCTCCCACCACCTCCCCACCCGTTAATGCCTCCCGCTCCAAGCAGCGGCGATCGTGCGATCCTTCGCATGGTTTTTCTCAAGTTGCAGAAGGCTTCGGGTCGGTCATTTACGTTCGACGCAACGTGTAACGGTTCTGGTGCGGATTCCTTGTGCCCCAAGTTTGCCTGCCCTTCCTCTCCGTTCACGACGCACGATATCGCTGGACAGCATGTCTTGTGTGTGCCTAGCTACGAACAAGTCGTTCCGTATGCAACGCATTACCAGGCCTGCAAGCAAACCGCTCCAGCCTCAACCAGTGCGGTATTTATAGTGCCCAAGTGCACTGACACTCAGATCATTTTCTCATCACTCGGGTTCAAACTGCTCCATGAATTTCCAGCTGATGTTGTATCTCATTACAGGTTTCCCTTAGCCGTTGGCTAGGTATGCTCATAACTTAACCGTTGGTTGAGTTCGGCCGTTGGCCGTGGTTCTACGAAGCTTTCGTATGGACCTGGGATTACGACGGTTTCGTTGTAATCGTGACGCTTGTCACTGGTAGACTCGTTCGAGGCTGATATTTCACCGGTTAATGTACACTATTCGATGCGTTGCATCGTGTAAGCTATCGGCTTACTTGGAGATTACGACATGCCGGGAAAGGCCGTACGTATTCTTCGACCATCGGGCTTTGTAGCCTACTGTGTCTCATTATCCGGTAGTTCTCACTACCACCTAACAGTGGACGTGGGATACAACAACTGGTATCGAGACAGTTGTCTCGGGCGCTTCCGCCTTGTTCTCGTTTACCTCCATCATGACCGAGTCCAGCTCGGAAGGTCCTCTGAACGTCGCGGCGCTGAAGGCGGCGCTACCGACGGGTAACTAATTATTCCGCTGCATATTGTTTGTTAGAATCGTCTTTGCGTTTCCTGTTGCCTGCAGATTCCTTAGTCTTTGCTGCAGACGACGAGGATCTCGCTGAGGACTCTGACCGTGCGCCGCTCTTGGCCGGCGCTGCACCTTCTTCTGCACACGCCGTTGTCAAGGCGCTCGCCGACAAAAGTAGGCCTTGGGTTTCCTAGGTTTAGGTACCATGGCTGCATTCTTCGCCATGGCGGGCGGTCGGAACAGGGCTAACTTGTTCCAGGGTGCTAGCTTAGCGCCTAGGGCTGCTTTGCCTGCGAATCCACCCGTTGGGTTGCCTGCTGTGGGACACGCTGCTGTCGCCGCTGCTGTGCCTGAAGTCCCCGTTGGGGTAGCTGGCAATGTCGCCGGGCCCATTGGCGCCCCAGTACTTCACCAGCCAGGCTTTCCTTTGCCAGTTTTGGCCCCGCAACCTGCCGCTGTGCAGCCTGTTGTGTCATCTCCGCGCGTGGTTTCTCGTGCTGGTGAGCCCGTTGCTAACGCCATTGCCGTTTTGCCAACTGCTGCTCGCCCAGCCACACAAACCACATCGCAGGATTTCCATGCTGCTTATTTGCAGCAGCAGGCCTATGACGCCCAGGCGGCTGCGAACGCCGCGCGCCAGGCCGCCGAGGTTTCTCATACGCCTACGGCGGGCGCGGCCGGTGGTTCTCAGCCTGCTCCTGTTGTGGAGCCGCCAAGGGTTAGTTTGCCGTCTCCTGTTTTGCTGCTAGACCCTAAGCTAGAGCCGAAACAGATTTCCGCTCGGGTTCGGGCGTTCATTCGCGATGCCGAATTGTTCTTCGACATTGTGCCGTGGGGTAAGGATCAGCGCTCGTGCTGCCTCTTTCTGTCGCAAGCTTTGCGTGGGAATGCTAAGGTTTGGTACGATGAATGGTCGCTGTCACAGCGTTCGCTTACCGTCGCGCTGATTCTAGATAGCCTCCGCACGCGCTTCGCGCCTCAAATCCTGTCCGTTGAGCAGGAGGCACGTCAGAAACTTGCCGATAAACAGCATGTGATGCGCGCCGGTGAGAATGTGCGCGCATACCAGGCCCGGCTTGAGGCCGTATTCCAGGACATTTCTGACGCTTCGATGCGTGAGCGCATGTTCTGGTTCCAGCAGGGGCTGTCCGCTGCTTTGGGCCCCGAGTGCGTCACTGACCTTCACGGCCGTCCCTTTCCATCCTACGAGAAGTTGGTCGAGCATGCCTTGGGTCGGGAAGCTCATTTCCTCGCCATGCGAAAGGCCCGGTCCGCTCTCCGCTCGAACGCTGTTTCGGTGCAGGACGCTGCCGGTGACGACGGCATGGACCTCGACGGCTTCGAGGAGGTCAAGCCGGCCAAGCGTCAGCGCCAAGCCGTTCCTGCCGTCCACGCTGTGGCCGCGGCGGGCAATGCTGCGGGCGTTCGGCCGGGCTCCGGCGGTGGTCGGGGTGGCGGTGGTCGGGGTCAGGGACGTGGTGGTCGGGGTGGTGGCCATGCGGGTGCGGGAGGTAACCAGCCAGGTCGCGGTCAGCGCCAGGCTGCCGCTCGCCCGCCGAACCGTCCCCTTACCGCCGAGGAGGGCGCCTCGGCGACGCCCTACGTTGACAAGACTGGTACGGCGTGGACGCGCAAGGCCTTCTCGTCCTTCCAGGACGCCGCCCGCCAGCTTAACACCACCTACTGTTGCTTCTGCCGGCAGCTTGGCGTGAACCATACGTACGCTAACTGTCCCGAGCGCCCGCAACAGGATCGCTAGGGGGTTGCCCAGGTTGGCGCTGAGGGGAGCTTCCCTGGGACCTCTCGCTCGGGTTCGTCGGTGACTGCGTTGCGTCCGTTTGTACGCGCGCTTCGCCCTGCCGTTGTGTCGGACATTGAGGCCGCCGTTGGGCGTTGCTTCTCCTTTGACGCCGTTGCGGTGAAGGCTGGCTTTGACGCCGACTGTAATCTCACTGCGCCGCGCGGTCGTTCCTTGTCCGCTTCGCAACTCGGTGGGCATACAGTCCTGATGGTTCCTTCTTCGTTGAAGCATTTGCATTCCATGATCTCTCAGTACCGTGCTTGCAAGCGGCTCCGGCCTGATACTGCAGCTGGCATCGTGCTCCCGTCGCACTTCGTGCGCCGGGCTTCACAGGTCTTAGCGGGTATGCGCCGGGTTCTGTCTTTCCCCTCCGGTACGCGTTTGTTCAACGGGCTGGATCTCACGGGTGGTGTGGTGGAATTGCCAGGTTTGTCGTCTTCCGCCGATGTCTGGTACGATGCGCCTCTGCCATACACCGCCGTGCCGCGGCAACCTGCCACCTCTGTCCTTGTTGCAGCTGCCTCGGGCGTCGCGGCTGTGGATTCTGCCCTGCCTCTGGTCTCGTTGAGTGCCGCAGGTCTCGTGTTTCCCGCGTTGCTCGACACGGGAGCTACCCACGACTTCGTCAGTGAGTCGCTGGTTCAACGCCTTCACCTTCCTCTCCGGTCTAGTGAGTGGTCTCACGTCTCTCTGGCCGATGGGGGTAAGCAGGCGATTCTCGGGCGGGTTTCGCTCCGGGTGACCCTTGGGTCGTTGCGTTGCACCGTTGCGCCGTATGTCTTGCCGTCGTTGACGGATGCCGCTTCCTTCATCCTTGGGTCGGCTACTCTGCGTGCGCATTCGGCTTCCCTCGATTTTCACTCTCGCACCTTGCGCGTTTTGCGTGGGGGTTCGCCGTGTGTTGTCCCTTGGCTTCCGGCCTCACGGGAGGGGGAGGAGCCCGCTGAGGTTCCACCGCGTGTCAATTTTGCTGCTGCTGCTCTCTGTGCGCATGCCACACCTGAGCAGGTCGGTCGCAAGGCCGCGCTGCGCTTGTTGCGAAAGGGTGCTCATGCCGTTTTGGTTCGTCCTACCGTTCGATTGAACTCGGCTGTTGCTCAAGCGCCTACGCAGGATCCTCAGGTCTCTGCGCTGCTGGATGAGTACGCGGATGTTTTCCGTGAGATTCCCGGCATCCCTCCAGTACGTCCGGTGGACCACACCATACCGCTCATGCCTGAGGCGCAGCCTGTGTCTCGCCCCATGTATCGGTTGAGCCCCCTCGAGCTCGATGAGGTAAAGCGTCAGGTTGCTGATCTGCTTTCGAAGGGAATGGTTCGTCCTAGCACGTCTCCTTACTCGGCTCCGATCCTTTTCGTGGGCAAGAAGGACGGTACTCTGCGCATGTGCATTGATTACCGTGGGCTGAACTCGGTCACCGTGAAGAATCGGTATCCCTTGCCGCGCGTCGACGACTTGCTTGACAAGCTGCGGGGTGCTGCGTACTTCAGCTCGATTGATCTCCAGCAGGGGTACAATCAGATTCGGATCGCTGAGTCCGACATTCCGAAGACTGCATTTCGCACGCCTTTCGGTCATTTCGAATACACGGTCTTGAGCTTTGGGCTTGTTAACGCTCCTGCTACTTTCCAAGCCGTGATTGACCGCATGTTCAGGCCGTACATCGACAAGTTTGTCGTGTGCTATTTGGACGACATTCTGGTCTATTCGAAGACCAAGGAGGAGCATCTGCGTCACCTTCGTTTGGTGCTGGATATCCTTCGCCGCGAGCAGCTTTATGCTAAGCGGTCCAAGTGCCATTGGGTGCAATCTCAGGTGGAGTACCTTGGGCATGTGGTTTCGTCGGATGGGATTCGCATGGACCCCCGCAAGACTGCTGCCGTACGGGATTGGCCTGTTCCTGCCAACCTGCATGAATTGCGTAAGTTTTTGGGGCTTACCAACTATTTTCGCAAGTTCATCAAGGGTTACTCATCACTTGCAGCACCACTGACTTCCCTCACACGCACCAACGCATTTGCTTCGGCTGAATCTTGGACACCTCAGTGCCAAGATGCGTTTGATGCTGTGAAGCGCGCTGTCGCTGAGGACATTGTGCTGCATTTTCCTGATTACTCCCAGCCGTTTCGTGTTGAGCTCGTTTCTGATGCTTCGCTGCACGGCTCCGGAGCCGTCCTGCTTCAGGACGGGCGCCCAATCGCTTTCACGAGCCAGAAGTTCTCCTCTGCAGAGCGTAACTACCTCGAGGGTCGGCCCTTCGTTGTCAAGACCGACCACAAGCCCCTCACGTTCCTGCAGGGCGTTCCTACCCTCAATCGTCGTCAAGCACGTTGGGTAGAGTTCATGGCTCGATTCAACTTCAACTGGGAGTATCTCTCGGGGTCGTTGAATGTCGCTGACGCACTTAGCCGGCACCCGTCGTTGCATGCGGCCATTCTGTCCGTAGTCACACGTCGTCAGTCTGCTGCTGCTGACGTTACGACTGAGGCGTTTGCCCATCGTATTGTGCAAGGCTATGCGTCCGACTCGTGGTTCCGCAATCCTGCCCGTGTTAGTCATTTGACACGTGAGCGGGGCCTTTGGATCCGTGCCGATGGTGACCGACGTCAGGTTGTTGTCCCTAACGATGACTTGCTGCGCCGTGACCTCCTTTCTCGCTTTCATGCGGACCCTCTGGCGGGCCACGTCGGCTCTACCCGTTTGGCTGAGCTGCTTCGTCGCAACTTCTGGTGGCCTGATCTCAATCGGGACGCTGCCCGATTTGTGGCATCCTGCGACGTTTGCCAACGTGTCAAGCCCCAGTCTGGTAAGCAGTCGGGTCTGCTGCAGCCGCTGCCTATTCCGGCCGCTCCGTGGGAGAGCGTTTCGCTTGATTACGTTGTGGGTCTGCCTCCGTCTGAGGGGGGATACGACGCCGTACTCGTCATGGTTGATCGTTTCACCAAGATGGTGCATCTTGCACCCACCACCACCACTGTGACCGCGGAACAGACGGCTCGCCTGTTTTTCGACAACGTGGTGCGTTTGCACGGTGTTCCCCAGTCCGTTGTTTCTGATCGCGGACCTCAGTTCGGTTCCAAGTTTTGGGATGCTCTGGGTACGTTGGTTGGCATGCGGGTAAACCTATCCACCGCCTACCACCCCCAGACTGATGGGCAGACTGAGCGCATGAATCGCACGTTGGGCGACATGTTGCGTGCATACGCTGGCAACCACCCCCGGGTATGGGATTCCTACCTGTCTGCTGCGGAGTTTGCGATGAACAATGCTGTGAATCGCTCCACGGGTCAATCGCCATTCTTCCTGAACTACGGCTTTCATCCCTCAACGCCCGTTGGGCGCGAGCTTGATGTACCCGTTCCCGCTGCAAAGCAGTTTGTCAAGTCGTACACCGATCGGATTTCGGAGGCCAGGACCTTGCTTGAGGCTGCTCAGCAACGTGCGACTGACTACTACAATCGGGGTAAAAAGGACGTTGAGTTCCGCGAGGGCGATCTGGTATTGCTTAGTACTAAGAACCTGCGGCAGCTTGCCACGGGCCCCCGCAAATTGTTGCCGCGTTGGGTGGGTCCTTATTCTGTGAAGCGCCTGGTTGGGAACGCCGCGGCAGAGCTGAACCTTCCTAGTGATATGCGCGTTCACCCCACCTTCCACGTGTCATTGCTGCGACCATACCGGGCAGCCACGACCACGTCGGACCCTGCTGTTGAGAATCCTGCTGAGGCCCCTCTCGTTGTAGAGCCCCCACCGGTGGACTGGCTAGAGGAAACGCCCCTCTACCGCGTGGAGCGGATTCTTGACTACCGTGCCCGCCGCGTTGGGACGCGCCGTAAGCGGTTGGTGCACGAGTACCTGGTCAAGTGGGCTGGGTATTCTTCGGAGCATAACAGCTGGGAGCCTGCTGCCAACTTCACTCCTGATCTACGCGCTGAGCTCGACGCGGTTCGCTCTCGTGCTCGTGACGCCGCGAGGACGCTTCGTCCTGAGGGGGGATAGTTGTTGTATCTCATTACAGGTTTCCCTTAGCCGTTGGCTAGGTATGCTCATAACTTAACCGTTGGTTGAGTTCGGCCGTTGGCCGTGGTTCTACGAAGCTTTCGTATGGACCTGGGATTACGACGGTTTCGTTGTAATCGTGACGCTTGTCACTGGTAGACTCGTTCGAGGCTGATATTTCACCGGTTAATGTACACTATTCGATGCGTTGCATCGTGTAAGCTATCGGCTTACTTGGAGATTACGACATGCCGGGAAAGGCCGTACGTATTCTTCGACCATCGGGCTTTGTAGCCTACTGTGTCTCATTATCCGGTAGTTCTCACTACCACCTAACAGTGGACGTGGGATACAACAGCTGACGCACGCATCTTCTCGGTTTCCAAACCTGAAGGCAGCCGAACGCGACTTCATGAGCACAGCCAGGTCACTCAAGCATGGTTCGATCCCTGCTCTGAGACAGCTAAATGCTCGGCCCTCGAACCCCTCGCTGACGATACGGCACTCCTGCTCGATTGCAACATCACGGGATCCAAAGCCGTTGCGCTAATTGACTCAGGCGCGTCGCACGTCCTCATCACCGAGTCCCTGGTTCACAAACTTGGGCTCCCTATCCGCAACAGCCACGTATCATCGTGTGTGCTGGGCGATGGCGCAAATCGCGTTCGCATCCAGGGTCAGGTTACGGTTTCGCTGCGCGCGCAAGGTTTCCGCTGCGACACGGTTGCACAAGTGATGCCGCAACTGGCTCGCGGAATCGATATGATCCTTGGCAGCCGCTGGCTTAAAGAGCACAATGCCCTTGCCGATTTCAGCAATGGGGTCTGCACAGTCTCGCGTCACGGCCGCACCTATCGGTTGCGGAATCCGCCGCAATAATCCGAAGGTGTTGCAGTCATGAACTACGTCACCTCGGTCCTGCACGCGGCTACGGCACCGCTCGCGTCCCTCGTGTCCCTAAAACAAATGAAAAAGCTTCACCGGCAAGGCGCGCAATGCTATGCCGCCTACGTCACAGACGACGACGTGGCGCAGCTAAACGCTATGCACACCGACGGCGAGTCGCCACCAACCGACCCCACCCTGGTCCCTCCCGACAAGCTAAATGCTTTGCTGGACGAATACAAAGAAGTGTTCGAGCCCTTAACCGGCCTCGGACCTGACCTAGGCGTCGGTCACACCATCGAGCTGGAACCCGGCAAACAGCCGCCATACACCCGACCGTACCGGCTGTCACAGCTGGAACAACAGGAGTTGAAAAAACAGCTCGCAGACCTGATCGCCAAAGGCTTCATCGAAGAATCGAAGTCACCGTTCGGGGCTCCCGTACTCTTCGCACAGAAGAAAGACGGTACCCTCCGGATGTGCTTAGACTTTCGTGCACTCAACAAAATCACGGTTAAAAACCGCTATCCATTACCCAACATCACAGACCTGCTGAACAAACTCCAGGGTGCGAGCCTGTTCTCCTCCCTCGATTTGCAAAGCGGCTACCATCAAATTCGCATTACGGACCAAGACGTCCCCAAAACCAGTTTCGTGACGCCATTCGGGACGTACAAAGTACTGTGCTTCGGTTTAACCAACGCCCCGGCGACCTTTCAAAAGGTCATGAACACCGTGCTTAAAAAGCACATCGATGCGGGATACTGCGTGGTCTATCTGGATGATATCCTCATCTTCAGCAAGGATCCACAAAGCCACATCGAGCACATACGCGGCGTTCTCGAATCCCTCAAAGGGCGTGCTCAAAGGGGTGCGCTTCCGCGCAAAACTGGAAAAGTGCGAGTTCAACAAACAAGAAGTAAACTTCCTCGGTCACATTGTCGGCCGCGCCGGCCTCAAAGTCGACCCTCGCAAAATCGAGTCCGTGAAGACTTACCCCGTCCCAAAGGACATGACTGCCCTGCGCGGTTTCCTGGGCCTTGCGAACTATTTCCGCAAGTTCATCCAAGGATTTTCGTCGCTCGCAGCGCCTCTCACGGCACTCACCAAAAACAAACGGTTAGCTCCAACCGACTGGAAGGACGAGCACCAAGCTGCTTTCGAAGGAATCAAAAGTGCGCTGGCCAACGCGCCGGTCCTGCATTTGCCCGATTTCTCCAAACCGTTCGAAGTCATCACTGACGCCAGTATCTACGGCACGGGCGGTGTACTCCTGCAAGAGGGTCACCCCGTCGCCTACACGAGTCGCAAGTTCACGGCTCCAGAGATCAACTACACAACCACAGAGCAAGAGCTCCTCGGTACCATTAACGCTCTACACGAGTGGCGCCCGTACCTCGAAACGGCGCAAGAAACATTCCGACTGGTCACGGATCACCATCCGAACATCTGGTTTGAAACCAAGAAAGACCTGTCCCGGCGCCAAGCACGCTGGCAAGAGTTCCTCAGCCGATTCCACTACACGTGGGAGTACCGGCCCGGCCGTAAAAACGTCGCCGACCCATTATCGCGCATCCACGTGCCGGAAACGGTTACGGCGGTCCTCAACTACCTGGGCATGCCCGTTGAGACAAACCCTACCGCGCCTACCTTGGCAGACCGCCTCAGAGCGGCCATGCCCGCGCAACCGGATGCCGATTGGGGCACAGTCACCTCCGCTGACGGAATGTGGTTCAAGGGCAACAAAATCATTGTACCCAACGACCCACAGCTCCGTGCGGATATCCTTCACGCCTACCACGACACACCTCTGGCAGGGCACCGCGGCATTGCCCGCACATTCCACACCATCCACGAGCGATTCTGGTGGCCCGGCATGTACTCCGCCGTTGAGCGCTACGTGCGCGAGTGCCCGCAATGCCAACGGAACAAATCCGAAGTACGCAAGCCAGCAGGCGAGCTGAAACCGCTGCCGATTCCTACGGCACCCTGGCAAGTTGTCTCGTGCGATTTCGTGACCTCACTGCCCGAAACGCCTTCTGGCTACACAGCCGTCTGCGTCTTCGTGGACAAGTTCTCCAAAATGGTCACACTGGTCCCCACAACGGATTCAATCACTACCATCGAGTTTGCGTGGATCCTGGTCCGTCACATCATCTGCAAGCACGGTGCCATTACGGCCCTGCTCTCTGATCGTGACCCACGGTTCACCGCTCAAGCCATGCGCCACGCCGCCAAGCAACTTGGCGTCAAACAACTCATGTCCTCGGCGTACCATCCACAAACGGACGGCCAGACTGAGCGCGCAAACCGCGTACTCCAAGAAGTACTGCGCAACTACGTCGGTCCCGATCTGACTGACTGGGAAAAATACCTCCCCATGGCGGAATTCGCCATCAACAACAGCAAAAGCGAGGCCACGGGTCAAACCCCCTTCTACCTGGTGTACGGCCGCAACCCGGCTATGCCACAGGATTTCGGCCTCCCCGACCGGACCAAGTTCCCCGCAGTCGAAGCACTGGCGGACAGCCTCTCAAGCCGCCTCGAACACGCCTGAAAGTGCATGCAGGCCGCGCAACAGCGCCAGGCTCGGCACGCTGACAAGCACCGCCGCCCCGCTCACTTCAAAGAAGGTCAGCTGGTCCTGCTCAACACCAAAAACTTCACTTTCCGAGCGCCCAACGCTAAAGGCCGTGGCAAGTTCATGCCGCGCTTCATTGGCCCATTCCGCATCACACAAATGCTTGGTGACAACGCCGCGCGCCTCCAACTGCCGGAGCATCTACGGATGCACAACGTGTTCCACGTCTCCCTGCTGCGCACCTATGTCGCAAGCAGCAGCGCACCGCCGCCCCCCGCTGTACCAGCCGAGCAGGGCGAGCCGCTTTGGTTCGTGGAAGAAATCCACGCACACCGCGCCACGCGCAGTGGGCGACGGGTACGCACGGAGTACCTCGTGCGCTGGCAAAAGCACGGCCCCGAGTACGACTCCTGGGAGTCCGCCCAAGACTGCATGCGAGGCTGCCGCGCTGCCGTAGACGCGTACCACACCAAGCTGTACGCTAAAGGCGTGCCCCTGCCCTAAGTGGCAGTGCCCCTGCCCTAAGTTACTTCTTCCCGGCGCCCCGAGGACGGGTTCGCATTCAAGGAGGGGGGAATGTAACGACGTGAGGCCTACTTGGCCGCTCGTCCAAACTTCGCACGTGCCGTATGGCGCTTGCATTTTGAATCGGTTAAATACCGATCTTTCAACCTAAACGGTATTATTCAATACCACCAATCTGGGGACTACTAACTACTTGTTAGTTGTATTACCACTAAGGACCCTATAGGGCCCGAGCTTTGTTACACTAAGTCTCTGACTTCAGCGGTTCATGCATGAGCTTTCGGATTCGTCTGGACCGTACAAGCTTGTTGAAGCTTGAAACATCCATTCATCCCATCGTCACGGTTTCGTCCAATTCATACGTATGTGAAACAGTACAGAGGATACATTCTGTTATTTGCGGGCCGCTACGCGTCCTGCTTCTAACTCTCTTCTTCTGCACCGCTTCTTCACTGCATCATAACGAAACATTTTGGTGGGCAAGCCAACTTGCGCGTAGCGTGAGGTTTCTGTTCTGTTCACCTCCATGTCTGGGAATAAAATGTTCATATGTGCCTTCGCTTCACATTATTTGCAATGCAGATTACAGTTTAAAGCGAGTCAGATTCCATATTCCATTTCCTTGTTGCTACACGAATAAAGTATAGGTTTTTATTGAAACTCTCTCCCTTATGCACATTGCCATTCTCTCTTATTATGTGTAGGTTGTTAGTGAAATGTTTTAGGATGCCGCCGTGGTACAGGGAGAGGGACGGGATCCCCCACATGAATGCCACACATCCCTCCCATACTGCCGGTCGGGTCGCTTACTGACGGATGGCGGTAAGCGGCTGCCGCTCGTCCGTAATTTCTCGCTCGTCTCGGCTCGTCCAATGCAGGATCACGCAGAATGGCGCTCATTTAATAATACCTCAAGAAGTCGCGCGAATTATTGAATCCTTCAGCCTAAATGGAAGTCACCATCATTCTGCGGACGTAAAAAACCAGGTAACCACAGTGTTTGCGTCCCGTTTTTTTCGTCTGAATGGTAATAGGCAGGGGGGCTAGGAGGCATAAATTGGGGGTAGGGGGCATGAATGAGGGTGTGGGGGGGTCTGGGACCCTCCCCCCCCATCATGCCTCTAGGTGCTCGTCCGCACCTAGAGCGAGACCCTAGTTTGCCCCGCCTGACTTGTCCAGAGCCTTTTTGATGGGCGTATAAGATGAGCACGATTACATCATATGAACATGCATCGGAACATGCATAATGTCATATGAAAGCTCAGATAGACCACCGGTGACAGTGTCGGAAAGATCTCTCATGGCGAATGCTCGCGGCACCTGACTGGTGAGCCAGTTACCCGGTCATGAACGAAGGCCATGGTGCGGCGGTACCCGGCTGACGTGCGAGCCAAAGTGGTGACCAGCAACCCGCGCAAAGCGCACAGTGGTGCGAGCTCCTCGTTGCCTGTGAGGTTCTGTCGCGCTCGCAGCCAAGGCCCCAAGCCGGTTCGGTAACGGTTGCCAGAGGGCCCACTGTCAGGCCGGCAGTGCAGGCCGACGTTGTCCAGGGGCGCGGTAGGTCGCGGTGTCGGTCACCTTCTCCCCGGGCTGGGGGGGGAGGAGCGGATGCCCTGGATGGGTCAGGGGCGTGGCGGGTTTGGTGCTGGCGATATTGCGTCTCTTGGGTGCGGACACAGCAACTTCAACATTGGATCGAGCTGGCGAGCTACCGCAGGGACGCCTCCAGCTACCGCGCACAACGTTTGCAAGAACGCTGCTAAAAATGATTGGGTAGGGGGGCCTGGAATGGGTCATGGGGGGGAAGGGGTTTGGGACCCGCTGTTACCGGTGGGACCCGCTGAGAAAGGGGTGGAGACAGGAGGCGACGAGGTCCGGTGCGACATGCGGGTGGTAAAACCTGCCACGGCTCTAGGCCTCGGTTGTGGACTGGGGAGCGCAGTTGGACAAGGTTCGAGTAAGATTCACGAGGATTGCGCAACGATCACTGGGAGGGCGTCGGCAGCACCGGCGTACGGGCTGCATAGACTCACTTGGCACATGGAGCATGGCGGGATGCCGCCGGAGGCAGTGATTGACAGACTCGAAGGGTGGACGGCACGACTGGTAGATCGGGCTCAGGGCCCCGAAGCCACCGAGAGGCTGCCTACTGGGGTGCCGCGCAGTTTGCTGCCTGGGCACCCGGCTGTGGGGGGTTTCGGCGCGCTGCCATTGCGGGAGCATATCCGCCTGGGGCCCAAGTTTGGGGACCTGGTCTACCCTCTGCTGGGGTAGGAGGCCGGGCTCCCGTGGGTTTTTTTGTTGCATGGCCACGGTGTCTCTTTTGATGCGGGCTACTCCACTAGCGGTCGTTGGGCAGTGTCATGAGCCAAGCGTGGGTCTTCCAAGACCTCGAGAGGGTTCAGCGCTAAGTGCTTCAGGGGTGGTGGTAGCTGGGTAATGGGGTGCCTATGTGGGCGACCTTCCCTGTGCGTGGCTTTATCCACTTCTGGGGATTCCGCCCGCTGTGCGCTTGCCTCTGCCTTCTTCGGGGTCTGTGACAGACAGACAGACAGACAGTCTGTCTGGGTGGGGTCAGGGTGGCTATCTTATTTTTTGGAGTACCGTACTGCCTCAAACTATTTCCGAAAAAATAATTATTTATTTACGACCTCGCAAAGCTCTAAAACCATTGCCGGGGGTACCTCGCAAATAATTAAACTTTGTAAATAAATACGTTGACAACCTCGCAGAAATAACTCGCAAAAATAAAATAATTCGTTATCAGGTGCTTTGGTTTATAATCCCCAAGAACCGATCCGAAGCACGCCTCGCAAATAATTACAGCTTCTTAATCCAAATTTTAATTATTTCTGGTCCTCGCAAATCATTACGCTCGCAAATAATTAGAGGCAGTACGGTACCAACAGGCAGGCGCGCGCCTGGGTCGACTGCTTGCTTGGCCGCGTATTTATTTGATGCATCCTCCTGCACACTCCGCGGCAGCCTCGATCTTATTATCACGTGGCTCGCGTGCAGTGCCGCACACAGCGCCGCGCCCCACCGCATGCCGAAGTTGCTTTCGGTAATCCCTGTGAGATCGATAGAGCAGCATGGCAACCTCTCACGTGCGTGCACAGCCGGCGGTAGGTGGCTGCTGGGTCAGGACACCCTACATACGTACTAGACGGCGAGTGTTCCGTCGTCGTCCGTGGCGCATGCACGTGCGTTAATACGCACAAACAAATGCAGGGACTCCGCGGTGAGTCCGGCGTGCACGTATAAAACAGTAAGCCGTCAGAGGTTGCCTTGCAAAAAACACGCTGTCATGTGCAGCTAACGGCAGCGTGTGGACTCGCGCGGGGCGTGCGCGACAGCAGCTGGACTATAACTCGGGCTTGTTATATCCAATGCTGGCCCCGAGGCCTGACCGTTGTGGCGAGGCCGCGCTCCTTCTCCCTAATCCTGAGCCTAGCTGTTCAGTGCAGACACAATACTTTGGCTAATGACTGAAGCTATTATGTGAGGCAGATAATGACGACTGCCGGCCAGGTTGATCAGGCCTGGCCGGCGCCGCACTAGAGCCGCCGAAGATACATTGTTGGTCGGCCTGGGCCGGACGCTGGCGGCGCAGCCGCCGAATGCAGTAGAGGCAATGTGTTACAGCCTTTATAACATTCAATCGTCCTGTCGAATTGACCAGGCGAAGCGCTGCCAACAGGCAGCGCTCGCACCTAGGTAGAGCAGAGATGGGACGAGCAACCGATCCCAACGAGAAAGTTACCTGACATAAGGACGAGACAACTAAGACCGTTGTCTACCGAAATATCCAACTGTTCTTCCTGTTAATTATAACGACTTATGCCCGCAAATTGCACGACCATCAACGGTGCACGACAACGCCGCCGGGAGGCGAGCTGGTGTCGCATCTAGCGCAGGTACGAGTTTGTTACTCCAGCGCTGCCCTTTGCTGCTAGCTAAAATAAAACGCATGGCTTGAAAGGAGTGGCAATTTGTCAAAGGCAAAGGGAGCGAGGAGCGCTGACATGGACCTTACATTGCAGGACAGCAAAACACGCGCGAGCAACGCGAGCGCGCTGGCACGACGCCTGGCGGCGCAGGCAAAACAGGCCGCACGCGAGCGGCACGCACCGAACAACAACCCCTTCGCGCCACGGCGGCAACCGCCGGGCGCCCAGGCCCCGCGACGAGCCGGCCCAACAGGGCGGCCGCAGGGCCAGCGGCAAGACAGCCGCGACCGACCAGAAAATGCTTCCCCGAACGAATGCCAGCACAAGGCAAACGCGGCGGAGATAAAAGGGAACAGGGGCACCACAAGCCAAAAACCCCAGCGGCCGCCAAGGCCGGACAAATGAAGGGGAGGGGGCGCGGGCCACTCCCCGGGCGGTGGGCACGTCCCTTGGAATATTTCAAAGCACAAACAAACAAACATACTCATAGGCAAGCGTGCGTTCTATCTATTACCGATGCATGGGTCCGTCCTCGGTGGGCAACAGGCACTGCCGCGCGGGACCCGCTCGAGTGATACGTCCGCCGCTCAAGTTCCTATTATCAAGTCCTGTACCTGCTCTGTTAAGGAATATCTGCCTCCCCGAACGCCATCGCGGCACCTCAGCCTCTCCTGCTGCTGTGGTCATTCCGCAGGTACTTATATATACGTACCGCAGTCACGTCAAACTCAACAGCAATCAATGCAAGCCCTGCACTGCCCTGCACAACACGCCTCCATCGAGGATGCTTTTCGCTGCCGTCGTTGCCAATAGTGCTCCGACGCGGCCGTGCGTGTTATGAATGTTAGCTGTTCCTGCTGAGTTCTGCCAAGCGACGCGACATACAGTGAGCGTCCCCGACTGATGCGGTTGCGCACACATGTCACTTCTCACGCACATACGTAAAAACGAACAAACATATTTTAAAAACCTCATCCTCCATCGTCATCTTTGATCCCCAATTACGCTTTCGCGCTGCCCTGGTCTGCTGGGGCCCCCTCGCCCGCTTCAATTTCCAGCTCCATGGCCTCAAGCTCCCGCTCAAACACGGCCTGGGCGTTCAGCGACAGCGCAGACGAGCCAGACGAACACTGCCCAAAAGAACGGCGCTGCTGCTGCTGCTCCTGCTGCACAGCGGGCTCCTCTGCCACATTCGGTTCCGAGCGCGGGCGACCCGCCGCCGGATGCAACGAACTCTCTGTGGCGTTGCCGTTCATCAGCGGGTTACGACTCGCGGCTGTCTGATATGATAATCCCTCAACGGTGTCGTAACCGCGCGCTCCCCCGCCACTAACCATGCGGAACGGTCCGCCTTGCAGCCCCAGATTTGGAGCCACGTCAGCATCTCCTGCAGTGGGGCGACTTCCGGAACTCTCGGTAGCTGTAACGAAAGAGGGACGGTCGCACGGCTCCGCCTTGCATCCGCTACCGGACCTAGTGCTGCCCTCATGATCACTTGTCCGGTTGCCAGCGCTGCTGCTGCCTTGCATCTTGGCTGTGGCTGCAGCATCGGCGGCCTTCGCTGCTGGCGACGGCGGTGAGCACTGCTGCTGCTGCCCGCTGCTTGTCTCTGGCGCCCCAGCAACAGTGCACTTGGTTCCTGACGCCTTATTATCGTCGGACTCGCGTGCCACTGTGCGGGCCATCATGATGCCTGACGATAGCTAAATCTCGGAAGATAAAGGCGAGAAGGGCAGCAGGGCAGCAATACGGGTGGACTGGCAGATGTGGAATCAGATGCACGACATGAATCGAATCCCTTGAAATATTATTACTTGCTGCCGAGCGAGCGAGGTATACATAGGTAACGGTCAGTCAACAGTCTGCCAAAGGTCTATCCGTCAAAGATTTGAGAGCCGAGCCAGCAAGGAAGCATGCGCGCAGCTTCCAATGCTCAACCTTACAAATATTCCACAGGGTTGATTATTTTGCAGCGCTCATGAGTCCGGTGGTGATTGCTGGATAGCCTACACAGCTCGCCAAAATCCGCCCTGGATACACCCCACCAGAAAGCCGGAGATACCTTGAGATATATGCAAAAGCCAGCTCATATCGTAATCCTGTCGGTGGTAGCGGCGTGCAGCCTCAGCGATCCTCCCCGCCTTCTGGCCTCTTTATCCACGCTGGGGTTTGCCCAGTCTTGTTGTTAATATTATTACTATTACTATTATTATATATTTTTGATATCGCTATATTTTTTATTACTATTATTATTATCAACAATCATTTCACGGGAACGTCATCGTAGGGCTTGCACCGCATGCACCCTACACCGTGTAACCACACACCTGGGCCGTGGATGGGATGCATCCTGATCCCTCCTGCTGCTGTATCACCAGCTGCAAGATCTTGACCACCTCCGCCGCCGCGGGACGCCGCTGCGGGTCATGTTCCCAGCACTGCTTAACCAGGCGGCGCAACTTGGGCGGGCAGCGGCGGCGGCTCAGGCAGTCCAGGGGCGGCCGCTCACCCAGTACGGCAACCTTGTACGCCACAGCGGCGATGGAATGGCCCTACACGCGCGATGTCATCGGCAATTTGTGAGTATGCCGCAGCACATGGCTGGGTCCGGCTGCTGTGTGGAACAGATAATATTAATGCAGCTGCTGCATCGTCCAGCAGGTATGATCTGCAGTATGATTAATGACACTTGCCACCCTCGGCGCGGAGCGATCAGTACCTTGCTGCATCTGGGCGCCGCAAAGTGGAAGCAGCACCTCACCAACGCTTAGTACCAGGGACCCCGAGTCATCCGTAATGACCAACGAAACCTCCTTGCACCCACCGCCGACTATAAACTACTCTATCCCCCCCCTTACACCTCTCACACATACACCGATCTGGGAAACTCCTAGGGCAATCAAGTAAGGTGCACCTGACCTGCACCGTAAGTGCGCCAAACACGCGAACACGGTTCCGTGACCGCTTGCTATGGAATAAGGCTAATAAGGCCATTCAGCCATTGACACTTTGCTCAGTGTCTTGCACGAGCGGAAAGCAAATGAGGAGTCATGGAGCATGACCACCACATTCAGACCATGTACGGGCCGACAAGCTTGTCGTTTACGGTAAGGAATTAATTCGCGGGACACGAAGTACCTCGCTATTGCAGGGTGCATCTTCATTTAGTACGACATACAACAGTACGCAGTGATAGATACCGTGCGTGCAGCTGGATCGAGTGGGTGAGTGGTCTCCCGGGGGGGGGGGGAGTTCCCGTTTGGTTCATCAGTGTCGGCGCGATGTGACATTATCTTTGATCTCCAGGGCATTACGTAAAAGTGGATGGGTTCGTCACCCAGCAATGACGGCCGCCTCCACCCGGGTCGCAAGCAACAGCCAGGTAGGCGCGCCCATGCTTACCGCCCATGGGTGCCGCCCGCTGAGCATAGCCCACAGTAAGATGCCGAAGGCGTAAATGTCCTGAACGCACAGATGCGCGAAAAGTGCGTGGGATATGGGATTATGTAATGTAGCGCTCATTATCCGTGGCCACGCGCGAACTCGACGGGCCTTATACCCTGTCTTTCGCTGAAAGCACGCGCCCTCGTCCGATCACGACTCTGCATTCGGAATGCAGTAATGCATGTACGGAACGTCACATGCCGCAAAACATGATTGCGCAAGGCGTCTTAAATGAGGGGCGTGAGTGGGGCCCCGCAGTATCTCGCTTGCTCAACCGTGAGACGACGCGATCATTAACACTAAAGTAGCTGCTGTACGGGGAAGGAGGTAATAGCCATGCCGTTTCGTCTCCGGCTGGGCCCCTGCCTGCAGAATCGGTGCTTTGAGGCAGGGCGGGCCCCGGTTCGCTGCCCTCCCTCCCTGCGTGCGTGCGTGCACAACCGTACCCACCGCTCGGTGTGTCACCACACTGTTCTCGATGTCGTAACACTCTGCATTATAGTTTGAGTTTCAGCGGCAGCAGGGAGTAGTATCTTAATGAACGCGGGACCGTTTGCGAAGTTCCAAGTACGTATTGCACGTCGGAAGTGTCCGCCGCGGCAGGATACAACAGACAGGTAAGAACTAAGAATGGATCGGACGGGTTGCAGCAGGCGGCGCACTTTCAATGGAAACGACTCGACCAGTACCGGTCGGTAGTACCGGCTGTGAGTGTATGTTTGCATACGCGTGCACAGCTCACGCTAGAGCTTATCAGCCAACACGAGCTGCATGGATGAACATCTTTACAGCAGGCACTCCACATATACACACGGCAGCCGCGTGCAGGTGATGAAGCGGTTTGCACAAGATTTAACCATGCATCCGAATGCTGATTGGTACCATACCACAATACTAATGCTAATACTAATAATACAAATAATAATATAATGATAACAACAACATTAAGGCAGGACAATAATCACAAACATGCTTTATACATGTAAGCGGACTCGTGATGATACAATGCAGCTAGCGCCAGCCAGGACGGAGACACCCACTACTACTGCTACACTCACCAGGCGCCATGTACGCCGGCTGGATGCGTTGATCCGCGCGTGCAACAACACGGCGGGCAGGTAGGGCGATGGGGAGCAACGAATGAGTGCGTGAGCGCGTGACCAATCAGCGTCATTGGCGTTCATGTGACATCACCACTGCCATACGTAATCGATAGCAGCAAAAATGAATAACTGTCACGAAGACACGGTTGGCACATACCGTACTCCTTTCTACATGCGTACATGCGCTGCGCTGGTTATTGTAAGCTTTGCACACCCACAGATAGATAGGAATTACATAAGTAATTCTGACGAAGTAAATAATATTGCTTCGAACGTAACGCAGTCTAGCGGAGCTGCGTAACGACCCAATCTAACTGTGGATTCTGGACGACATATCGTATTGCCGTTCGGGCCGCCTGCGGCGGCGCTGCTCAAAGGATTCTCTTTGGTTCTTCGTCGGTGTCTCTGGACACCCCCGTCTCTGGACACCTCCAATTCTGGATATAGATGTATCTCGTAATGCCTTACGTCGCGCGTTGCATGCGAACCACCTTTGTGGCCATATCTAAGTTACCTCACGATCCTCCTAAGTAATTCTAGACTACCTCTTACGGTTAAGTCTTACAAGTGGTATCGAGCTCAGGTTCAGGTAAACTTGGTTCGGCCGCGAGGCTTCGGCATCGCGACCTTTTCGGCCTAAGCTACGGCTTCTGGCCCGGCTTTAAGCCTTTTCAATTAAGTCGTGCTTGTCATTGACAATGCACGCACGCGAGCCAAGCAAGTCTTCGGACTTTGCTTTTTCGGATGTCGGCCGCGCCGACTTTCCTTAACGGCTCTGCGCGGTTCGGGCTCATCCTGATTATACAGGACATTCATTGCTTTGCCTTGCTAACTCAAGTGAATGCTTGGGTGAAGCATTGCTATGCAATGGTTGGTTGGTTGTTACATGTTGTACAGGCCTTACGGCTATAAACATGTGTTCCCCCACAACGGTCATCCGTCAAAGGGCGCACAAAAGGTCGAAAGAACAAAAGGTAGCTGGGTCTCTCATCTCTGCAGCTTTTCCTTCCGCAACTTCTGCACCTGATATAAGAAATGACCAAGCTTGCACTGGTCAAACAAAAGCATGATTCCGAACATATCCGAGTCATCAGGGAGATCCACCGCTCGACGTAGTGGTTCGTAGACCGGACATTCAATTAGCACGTGTAGCTCGTCCTCTACCGCTCCACTATTGCAAACCCGGCACGTCCGTGTACCCGGAACAGTGTTGCTATCTTAAATAAAAAAAATATTTACGGGCAAAAAAGCCGGAAATTTTCTATTTCCCGGACCCCCAAGAAACCTGCGAGATTTCATTTATTTGACGCTGTGGAGAGCTGGAAATCTGCCCTGCCAACTATTTTCCAGACTACCAAAAAGGCCTGGAAATCTGCAGGCGCAGGGAAAAATCCTGCATCGTAAACCTGTCTACCGCCAAAACACACTCGAATGCCGTGTCCCCAACTCCTGGTTACCCTCCCATATGCATCCGCGACGCAAGAAAAGCGCGCTTCAGGCCTCCATGGACTTAGAATCCCTGTCGTCGCTGTGGTAACAGTGGCCCTGCTGTCGAAACACGCAGAAATATTTCCGCCCTGCCTCGGAGGTTTTTATTTCCTGGCACCTAGGAAGCCCCCCAAAATCTGCCCTGCCAAAGGTTTTTTGGCTACTGGCGACAGGCCGGAAACCTGCGGAATTCTATTTCCCTGTTTTGGAAGATAGCAACACTGACCCGGAGTGCGCCCGGGCCCCCGTGCTAACCGCGATACCTCCAGATCCCAACGGCCAAGCCGGAATCGCATTAGCGCCGTGTGATGCTTTCTCGGCATATCAGACGTCATATGCTCCAGCTTTCGCTTGTGATCGATCGGTGTGTACGCAAGGCCCATCCAGTTCAGGTACCGACATGCTGTCACGCCCGGCCCCTGCACTCCAGCCCTATCGGTGTACTCAGGGAAGCCCCTGGGATCCTGATCCAGGCAATCAGCAGACCAATCGCAGAGCAGTCTGCGCCGAAATTCTAAGAGCAAATCTCCAAAAGGGATATCTAGCGCGACAATGGCCTTTGCCTTGGCCTCCGCACCGAGCGCCTCCTCCACATGCGCCTTATAATCGAACCCCAGGGTTTCGAAAATCCGAAGTACCTTCCCCGCCCAAAAGTATTCATGCTCGTTAGTCATATGGTCCGACTCCAGCCATGCCTTAATGTCCTCCTCAAGCACAGCCCTGGCAAGCGAATTTGGCTGTTTGACTAGCCGCTTCCAAAAGCCGAACACCTGTTGAGCCCAAAAGTAGTGCAGCGGGAGCTGTGATGTCTCCGCAAACAAAAGCCTGTTTGGGGGTAGGCTTGCGCCAACCACCTTTCGCAGAAAGATCTTCTGAACCTCCACCATCGGGTCAGCCATGGCTTTTTCGAAAACGCCAGCCCTGCTACCCGCATTCCTGACCCAACCTCCCCACTTTTTCACGCGTGCGGAGCCCTCCTCGGATAGGCCCGTGCCAGCGCGTTGCCCCCACCTTAACCACTCCCTCACTCGCTGCCGCCTTCTTGTTCCGAGCACTTCACGTATCGCGTCCGGGCCCCAGACTTCGACTCCATATGAAAGCAAGGATCTAACCTGAACGTCGAAACAACGGAGCATCAGGTCTGGTGCCCAAATCCGATTTGCCTCCAGCTTACGCATCAAAGAGAACACTGCTCTGCGCCCAACATCACAGATTTCCATGCGACAAGAATCGAACGGGAGATTGCTACCGTAGCGCAAGCCAAGGTATTTCGCGCGCTCCTTGACCGGGATGGCCTGGCCGGCAAACCTGAGTTGCCTAGCGCCCTCCGTATGCAATGTAACGTGCTGCGGCACACCGCCCAACCGCTGACCATAGTTTTCAATAGTCTCTCTTTGAGAAACATTGATAACTTTCTTTGGTCTTTTCCTGTCGGCAAATTGCCTTGCGAACCTTGCGGGTCTACGGACCTGGCGTTTGGAGTCGGTACGCCGACTGTCATTCACGTTCCGCTTGGCTTGAGACTCGTTCTTTCAAAGAACAATATGTCTCGGTCGATTTTGCTCTATGGCTGTAAGTTACGACTTTCTTGCGAAATCGCGACAAGGTTGCCGACCGACCTCAGCTTTCCCAGAAATTAATTTCTGCGATTCAAAGCTATTGGTCTGTATTATGATTGATGTCAGCGAGACCATGTGGACACACCTGGTCTATGGACCTTGTGCTTTTGCTCGGACACTCTGCTGGTTAAATCCAGCCTCCTTGCAATGCCACACCTCCGAAATCAATCACATCTCATGGGCTAAAAGGATTTTATCCGTCATTTGCCCCTGTCATGGCTGTGCTCAAGCCAGACATTGCTGCCCGGATGCCGCATTGGCTGTATAAGGAAGGATGCTTGTGCATACTTGGTTAATTCAACCAAGCACTGCTAGCAAACATCCGTCCCTGGCTGTTCTAAGCTGGCTGCGGACCAAAAAGCTAGATCCCACCAACTTTCCAGCACCCATCATTCCACGCACCTACCTGCTGGAATGACTAATGCTGGCACAGTTGCTTTGTTCCTTTTTGGACATACAACTGCACTGGTGTTGATCGGTGTCCTATGGAAACATAAGACACTTGGCTGGTCTGCTTCTGATTTACTTGCTGGTTGGTATCATGTTGTGTTTGGCAGACCCATGGGTCCGGCTCTATTGCTACCCTGGCTCTCCCACTCACTCCCAGCAGGAATGCCAGCTTATCAGTGGCCTTTACACATATGTGTATGACCACAGTGTCATCTGCTTCACTATACACAGACCTCTGCCGGACTGCTTTGACATGGAGGCTTTTATCCTCTGCTACTACAAGCAGACTGCTGCAAGTTCAGCAGTTTGTCTTGGCAGAGTATACCAGCATCCAGTCAAGTAAGCTAGCAGGTTGGCAGATGGCCTCTGTATATGCGAACTAACCATGCAAAACTTTGCATGGCCTGCACATGCCTCTGACATGGCAAGGCTGTGCAGACAAGCAGACGACCCAAACAGACCCAGCCGATGCATGCAATGCTGCAACAGATTTACTCTGATTCAGCAGCAACTGCTGCACTAACATGTACTATATGGTACTAACCCCATCCTTGGTGGCAGTACAAACACACATATAGTACAATGTTATGAGCAAGTTACTGTGTATCGAACACAGCTCTTGCTTGTGATTGTTGGTGCTCATGGCATCCTGCCAGGCGGGTAGCCTCCTATGTGCTTTCTGCTGCACAGCAGATAGGCACACAGGACTTGGTCACTACTTGGTCTATGCATCAGCTCCACTCAAACTTGTCTCTGCCTTTCAACCTTAAAAAGCAGACACAAAGCTCGCTGACTGCTACTGCACTAGCTAAGTAATGGCACTCTGCTGAGCAGGTGGATCTGATACCCTGGTGGTACCTGTTGCAATGACAGCTGTGGCTCTGCACTTAACAAGCCACCTCACTGGAGACTGGATATCTGATCTTGTGGAGACCCACTGGAGACCCAAACCCAGAAACCAGAAACCCTGATGGACCAGGCACTGGGACCACCCTCTATGGGTTGGATACCAAATACTGGATACTGTCAGAGGATGGTAAGCTGGATACTGGATATTGGGGACTGAAACTTGATCAGAAGACCAGATACCAAGATACTGGCTTGAACATGTGCAGTACATGGAAATCATGACACCACCTACTACCAGGTCTGACCTGTAGTGATCTGACGGGTCGACCGAGGGTGTGGCTCTTGCCAAGCCATCAGAGCATGCCGTTGCGATGCTAGGAGCCTGCTGTGCGCTCCACCTTTGCAGTCGCGGCCAATTGTGGCTGCTGTGGTGCCTGCTGGGCCACCCACTCAGCCTGTTGTCGGGTCTAGCCCTTTTGAGGTTGGTTTAGGGGATTCAAGTCCCATAGCGTCCGACTACGGTACGGACGGGGATGATGTCCTCCAGGCGCATGGTGAGCCTGTTGCCAACCCGGGTGCAGTTGATGTTGTTACGGCAGCAGCTGCACGTTTGGGCATTGACGCTGCCCCAGTTGCAGTGTCTCGTTCTGCATCCTATGCACTCTGTGCACCAGACCGCATGGTTGATCCGGCGATCTTTGGAAGGTTGCAGACACGCCTTGGCGTCTCTTTCTCATTAGATGCCGCGTGTAACCCGACTGGTACGAATGCTCTGTGTCCCCGTCACACAACTCCCGGCACGTTCCTCTCAGAGAACGTCGCTGGTAAAGCCCTCTGGTGCTGCACGTCTCCACAAACGGTGAGAGCGTTCCAGCAGCACTATTCGCGTTCAAAGCGGCAGGACCCACATCACACGTGCGCTCTGTTCGTGGTCCCTTGGTTCCCGCACTTGACGCGATACTTCCAACAACTGCGATATCAGCTTGTGGAAGAGCTACCATCGGGCACTCAGCTCCTTGTGTCCGCAAATGGAAAAGCAAAGGGTGGGCGGTTGCCAATGCCACCGTTGCCTTACCCTGTCCAGCTGTGGTACGACCCACCAGCTGTAGTCGCTGAGCTCTCAGCTACGCACGACAGCGACTCAAACGCTATGCTGTTTGACTGCAAAGCGGCCGGCAAGCCCGCAGTCTTTCTAGCTGATAGCGGCGCCTGCACCCATGGCACAGCAGACGGCTTTGTGTCCAAGGAGTTCTTGTCCTCCACGGGACTCGCACCAAAACCGTCAAATACCACCACTGTCCGCTTAGCAGATGGCACACCCAGTGTCCTGCTTGGTGAAGTGAACCTGCCAATCACCATAGGCAGATTCCGTGACACCGTCCGTGTCCTCATCATGAAGGAAGGCATCGGATCATCCAATATCATCCTTGGCAGTGATTGGTTGAAACGTCGCAAGGCTCGCCTGTGTTACGACACACATGAGCTCATCCTGAAAAAGGGTGGCAATACTGTTGTGTTGTGGCCTCGTCACCAGGGGAATCTTTCGGAGCCTGCCCGACTGATGAATTTGGTCGCGGCTACCCTCGTGACAGCGACGTCCGTGGACTTGATGACGGCTAAACAAGCCGCAAAGTCCATCCAGCGTGGTGCAGACGCATTTTTGATGTTGGTACGGCCGGAGACGCCAGGCTATGGGGGCCCAGTGTCACCCGCTATCCAGCATCCGGTGCGCAAGGAGTCAGCCGCCTCTGACAAGAGGCCGCCTACTCCCTTGGTGCAGCCAAAACAAAAGCTTCGTGCTTCAGCTGTTGGTCGATCACCCGCCCTAGGTGCAACGCACGACAATCCGACTGTCGCTGCTGCTTCCACCCCGGCAGGTAATCCCGACAACTTGATTCCGCAGGATCAACTTCAGGCCCTCCTTGACGAATACAAGGATGTCTTTGCTGAAGTCACTGGCATAAGGCAGCAGGATGAGGGCATAGAGCACACTATCCCACTCATCCCGGGCGCCCAGCCTCCGGCTCGGCGTGCCTATCGGCTGTCTCCTGAAGAGAAGGCTGAGTGCAAGCGTCAGATTGCTGACCTTTTGCAGAAGGGCTTCATTGAGCCCTCCACCTCACCCTTCGGTGCGCCAGTTATCTTTGTACGGAAAAAGGATCCGGATTCACCTACTGGATTCAAACTCCGTATGGTTCTCGACTATCGGGAACTCAATAAGATAACAGTGAAGCGTCGTTACCCGATGCCGAACATCCAAGAGCTGTTCGATCAGCTTGCCGGTGCACAAATCTTGAGCACGATTGATCTTCAATCGGGTTATCACCAGCTCAGGATTAGTAAGGAGGACATACCCAAAACTGCCTTTATCACACCTGAAGGACAGTTCGCCTTCAAGGTGCTGTGTTTTGGTCTCACCAACGCACCTGCCACTTTCCAAGCGAAGATGAATCAACTCTTCCGTAGCCACCTTGGAAAGTTCGTCCTGGTATACCTGGATGACTTGCTCGTGTTCTCACGAACGCCGGAGGAACACCTTACCCACTTGAAAACGGTGTTAAACATCCTTCGTGAGCAAGGGCTTAAGGCTAAGCTCTCCAAGTGCGCCTTCAACCAACCTGAGTTGAAGTTTTTGGGCCATGTAGTTGGCAGGCATGGGCTGAAGGTTGACTAGGATAAGATAAAGGTCATTCGTGACTGGTCTCCTCCAACAAACCTCAAGCAGCTGCGAAGCTTCTTGGGCCTTGCCAACTTCTTCAGACGTTTTGTCCAAGGGTACTCTTCCCTTGTGGCCCCCTTGACGGTTCTCACGAGCGAGAAGCATGCTTGGAAGTGGTGTGACGATTGCCAAGCAGCTTTCGAGGGCGTCAAACATGCACTTACGCATGCCCCCGTGTTGGCTCTGCCCGACCTTAACAAACCCTTTGAGGTTTGGTCGGATGCTTCTATATTTGGAACGGGTGCCGTCCTGTTACAGGATGACCGTGCAATTGCATACCTGTCTCACCGGTTTTCTCCGGCTGAGCGCAATTACACCACCACCGACCAGGAAGCGTTGGGTGTCATTCACGCGTTACAGCAATGGCGCTGCTATCTCGAGGGCGCGCCAGATGTAACAGTTGTGACTGACCACCAGCCCCTCACTTACCTGGACTCTCTGAAAGCTAACGGTTTGCTCTCTCGCCGTCAAGCTCGGTGGATCTCGTTCCTACAGGACCAATCAGTAAAATGGTCCTACAGGCCAGGCAGAATCAACGTGGCTGACCCTCTTAGCCGAATTTACGAACAGGCAGAGGGCGATCCTCAAAAGGTTTCACCCCGAGCTGATCGTCAGCCATGGGCGGCAGCACTTACACGATCTACGATCACCACCGATATTCGGAAGCGTATCGTTGCTGGTTATCGTTATGATCCCTGGTTCAGGGAGAAGATCAATACAACGCACTTGCAGCGTGTCAACGACCTGTATTACAGGGGGAACCAGGTGGTGGTTCCCAACGTTGACAATTTACGCACACTGCTTATAGCTGAGCACCACGACGGTGGAGCCAGCGGGCATCGTGGGACTCATCGTACCATTGAGGCTATTAAGCAGGTCTACTGGTGGCCGCGTCTGGACGCAGACGTATCCCAGTACGTTACCTGTTGCCCGCAGTGCCAGCGTAATAAAGCCTCGACCACAAAGCCAAGTGGGTTGCTGCAACCGTTGCCAATACCCAAACGGGTATGGGGCAGTGTCACACTGGATTTAATCGTCCAACTGCCTCCCACT
This sequence comes from Eudorina sp. 2006-703-Eu-15, assembly GCA_003117195.1. Taxonomy (NCBI): domain Eukaryota; kingdom Viridiplantae; phylum Chlorophyta; class Chlorophyceae; order Chlamydomonadales; family Volvocaceae; genus Eudorina; species Eudorina sp. 2006-703-Eu-15. The sequence goes on from BDSI01000036.1 coordinate 1,004,640, forward strand.
ACCTCAGGATATGACGCTATTGTTGTGTTTGTGGACCGGCTGAGCAAAATGACTCACTTTGCTCCCACACACTCGACAGTAGACGCCGAGGGAGTGGCCAATTTATATGTGCAGAACGTTTTCCGCTACCACGGGTTGGCTGACGACTTGGTCTCTGATCGTGGCCCGCAATTCGCTGGCCGCTTTTGGAAACAAGTGCATCGTCGCCTGCGGACTAAGGTCAAACTTAGTTCAGCCTATCACCCGCAGACGGATGGACAGAGTGAGCGTATGAATCGCTTGCTTGAAGAGACCTTGCGGCACTACATTGCCCCTGATCAATCCGATTGGGATGAGCATTTGCCGTTGATTGAGTTTGCCATAAACAACTCTTTCAACAAGTCATTCAACACGACACCGTTCGCGTTGTGGACTCCGCATGTACCGCGTGAACCGCACAACATCTCTGTGCTAGACGCGAAGGTCCCATCCGCCGATACCTTTGCATCCGAGATGGCAGAACGGCTTCGAAGAGCTCGTGCCCGGCTACAAGAGGCCCAGGCCCGGCAGAAGAAAGCCGCTGACGCTCGCAGGCAAGATGCCTCATTTGCAGAGGATGAGTTGGTTCTGCTAAGTACGAAGAACATCTCGCTCAAGACTCCTGGAGCGAAGAAGCTTCAGCCCAAGTACATTGGGCCTTTTCCCGTGCGGGAGAAGATTGGCGAAGTGGCTTATAGCCTTGAGCTTCCACCAGCATACCGGATACACCCTGTGTTTCACGTGTCCCTGCTGAAACCATACAAGTCCAACGGCGTTTACCAGCCCCCACCACCTCAATTCATTGACGATGGTGGAAACGCGTATTGGACAGTGCAAGCAATTATCGACCACCGAGATCGGAAAGTCTTCAACCATACGGTGCGCGACTTCCTGGTCAAATGGGAAGGCTTTGGTCCCGAGCATAACAGCTGGGAACCGGAGAAAAACCTCCGCGAGGACTCCCTCGTCGAGGCCCTGGTCGAGCGGTACTTGGACGGCCTCGTAACACGGCCACCACCACCTGTGCCACAGCGCCGCAAGCGCTCAACACAGCGTCGTACCGTCTAACCCGTGCAGACTGTGTTAGGGTCCACCCTTCATAGCTGTCAACGGAAGGTCAACCTACTGTCCCTAGGCGTGCTCCGCGCCAACACAGTATCGCTGACATGCACTCCACGGCACTACAAGTAGTCGTGTCACCCCGGATTGGCGCACATTCTCGTGCTGCCTTGACTCTGACGTTCTTACTCGGCTGTCAACACTCCTCACATGCCTGGTGAAATTGGCAACGTGACGGTTGGTGAGGCTGACGGTGATGCTTTGGGTGATTCCAAGCTGACCCGCCTCTCATCCTTCGTTCTGAGCAAACCTGGCTTGCTGCTCGGACTTGCACGTTTGCCTCGGTTACACGGGATAAAGGCATGCAAGAGTGGTGACAGAGCTCCCGAGGACGGTTCGCTTCAGAGGGGGGGGAGTGTAAGCTTTGCACACCCACAGATAGATAGGAATTACATAAGTAATTCCGACGAAGTAAATAATATTGCTTCGAACGTAACGCAGTCTAGCGGAGCTGCGTAACGACCCAATCTAACTGTAGATTCTGGACGACATATCGTATTGCCGTTCGGGCCGCCTGCGGCGGCGCTGCTGAAAGGATTCTCTTTGGTTCTTCGTCGGTGTCTCTGGACACCCCCGTCTCTGGACACCTCCAATTCTGGATATAGATGTATCTCGTAATGCCTTACGTCGCGCGTTGCATGCGAACCACCTTTGTGGCCATATCTAAGTTACCTCACGATCCTCCTAAGTAATTCTAGACTACCTCTTACGGTTAAGTCTTACAGTTATAACCGTCTATTTATTTTGGACTGCTGGATGCTCATCAGGATGGGTCGTCCGCCGCTGCTGTCTCGCTCGCTCTTATCTATCTCCTCATTTCAACATGTAAGATGAGATCCGTACGTATTCACAGCTACCAACGAATTTACCACACGAGCGGCGGTACCGTTATGGGGCCGTGCTCGGCACACAGCAAGCCTGTGTACTCATGCAGATATATCGACACTGCCAACAGGACAGCGCGCAGACACCGCGACATACATTCGCCTTAACCATAATCGCACACCCACTGTAAGGACGGTCTTATTAGTCTTATGAAAAGGCCCCCACGGACGTTGGGCACCAGCTATTTATGTATACTATGTAAGCCCTACGTCCTTACAACCCCCCACCCCGCCTCACCGTCCCCGCGTCTGGATTGAGTGTGGGCAGAGTTGCCGCCCGCAGCCGTGACAGCCCAAAGTCCTGCATCGCACGGCGGCGGCCGGGGTTGCTGGTAATTGAGGGCGTTATGTATGGTTTGCACTTGTAAATACTTTTCAATCATTCACGTGATTAGAAACAAAATGAGAAAACACATACGTATTATATGGCCGTCAGATTATCATCAATCAAAGGTATTTGGACGCACGACAGGCCGGCGCGCGCCCACACTAACCATGAACGCAATGACCTCGTCGTCATCGTCGTCATGATCGATATGCAATTTCATTTATCCGCCAGGAACTTACGAGATTGTGCATGGCTTAACAACGTGCATTCCAAATAACATTCTGCAGCTAGCTAACTAGCCATGTATGCCTGATCACCGTGCAAGGCAAAGAAGCTCGCATGGATTTTGAATTCGCGCAGCCCTCTGTAACAGGAATTCGAGCCCCTTAGCATCAAGTGCGCTTTTCAGCCTCGTGTTACACCCTCTCTCATGCGGTAGGTGTTACTTTCGTCGTTGAGCATTTTTAGGTTCGCGCAAATGCTAATAATAATTATATTAATACTATAACATTAATTACAACAATAATAATAGAGTAATAATAATAAAGCAATGATACCATGATGATGATAATACTAGTAATATTAATATTATAATGATAAAATACGCCTCGATCTTAAACCCACGCGTGTGGTCAAGCTCTAACAAGTAGGGGGTCGGCTTCCTTGAAGCCGGATAAGGGCGGGGCCCCCTACAATCCGTACAGGTCGCTTGCTTTACAACGAAAACTCTATTACCGCGCAAGAGTGTGAGAGAGTGAAAGGGTGTCATTGAGGGTGTCGTTGATGTTGAAGGTGGATCGGCGTGTATAGATTCAGCAAGCTCAAGCAGGTAGGTAGCCCCGAAACCAACCTGCAATACACGGCGGTCATGGCATCTGCATTATCACTATCGTAACGCTAGTCGCCTCTGCACTACCACATCCGTCTGTCAAGCAGATGATCACAAATCAAGCTTGAAGCGTGAAACTGTCGTTGTTTGGTCCGTCGGCAAGCTTGCAACCCTTCTGCTGCACGCGTGCAGCAGACGTGAACCTCTAAAGTTTGCTACAATAGTTACATAGCAATGTAAAGCAAAAGCAGGGTGCAAAAAAGTCGCGGTGAGAGCCGGACTTCGGGCCATCGAAACTGGAGAACTCCTTGGTACTCGGTATGCTATCCCTTTGCATCTTGAAAGTTTGATTCAATACATAATGTTGAATTGTATTCATCTGGCAAAACAGAAAGGCAAATCTTGGTGTTGGTGGCATCTAGATGTTCAAACATCAGAACACAATGGAAGTTCAATTTAGCACGCGCCACCTGCCCCTAATCCAAGTATTCATCACGCGGCACCTGTTGCAACAAACATGAGCGCGAGAGGCGTTGGGTGGATGTTGACTCGGGTCCATGGAGACCGCGGAGCTTTACTTTGACCGTTTGTGCGCAAAGAATTTTTTCAGCCAAACCAAAGCTACCTTGCAATAGAGGACAATTAATATGACAAACATAGCGAATTAGTTTAGCGGATAATGAACGTTTTGCCGTTACCGGACACACGGACTCACGGACACACGGACACACGGACATGGGCAATCCTAGGGGGCGGGGCCCCCCGAACGCGCTTCGCGCTGGGGCCCCGCCCAGGCACCTGTTGCAACAAACATGAGCGCGAGAGGCGTTGGGTGGATGTTGACTCGGGTCCATGGAGACCGCGGAGCTTTACTTTGACCGTTTGTGCGCAAAGAATTTTTTTCAGCCAAACCAAAGTTACCTTGCAATAGAGGACAATTAATATGACAAACATAGCGAATTAGTTTAGCGGATAATGAACGTTTTGCCGTTACCGGACACACGGACTCACGGACACACGGACACACGGACACACGGACATGGGCAATCCTAGGGGGCGGGGCCCCCCGAACGCGCTTCGCGCTGGGGCCCCGCCCAAAAATTTGGAAGCAAGCATTTCTCGATTTGTGTGTTCGCACAATTCTGCGGAGACAGAATGGATGTGGGCTTTACGACTACGGCCAAAACGTCCTACCCACTTGTACCTCTTACATAATTATAGGTATAGTTACAAGACTCGATTATACATAAGGCTCCGCACTCACTTCAACCTTACTTCCGAGCGGCCTACCGTCAGCTTGGCGACCGGCGTGGGCGTCTCCGCCCCGTTGAGCAGCACGTTGGCGGGCTGGAAGGGACGGGGGACAGAAGGCGGAACCCGTGCAGGCGGGAAAGCATGAGGTTAAAACAGTAAGGATGGATGCTAGCCGCTGAAATGGCGGCAAGCATAGAACTTGAAAGCAAGCGAGACGTTCGGCACGCCGGATCCAGCTGGTCCGGTAAACCTAGCTCGGCCACAGTATGTTCGCAAGGCAGCAACATACACGGCATCAAGCAGGGCTTCACAGACGCAAGTCAAACGGAGAGAAAAATATGTACCAAGCCAAGAGCGGCGATTAAACTGCTCCTGGCGGGAACCCGAACCGGCCCCTAGCTATGCATCGTCACCTTGAGGTCTCGGTGGGTGATGGTGGGGTGCAGGTAGGCCAGCCCCTGGGCCACCTGGGAAGCGATGTGGAGCACCTGGATGGGGCACATATATAGCGGTACGTAGGTACGTAGGTAGGTAATGAGTACGTACGTAGTCACCAGGGGTACGATCGTGACGGGCGAATTGCATGGGGAGGGACACGTACAGCCAGACATGAATGATAACAATTGAAAAACGTGGATATACTTGTGGGATCGTCCCCGATTTTTGGGATTGTCTCCGAGCCCACCAAAAACAGCTAGCACCGCGACTGTTTGTGGATTCCTTCATGAAATTGTTTGCTTGGCTGGATGCCGAAGGGCTGGCCGCCAGGCGGGCAGTGGCGGACTTTGGAGCCGGCTCTACGACTTCGCAGAGCTGGGAATCCTAATGAAGGGGTGATCAGCTGTGGGGGCCACACACGCCATCTTGAAGGTGCGGGATGGTCGTCTTGTGTGCCGTGGCCCTGTTCCGTCAGGCCAGGGTTCTTAACCGAAGCCCTGTGGGCGCTCATCAGTAGTACTGGGCCGCGGGTGGACGGGGCACTGATCGCACCCACTCGCACCTTGGGCAGGGGAACCAAGGAGGATCTGACCGAGGTCTTGCTCCAGCTACTGTTTTTGCTGTCCGCGAGATCTCCACCACTGAAGATCAGCCGCTCCAGGGATGACTCCATCAGCTCCATCACCAGGCACAGCCGCGGCGGTGTCAGGCACGCCGCCAGGAGACGCACCACGTTGGGGTGCGAGCAACGGCCCAGCACCTCCACCTCCTGTGCGAGCTGGTGAAGCTGCCGGCGGGAGAACGTGTTGTCCTTTGGAGTCTCACCTCCGCCGGTATTCACCTCTGCCACGGGTGTCCTGGCTGCATGTTTGTTCTTCTCCTGCGTGGCGTCTTTCGATTCTGCTGCGTCCTTGCCCTTGTCTGACGTGGGGACCACTACGTATTCGTCACCGCTGTTGGCAGAGGGCTGCGTGTCTTGAACTTCGCGGTATTTATCAGTGGAAGTGCTGCTGCTGCACGCTGCGAAGCGAGGAGATTCCGAAGCGGCCGCCGAGAACGCTGCTTGCGGCAGGGATGCCTGCGGTTGCAGCAGCAGCTTCTGCTGCTCACCGTCCTGGGCAGCGCTGGGCCCGCCATCTCGCAGCTTCAGGCGGCGTTGCAGCTCCTCCTCCAGGTGCTGCTTAATGTCAGGCTGCTGCTGCCGCTCCTGGCGGCCCTGCTCAGCAATATTCATTAGATGCCCAGCAGCTGCTGGTGGCCTCAGCAACCCGTCGAACGCGGACTCCAATATCACTTTAACAGCCACCCTGCCCCCTTTGTACACGCCCTCATACACTCGCCCACATGCGCCCTTGCCAAGCATCACCGGCAGCAGCGTCACCGTGTCCGGACCGCCGCCGGTGTCCGCCCCGTCTCCATTTATCTCATCAATGCCGCTGCCGCCGGGCCTGCATCCCGGGCCTCTTTCGCCCGAATCCGTCGCGCTGTCGACTCCCTGTCCTTCACGGCTGCTGGACCCATCAACGGCAGCAGTAGTGGCGTGGCCAAGGCAACGAGCAGCGACGACATGCACATCGGTGCACAGGTCAGAGCGCTGCGGTGTTTCGGGTGTGACCACCGCACTGTCGAGGGCATATGGCAATAGGGCGGCCCGTCGGGGCTGCTGGAGGTTGCAGCTGGATGGCATGCTGCTCTCCATTGAGGAAGGCCCGTTCAGCTTGAGCATGGCGTCGTGCGGCTGCTGCCCCTTCTCGCCCTGTTGGCGCTGGCATTTGCCGGGCTGCTGCGCCGAGCTGCCATCTTCACAGGCGGACAGAGGGTTGGAGCTGAGAACCACGTCGCAGAGTGGGCCGCGCTTGGAAAAGCTCGGGCTGATGCCGTCGTCCAAACCAATGGCCTTGACCGCCCGCCGCCGTCGGCGGCGCATCAGTACCAAGTAGACCACAGCCGACATTGCGGCTACGAGAGCAAGCCCTGGAAGGGGGCCGACAGGCACAGAAATATAGGAATATAGGAACACATATGCGCATCTGTACAGCAGCAGAAAGGGGAGCTAAATAGCTTACGCGCTTATAAGTGTATAGCGGATCCGTGAACTTCGCGCTGGAAAAGCAAGCCATACATGGTGGTTCAAGGCGACCACCACTTCAGACAATTTTGCGCAGTTATGATCATGACTTCAATTTAGTGAACCCAGCGGTGGCGGGAGGTGCAAAGGCAAGGGGAAGCACATAACCTCTCCACCCCCGCCCCCTTAACACACGCGCCGGTTTAAGACCGAGGCGCATTATTTCAAATAATATTAATATTATTCAGTTCAGCGCACGGACGATGATTCGGCGGGTGGCGCCAATGAGGGAGGTTCGAAGGAGGACACGTTGCCGGGATACGTAAATGTACGCGGGGGACCACATGTCTATCTAACTACATTCCGCGTACATCCATTATTTGCCGTGCGTACAATTAGCATACATGTCGTATAGACAGCCAACCAGCAGGTCCGTTTGTATTATGCGTGCAGCATGCCTGCTTACGCATGTGTCAATGCCGTTCTCAGTTTGCTGTATACTGTGCACGCGGTATGCACGCGGCTTGCCCAGATTGTTTTCTCTGTATCAATCGTTCTGACTCCTGACATCGGATTTCGGGATGGCCACGCACGAACCGGCGGTTAGCCCTGCTCGGCCGATCAACATGTCTGTCCGACGACGGTCGCCCCACGCATTAAGCCACGCATGGACCCCGGACAGCGCCTGCCGGCTGCATGCTGTCGTACTAGTCGTACGCACGCACCTCCGAGAACTGAAGCAAGTACTGCCGTCAGTTTCTGCTGATGAGTGTTGACGCTTTGATGCGGCTCGGGGCCGCGGGCCTCGTTGAGGGAGGCCAGCACCGGCGATGGTAGCGCCGGTGCAGGGGGTAGCGATGGCTTGCCGCTCGATACTCGTGCCGTGTACGCGCATGCGTACGGCCCCAATCTGGAAATGCAGTCATCCGCCAGGACGGTTAGGCATCGGGAGTGTGTGCCCAGGTACCATAACTTTGCAATTCGTCGAGACGTTGGCCGGTCGGTCCCCGCAAGCAGCGCATACGAGGCACGAGGGTGAACAGCAGGGGTATGGAGTGATCAATAGCAGGGGTATAGAGTGATCAACAGCAGGGGTATGGAGTGATCAACAGCAAGGGTATGGAGTGATCAATAGCAAGGGTACGGAGTGATCAACAGCAGGGGTATGGAGTGATCAACAGCAAGCAAGGATTTGGAGTGATCAACAGCAGGGGTATGCAACGATCATTAGCAGGTACGTGGGGGCCGTGCGTGATCAGATATTTTAAGTGAGCAAGAGTCGGTTCATGCCAAGAATTGTATATCCCCTCACTTAAATGCATGTTTCGATGTTTGGTCGTCCCCTAGGGCTCGTTGCACGTCGCATACATCCCCTTTTTGTCGCCGGGCTGGCTGGACATATGTATGTGTCTGGGCGACTTTCATTTCTCGCTCAAACCCCGCCCCCCCCCATCCCAGACCTGCTGAGCCGCATTGCTACCACGCGCACGTCTGCATGCCTTGAATTCGCGTGCAGTACACACTGAATGCGCAGTATGAACCTGATGAAGCACCGTAACGGAAGCAGCTTATCATACATACGCACCAAGTAACCGTTAGCCATCGCCGGGATGCCGTTGCCCCCCGGGTCAGCGCCGATGGTTGCCACGTCCGCGTAAAGGCCGCTGTACGCGTAGCACTGGTCCACCAAGGGCGCGCTTGTGTCGTTGGCACAGCCGGCGGGGGGTCCCTCCGGCTCTGGGAGGACGATCATCTGAGTGCCGGGGACATCGCTGGGCCGCGACTTCATTACCTGCTCCGTGACGTTTACCCTGATATGATTGTGCGCAATTTAAGCCTCAAGTCGGTATTTTACGTTATATATATGCTGGTTTTTGGTTCATGGTTGCAATATGTGTATATGCGCGAAGTAGTAGTATTACCGTTACAGTGTGGATAGGCTTCCGGGCCCTGCCTAAGGGTTTATGTCGCGGTTTTTATATGATGCTATAGGACACCTTCAACCATCATCACACCGAACCTACGCCATACGAACCGAGGGTCCAAGGCGGTTGATCCTGAGCGAAGTAAGGTGGCGGCTGGGAACATGCACGAGTCCCGGACGCGCTCTGATATACTTGCACGTACGCCAGCGAGCGATATATAAGCGTGCGAGAAGTCATGGAGCACATGCGTGCAACGAACTTGTGTTGCTGGTAATGGACCGACGCGGATGCATGCTACACACCTTTGCCTCTACTGTGCCTTTCGCGTGAGTGCTCTAGCTAGATAGGTCGAGCAAGAGGGGATGTGGCCCCTCACGTCTTTCTCCTTCCCCCGCGAGGGATGAGAATGCTTCGGCGGTCCGTGCGTTAGGCAGGGCTGGGTTAACAGCCGTGCGTTGGCCAGTGCGTGCCAGCAGCAGACCCGGTCAGATATGAAACACACACATACGCACACACACACGCGGCTCAGTTCTCTTTTACACACACGCACACACACTGCAGGTCTAGCGGGTGTTGTATCTCATTACAGGTTTCCCTTAGCCGTTGGCTAGGTATGCTCATAACTTAACCGTTGGTTGAGTTCGGCCGTTGGCCGTGGTTCTACGAAGCTTTCGTATGGACCTGGGATTACGACGGTTTCGTTGTAATCGTGACGCTTGTCACTGGTAGACTCGTTCGAGGCTGATATTTCACCGGTTAATGTACACTATTCGATGCGTTGCATCGTGTAAGCTATCGGCTTACTTGGAGATTACGACATGACGGGAAAGGCCGTACGTATTCTTCGACCATCGGGCTTTGTAGCCTACTGTGTCTCATTATCCGGTAGTTCTCACTACCACCTAACAGTGGACGTGGGATACAACAACTGGTATCGAGACAGTTGTCTCGGGCGCTTCCGCCTTATTCTCGTTTACCTCCATCATGGCCGAGTCCAGCTCGGAAGGTCCTCTGAACGTCGCGGCACTGAAGGCGGCGCTACCGACGGGTAACTAATTATTCCGCTGCATATTGTTTGTTAGAATCGTCTTTGCGTTTCCTGTTGCCTGCAGATTCCTTAGTCTTTGCTGCAGACGACGAGGATCTCGCTGAGGACTCTGAACGTGCGCCGCTCTTGGCCGGCGCTGCACCTTCTTCTGCACACGCCGTTGTCAAGGCGCCCGCCGACAAAAGTAGGCCTTGGGTTTCCTAGGTTTAGGTACCAAGGCTGAATTCTTCGCCATGGCGGGCGGTCGGAACAGGGCTAACTTGTTCCAGGGTGCTAGCTTAGCGCCTAGGGCTGCTTTGCCTGCGAATCCACCCGTTGGGTTGCCTGCTGTGGGACACGCTGCTGTCGCCGCTGCTGTGCCTGAAGTCCCCGTTGGGGTAGCTGGCAATGTCGCCGGGCCCATTGGCGCCCCAGTACTTTACCAGCCAGGCTTTCCTTTGCCAGTTTTGGCCCCGCAACCTGCCGCTGTGCAGCCTGTTGTGTCATCTCCGCGCGTGGTTTCTCGTGCTGGTGAGCCCGTTGCTAACGCCATTGCCGTTTTGCCAACTGCTGCTCGCCCAGCCACACAAACCACATCGCAGGATTTCCATGCTGCTTATTTGCAGCAGCAGGCCTACGAAGCCCAGGCGGCTGCGAACGCCGCGCGCCAGGCCGCCGAGGTTTCTCATACGCCTACGGCGGGCGCGGCCGGTGGTTCTCAGCCTGCTCCTGTTGTGGAGCCGCCAAGGGTTAGTTTGCCGTCTCCTGTTTTGCTGCTAGATCCTAAGCTAGAGCCGAAACAGATTTCCGCTCGGGTTCGGGCGTTCATTCGCGATGCCGAATTGTTCTTCGACATTGTGCCGTGGGGTAAGGATCAGCGCTCGTGCTGCCTCTTTCTGTCGCAAGCTTTGCGTGGGAATGCTAAGGTTTGGTACGATGAATGGTCGCTGTCACAGCGTTCGCTTACCGTCGCGCTGATTCTAGATAGCCTCCGCACGCGCTTCGCGCCTCAAATCCTGTCCGTTGAGCAGGAGGCACGTCAGAAACTTGCCGATAAACAGCATGTGATGCGCGCCAGTGAGAATGTGCGTGCATACCAGGCTCGGCTTGAGGCCGTATTCCAGGACATTTCTGACGCTTCGATGCGTGAGCGCATGTTCTGGTTCCAGCAGGGGCTGTCCGCTGCTTTGGGCCCTGAGTGCGTCACTGACCTTCACGGCCGTCCCTTCCCATCCTACGAGAAGTTGGTCGAGCATGCCTTGGGTCGGGAAGCTCATTTCCTCGCCATGCGAAAGGCCCGGTCCGCTCTCCGCTCGAACGCTGTTTCGGTGCAGGACGCTGCCGGTGACGACGGCATGGACCTCGACGGCTTCGAGGAGGTCAAGCCGGCCAAGCGTCAGCGCCAAGCCGTTCCTGCCGTCCACGCTGTGGCCGCGGCGGGCAATGCTGCGGGCGTTCGGCCGGGCTCCGGCGGTGGTCGGGGTGGCGGTGGTCGGGGTCAGGGACGTGGTGGTCGGGGTGGTGGCCATGCGGGTGCGGGAGGTAACCAGCCAGGTCGCGGTCAGCGCCAGGCTGCCGCTCGCCCGCCGAACCGTCCCCTTACCGCCGAGGAGGGCGCCTCGGCGACGCCCTACGTTGACAAGACTGGTACGGCGTGGACGCGCAAGGCCTTCTCGTCCTTCCAGGACGCCGCCCGCCAGCTTAACACCACCTTCTGTTGCTTCTGCCGGCAGCTTGGCGTGAACCATACGTACGCTAACTGTCCCGAGCGCCCGCAACAGGATCGCTAGGGGGTTGCCCAGGTTGGCGCTGAGGGGAGCTTCCCTGGGACCTCTAGCTCGGGTTCGTCGGTGACTGCGTTGCGTCCGTTTGTACGCGCGCTTCGCCCTGCCGTTGTGTCGGACATTGAGGCCGCCGTTGGGCGTTGCTTCTCCTTTGACGCCGTTGCGGTGAAGGCTGGCTTTGACGCCGACTGTAATCTCACTGCGCCGCGCGGTCGTTCCTTGTCCGCTTCGCACCTCGGTGGGCATACAGTCCTGATGGTTCCTTCTTCGTTGAAGCACTTGCATTCCATGATCTCTCAGTACCGTGCTTGCAAGCGGCTCCGGCCTGATACTGCAGCTGGCATCGTGCTCCCGTCGCACTTCGTGCGCCGGGCTTCACAGGTCTTAGCGGGTATGCGCCGGGTTCTGTCTTTCCCCTCCGGTACGCGTTTGTTCAACGGGCTGGATCTCACGGGTCGTGTGGTGGAATTGCCAGGTTTGTCGTCTTCCGCCGATGTCTGGTACGATGCGCCTCTGCCATACACCGCCGTGCCGCGGCAACCTGCCACCTCTGTCCTTGTTGCAGCTGCCTCGGGCGTCGCGGCTGTGGATTCTGCCCTGCCTCTGGTCTCGTTGAGTGCCGCAGGTCTCGTGTTTCCCGCGTTGCTCGACACGGGAGCTACCCACGACTTCGTCAGTGAGTCGCTGGTTCAACGCCTTCACCTTCCTCTCCGGTCTAGTGAGTGGTCTCACGTCTCTCTGGCCGATGGGGGTAAGCAGGCGATTCTCGGGCGGGTTTCGCTCCGGGTGACCCTTGGGTCGTTGCGTTGCACCGTTGCGCCGTATGTCTTGCCGTCGTTGACGGATGCCGCTTCCTTCATCCTTGGGTCGGCTACTCTGCGTGCGCATTCGGCTTCCCTCGATTTTCGCTCTCGCACCTTGCGCGTTTTGCGTGGGGGTTCGCCGTGTGTTGTCCCTTGGCTTCCGGCCTCACGGGAGGGGGAGGAGCCCGCTGAGGTTCCACCGCGTGTCAATTTTGCTGCTGCTGCTCTCTGTGCGCATGCCACACCTGAGCAGGTCGGTCGCAAGGCCGCGCTGCGCTTGTTGCGAAAGGGTGCTCATGCCGTTTTGGTTCGTCCTACCGTTCGATTGAACTCGGCTGTTGCTCAAGCGCCTACGCAGGATCCTCAGGTCTCTGCGCTGCTGGATGAGTACGCGGATGTTTTCCGTGAGATTCCCGGCATCCCTCCAGTGCGTCCGGTGGACCACACCATACCGCTCATGCCTGAGGCGCAGCCTGTGTCTCGCCCCATGTATCGGTTGAGCCCCCTCGAGCTCGATGAGGTAAAGCGTCAGGTTGCTGATCTGCTTTCGAAGGGAATGGTTCGTCCTAGCACGTCTCCTTACTCGGCTCCGATCCTTTTCGTGGGCAAGAAGGACGGTACTCTGCGCATGTGCATTGATTACCGTGGGCTGAACTCGGTCACCGTGAAGAATCGGAATCCCTTGCCGCGCGTCGACGACTTGCTTGACAAGCTGCGGGGTGCTGCGTACTTCAGCTCGATTGATCTCCAGCAGGGGTACAATCAGATTCGGATCGCTGAGTCCGACATTCCGAAGACTGCATTTCGCACGCCTTTCGGTCATTTCGAATACACGGTCTTGAGCTTTGGGCTTGTTAACGCTCCTGCTACTTTCCAAGCCGTGATTGACCGCATGTTCAGGCCGTACATCGACAAGTTTGTCGTGTGCTATTTGGACGACATTCTGGTCTATTCGAAGACCAAGGAGGAGCATCTGCGTCACCTTCGTTTGGTGCTGGATATCCTTCGCCGCGAGCAGCTTTATGCTAAGCGGTCCAAGTGCCATTGGGTGCAATCTCAGGTGGAGTACCTTGGGCATGTGGTTTCGTCGGATGGGATTCGCATGGACCCCCGCAAGACTGCTGCCGTACGGGATTGGCCTGTTCCTGCCAACCTGCATGAATTGCGTAAGTTTTTGGGGCTTACCAACTATTTTCGCAAGTTCATCAAGGGTTACTCATCACTTGCAGCACCACTGACTTCCCTCACACGCACCAACGCATTTGCTTCGGCTGAATCTTGGACACCTCAGTGCCAGGATGCGTTTGATGCTGTGAAGCGCGCTGTCGCTGAGGACATTGTGCTGCATTTTCCTGATTACTCCCAGCCGTTTCGTGTTGAGCTCGTTTCTGATGCTTCGCTGCACGGCTCCGGAGCCGTCCTGCTTCAGGACGGGCGCCCAATCGCTTTCACGAGCCAGAAGTTCTCCTCTGCAGAGCGTAACTACACCACGGGCGAGCAAGAGCTTCTTGCTGTCGTGCATGCTTTGCGCGAGTGGCGGTGCTACCTCGAGGGTCGGCCCTTCATTGTCAAGACCGACCACAAGCCCCTCACGTTCCTGCAGGGCGTTCCTACCCTCAATCGTCGTCAAGCACGTTGGGTAGAGTTCATGGCTCGATTCAACTTCCACTGGGAGTATCTCTCGGGGTCGTTGAATGTCGCTGACGCACTTAGCCGGCACCCGTCGTTGCATGCGGCCATTCTGTCCGTAGTCACACGTCGTCAGTCTGCTGCTGCTGACGTTACGACTGAGGCGTTTGCCCATCGTATTGTGCAAGGCTATGCGTCCGACTCGTGGTTCCGCAATCCTGCCCATGTTAGTCATTTGACACGTGAGCGGGGCCTTTGGATCCGTGCCGATGGTGACCGACGTCAGATTGTTGTCCCTAACGATGACTTGCTGCGCCGTGACCTCCTTTCTCGCTTTCATGCGGACCCTCTGGCGGGCCACGTCGGCTCTACCCGTTTGGCTGAGCTGCTTCGTCGCAACTTCGGGTGGCCTGATCTCAATCGGGACGCTGCCCGATTTGTGTATTATTCAACGGACTGTAGAACCACGGCCAACGGCCGAACTCAACCAACGGTTAAGTTATGAGCATACCTAGCCAACGGCTAAGGGAAACCTGTAATGAGATACAACAACTATCCCCCCTCAGGACGAAGCGTCCTCGCGGCGGCACGAGCACGAGACCGAACCGCGTCGAGCTCAGCGCGTAAATCAGGAGTGAAGTTGGCAGCAGGCTCCCAGCTGTTATGCTCCGAAGAATACCCAGCCCACTTGACCAGGTACTCGTGCACCAACCGCTTACGGCGCTTCCCAACGCGGCGGGCACGGTAGTCAAGAATCCGCTCCACGCGGTAGAGGGGCGTTTCCTCTAGCCAGTCCAACGGTGGGGGCTCTACAACGAGAGGGGCCTCAGCAGGATTCTCAACAACAGGGTCCGACGTGGTCGCGGCTGCCCGGTATGGTCGCAGCAACGACACGTGGAAGGTGGGGTGAACGCGCATATCACTAGGAAGGTTCAGCTCTGCCGCGGCGTTCCCAACCAGGCGCTTCACAGAATAAGGACCCACCCAACGCGGCAACAATTTGCGGGGGCCCGTGGCAAGCTGCCGCAGGTTCTTAGTACTAAGCAATACCAGATCGCCCTCGCGGAACTCAACGTCCTTTTTACCCCGATTGTAGTAGTCAGTCGCACGTTGCTGAGCAGCCTCAAGCAAGGTCCTGGCCTCCGAAATCCGATCGGTGTACGACTTGACAAACTGCTTTGCAGCGGGAACGGGTACATCAAGCTCGCGCCCAACGGGCGTTGAGGGATGAAAGCCGTAGTTCAGGAAGAATGGCGATTGACCCGTGGAGCGATTCACAGCATTGTTCATCGCAAATTCCGCAGCAGACAGGTAGGAATCCCATACCCGGGGGTGGTTGCCAGCGTATGCACGCAACATGTCGCCCAACGTGCGATTCATGCGCTCAGTCTGCCCATCAGTCTGGGGGTGGTAGGCGGTGGATAGGTTTACCCGCATGCCAACCAACGTACCCAGAGCATCCCAAAACTTGGAACCGAACTGAGGTCCGCGATCAGAAACAACGGACTGTTTCGTTGTAATCGTGACGCTTGTCACTGGTAGACTCGTTCGAGGCTGATATTTCACCGGTTAATGTACACTATTCGATGCGTTGCATCGTGTAAGCTATCGGCTTACTTGGAGATTACGACATGCCGGGAAAGGCCGTACGTATTCTTCGACCATCGGGCTTTGTAGCCTACTGTGTCTCATTATCCGGTAGTTCTCACTACCACCTAACAGTGGACGTGGGATACAACAGCGGGTGTCTCGGCTACACACACACATACACACGGGCGGCTTCCTACACATAAGCCATCAACGCGTGCATTACTACTCATCGCGCTGGAGGACTGCATATCGCCGCGTCACTATATCATTATTACTACTGTTGGGGCAAATCCTCGCTTGCTTGCGTCTAGAGGTACCTGACGCGCGTGCCTGGACGTGGACGCAGCAAGCTAAGCCTGGCTGCCGCCGTCAGCATCAGACCCCGTTCGGCAGACACTTACTGTGGAGAGACCGAACGTTTATTTCCGAGTCAGGTGCGCTGCGCGTTCAATACCCTTGCATTCCGTTCGACAGAACACGTTCCCACTCCCCCGCCCCACACTCACCCGGGAACATTGGGCGGATAGCAGCCCTTGAAAAACATAACGCAGTTTCTGAGGAGGACCAGGGCCTTCTCCTTTGGTGGGCTGGGTTCCAAGAGGTCGAAGCCGGGCGATGCTATAAATGACCCGTTGCGGTAATTGCTCAGGGCCAGATCCTGGAAGGTCAGCACAGTCCCATTGACAAGTTGAATCTGCGGCGGAACGAAAAAAAGGTTGGACGGGCAGGTGCAGCAGTAAGTACAGGAGGAAAATTGAGAGACCGGATACCGGCTGGTGATGGGTGAAAGAGCGGCAATCTGTACTCCAGAGGCACGTGTCGGCTGTACGGCCATTAGGTAGATGATGTCGGCGGTACGGCCAGAACATGCAGTTGCAAGTTGGTGCGTGTCCTTGGAAGCATTCTCAGTACCGTAAATTACGCATCATCTGCATCTGACTTCGTTGCATGCAGCATGCATGGGTAGGTCGGCACAGTGCGTGGCTATGCTAATGAGGCCTGAGCTGCGAGACACGGAGATAGATGGGGCATGAAGCCAGCAGGCCCAATTAGATCATCATCGGAGACGACGGGCCGCCGACAGATGCGCATCGAAGCGCCGAATGCCCGCCGTGCAAAATACGTAGTACAACGGTGGATCTGAAATAATCTGAAAGTAAGGACAGCTAGCTGCCGTGTTGTCGTACAGATGATTCAACAGTCGACATCTAGTTCAGTTACTCCTGCCATCCTAACAGAGCACAGCAAGGCCTCATGCGACCACCGTGCGTGCTACGTCCACAACAGAGTGTCAAGCTAGCAGAACCAGTCCATCACAGCACGCGTTGTGCAAGGGAATGACTTGGGTAGGCAGGGAGATACCGGCGGCAAAGGCAGCAGCGCAGCATTAGAGAGAGAGGTAGGCAAGGAGCGGACATGGCGACATGCAGGACAAGGCAGTGACTTGCGAATGCGGCGACAGTAACTGTATGTGCATGTACGGCCGGTCATCTTACCTTGTGCTTGACAAACCCTAAGTCCATGGACACAGGTCGGCTCGTATTGCCGCCCTGAATGGTGAAGTTGCGCCTCAAGACAATCGGATTTGGAAAGTTGGACCAATCGCTGTCCGTCAGCTTCATGTCAACCGGTAAAAGCGCCACGTCAACTCCGGGGTCTAAGAGCGCAGCAGCCAACTGGTAACCATTCGTACATGATATAGCCACTGGTTCTGGGTCCTTTTGTAGTGCCTTCGTCTCTAACAAGTCAGCTGTAGTCAGACAAGATAGAAGTGCGGCGGCAAATACTATGATCCAGATTCCTGGAGTATTATGAACAGTAAGCGCCTGATGCATTTTCATCCTTCACAGCCCGGCAACATGGAAAAGAGTGAACTATAATAATCTTTCAGTATCACTATTCGCAACAGATAACCGTTTATGTTAAGCTGATTGTGGCGTGCTAATCAGCTTCCTGGTAAGCATGAAGAGCTTGAAACAGTGTCACCCATGGCTTGAATCCCAATGGCATATCACCCATGGCGTCAAGGAGGCGTAATTGAAAAAGAACACGTACACTGAGTACCCAGAAATTAATAATGCCTACAGTATGCTTTCCTGTGCAGGCCCCTGGGGCAATGTACCGTGAACTTACAATTAGTCCTGCAGTCACAGTTACAATTTGAATGCAATTTGACTATGAACTTGATTGATATTCAGAGTGTTGTAAGTTAAGTCTTCTATGATCAGAAACAGCGAGAGGTAAACACCCTGTCGCAAAGCATCGTTGTAAGGTATTGCTTGGAGGTCGTTGAAGCACAAACTATTCGCGCCTCAACGACCTCCAATACCTGTTGGAGCTGTTTGACCATCGTCATCACTTTTCCGTTCGCGCCATTTCCGACAGATCGTTTTCGCAGCCGCCATGCGCCGCACGTCGTCTACTCGTCGTCTTGGTGCCTCCGGCTTACTGTCAGCTTGCTTGTCTGTGGGTTTTGCGGTCTGGCTCGTGTCACCGTGGAGTCGCAGCTGAGTGTGCCGCTGTGAGTGCTCGTGCGCCGCACACGCCATCTCCGTTTCCGTTTTCATTATATGTGCACGCGTCTTCGTGCAGCGTTCGCAATAATCCTGTCGTCGAAGACAAGGCCGTTTTCTTGGACGTTGCGACTGTGTTAGGATGTTGTCCGGGTTGCATGTGTTGCAAGTCTACCATGGTGTGCCGCAGAGTGAGCTGCATGCGCGCCCGTATGCCTGCTGGTCAGCACCTGATGGATCGGATCTGGGCTGTTCACTTTGCGAGAGTGTTATGGCCTGGCTGTGTTCTCAAGTGTCGCGTGCGCAGCATACCTGATCGTTTGCAAGTCTGTGAGCACCGAGGACGTTGCAATTTTTAAAGCCCGGGGAAGTGTAAGGTATTGGAGGTCGTTGAGGCGCGAATAGTTTGTGCTTCGTGCCGTACGTTTATCTGCCGTGCAAGCCTCCAAAAGGCTATTTGAGAACTCCTGTTCCATTCCATTGTAAGCTTAGTTTCCTCATTTCTCTGTCTCTGGAGCCAATGGCTAACGTCGGGCCTCGCGGTTGGGTAAACTAGGAACTAATGCTTCCTCCAGTCGCCAACTGGAGCCAGTTCTTTACAATCGTGATTTATCTCTGAAGAGCGTCATCATTCTACGTCTGAAAGATAAACAAGACGATACAAAGGTAGTAATAAAGCGTGATAACGGATAACCGGTGCGGCACTGCGATGATCGTATACTATACTGATGATCGTACAAGGCAAACGGCAGTGTTAGATTTCGAAAGACCCGACATCTTACAAAACGACGTCAGTGAATCTTAATACCTCGCGAAGTGAACAGTCAAGATGGTATAAGCGGCATGGGTGAATGGGAGGCTGCCGCTGGGCGCCTGTGGGCGCGGTGCGCTTTGCAACTTGCGCCGCTTGCGTGCTTTGGGGTGACAGGACGAGATCCTCATCCTGCTGCCCCGTTTATCATATCCTACAGACGTCCAAGCACTTCCTCGCTTAACCCCGCCTCCCTGGTTCTCTTTGTAGTCATTGAATAACAATATAACCAGGTACATGTGCTGGGTAACATAAGTCTTGCTACAACCTTATCGCATTGCGTTCTTGTGACGTATGTGTGTGACGTATGAAGTACATATGAACTTGATAATTTACGGGAAAGGGTCGGTTTGAGGGAGGTACATGACTCGAGCCCATTATGGGGCGAACAAACTTCAGGACTGAAACTAAAAAGGACGTGCCGCAAACCCGATTTTGCATAATGTGTGAATGGTGGTGTTCTGCGACATGAAGGGGGATGCGTCGCTGCGTCGTATAGCATCGGCGGCAATGGTAATGGCACAACTAAACCGACAAGCAAGGCCGAAACCGGCGGAGTTTCAAAATTAGACCTGAGCAAGCGGCCGTTCGTGCCGGCAATGGTACTGTAGACCGCCAATCAACGACGAATTTTTGACAACCATACCGCGATGACCACTACCTACTCCTAATAACGAGTACCTTCCCGGCCATACCAGCACTGGTTTGGGGTTTGTTTGGGGTTTAGCCGTTGGGGTCGGTGGGTTTGGGTGCAGCCGTGAAGCCCAACAGCCGCGCGCGCTGCCCAGTGAAGGAGCGGTCGAAATCCCAGGAAAGCCTACGTACCTGGCCTACCTGCTGGCACGCCATGTGGTCGAGAAAGACAATACTGCCG
This sequence comes from Eudorina sp. 2006-703-Eu-15, assembly GCA_003117195.1. Classification (NCBI taxonomy): domain Eukaryota; kingdom Viridiplantae; phylum Chlorophyta; class Chlorophyceae; order Chlamydomonadales; family Volvocaceae; genus Eudorina; species Eudorina sp. 2006-703-Eu-15. The sequence goes on from BDSI01000036.1 coordinate 1,024,534, forward strand.
TGCTGTCAAAGAGAGTCGCCCAGAACACCAGATAAGTCAAATACTGTAGCCGAGCTACACAATACGCCTGACAGATGGCATGGCCCAGGCTGCCAAACAGAAGAGCCGCCCAGCATGATAAGCTCTACAGGATACAGCCCGTGCGTGCTGCCAGCAGGAGCCGTCCTTACAAAGCAAACAGACAGGGTCACTGTGTCGTCGTGTAGGTGTAATCGTTACTAGGTGGACCCGATTCCCGACCGGCGGGTGTTCCACGGGCCCAGACAGGTCGTAGGTGCCTCACCTCATCAACTCCTACCAAGGACTGCGCACCCATCCTCCACCATCCGCGGGTTTGGGGGGGCGGAGGTCATGCAGCCACACCGGCCACCACATCAGGTTACCAGCGCGCCAGATTGTCTCTCCTGGAAACCGCGCCAGACCCGCCAAATCACGTGGCGGGTAGGAAGCCGGATCCAAACTACTGGGAGGGGTCACTGCTGGAACCGTCAATATGGACGGGGCTGACTTCACACTCTATCAAACAGCCAGGTCGGCCAACGGAACCACCGCCCTGACATGTCATACGGCCGGGTTGGCAAACAGAGCATCCCCGCTGACATGCCTTATGGCAGAGCTGGCCAATTGAGCAGCCGCGCTGACATGCCATACGGCCTGCCTGGCCAACGGAGCCGCCGCACTGACGTGTCATACGGCCTGCCTTGTCATGACTTGGTAGTGTCGCTGTCGTAGTATGGATCTATCGAATTCCGTTTGCACTACCACGCAGCGCCAAGGGCGCGAAGTGTAGTGAGTAGGAACTGTTCGGCGTACGTCTCGCGTTTCGGCGTACGTCTCGCCTGTCTGGACAACGGGAGCTTTCCCGTACTAAGCCATTGAGTCGAACTGTTCACTCGGTCGTCCGAGCGTTTGTCAGTTGGCGCTTCAGGCGCGTTTGCTTGTTTGCCACTTTATCTATCTAGCGCACCGCGTTGTGGGGCGGGCGCTCGTAGTTGCAAGACTTGGTTGCCAACGACACAGCTCTGCGTGGGCTGAATGCCCGCTCGATGAAGGCGCTCCTCCAGAAACTCCAAGACGCGGAGACCTTCGGCCTACCTAAGAAACACCTACGCAAGCACGACAGCGAGGAACATTGTCGCCATACCCAACGACCCTACCCGTGCAAGGTTGCCCAGACCATGCGACGAATGAACGACTCGGCAACGCCCAGGCCCAGGCCCACAGTACAAGTGCCCCGGCGAGAGGCACAGGAGCTCCGGCGGGAGCTCGCGGAAGCGTTCCCGGGCACCATGCCTCTACGTATCCCATTGCATACTATAATTTGGACTGATGGTAGTTGCGTCAAACCGCTCGCAGGCGACGGCCCGAACAGACTTGGTGCGGCAGCATACTGCGAACTTACCGGGGAAACCTTACATGTAGACCCGGCCGGGGAAGGGTGTACAAATACAATCCAGCGGGCTGAGTTGTCGGCTATACGTGCGGCCATCGCGCAGCACAAAACCACGAGTCGCGCATTAACCATAGCAACTGACTCACAAGCATCACTGGATCTCATAAAAAGAGCCATCAATGAACCCAATAATTTGCATATTTCCAAACATAAAGCCTTGCTTATGGAAATTGTTGAGATGCTGTACGACTGCACCCAACAAAACACGACTGTCCATTTCATAAAGGTAAAATCACATACTGGTATTCATGGTAACGATAAGGCCGATGAAGGCGCAACTGCGGTAGCACATGGTAATGCCGAGCCAACCGTAATTGAGGCCGCAGATAACGCCCCGTACGATAAGCTGGTCTGGCTACGACAAAAAGATACAGGACTATATATCAATGACCTTAATAGGGGCATCCTCAAAGGTCTCCAAAAGAAAACGTTCGCGGGATATACAACCGACACGACCCTAACTGAAAAATGGCGCGACGCGTCGACAAAGCTAGACTCTAAATGCAGCAACGCCTACTTGAACAGCTCTCACACTAGTCATTGGCAAAAAATCCAAGTGCTGAAGGCACGGTACGGACTCTTGTATAATGCGAAGCTGAAGAAATTGTACGGTCGCGGCGGGGATGGCCACTGCCCGGTCTGTCGCAATTGCAACCCGTCGGGCCCCACAACGGACTCCGGAGCCCACATACTTGGAGGCTGCCAGCACGCGACGTTTAAAGGCATGTACATCAACCGGCACAACCAGGCGACACGCATTATTGCGGATTGCCTCAACAGGGGCCGCTACGGAGGCGGTTTCATGGTCATGGACGCGGGCAAGGCAGAGGATATCCCACCGTTCTGCAGTGGCACGCGGGTACCCAAATGGATGCTGCCGCATCTGACTGAAGAGGAGATCCGACGCCTCCGACCTGACATAATGTTCATACCCACACTCGCCTCTCACAAAACCAAGCGCAAACGCTACCAGGGACCCGTGGACAATACCAAGCACGAGGTGTACATCATCGAAGTGGGGTACATACACTGGCGACCTACAGCATGCCGACAAACTAACACAGAAGACAACGCAGCATGCCAGACTCAAAGAGGAACTAACAAAGGCGGGGTGGACAGTGCACTACGCTGAGGAGCAAATAGTTGCACTGGGCAGTACTGGAACCCTGCCGACTACACTTAAGTCGCTCCTCTGCAGACTCGGAGCGACTACCGACCAGGCCCACAGCACCTGCCTGCACATCCATCGACACACGATAGAAACCGCAGGCGCAATCATCCGGACCCGGCGAGTGATGGAGGGTGGGATAAAATGATAATAACCAACCTAGGCTTCCCCGGTGGTGCGGGCATACAGGGGTGACTACGCCACCCCTCAGTTCCCCACCCCCTTAATACACACCAGGCTTCGGCCGGCGTACTATTATTATTATTATTATTTGCAAGACTTGGTCAACCGACGCATGCGGCTCAGGGTTCGGGTCGGCGCGTGCTACGTCGCTGCGCTCTCCCCTGGCTGGGTGCAGTGCGGCAATCTGTACTTGGTTGTGTTCAGTCGTAGCACCGATCGTGTGTTGCACCGCGTAGTAGGTGTACTGCCAGAGGGTTCGTCGGGGAGGCGAATACGACAATGGACAAGATGGCGAAACAGCATTGTTTTCTAAATGTTTTTGCATCAAGCTGCACAAAGAGGCAATGCCTAGAAGTTCTTTATAACGGAAAATGTCATAAGACTACACAGAAGGAAGGTCCTCATTGGCCGGATGACACGGTCGATTTCGCGGACTTGTTTGTCCATGCCCATCCTCCTTGCAGCATCATCAAGGGCCATCAAGATGTTAGGAATGCTATTTTATCTGTCGTATTGCATGAATGCCAGTCAGCTCCAAGTAAGGGGATGGGTGTTCCCGGCCAGTGCTCCCGCAGCAGACGATTCTCCCTTCTCCCGCAGGCTTAAAGTTAAACAGGTGGGTGGGGAGACCGCTCTACCAGCCGCTTCTAGCATGAGCTGAGCAGGCGGATACTTTGCACCTTCACCACACTGCACTTCTACGAGCGCCTTACTTGTGTGGCCGGGCTGGTTCGCGGCGTCTGGCAACGTGCTGTTTGCTGGTACCGTTCCCAATTTCGACTGCCCCCGCAGGACGTCTTTGTGTGTGTAAGGCGGGCGTGCAACTAGTGCAACGGGTTGGGCTAGCGTGGCTAGCGTGGCTTGACGAAGTAGTAGCATTCAGGCAGACGTTGGTTCGGGTGCAGGAGGGGCAGGTGCCAGGGTGTGGAGGGAACTGTGGGTTGCGTTACTTCGTTCACAAATCGAATGGGCTGCGGGAAGGCCGCCCGACCCGCCACTTCTAGCATGGGCTGGGCAGGAGGATGCTTTGCACCACACTTCCGACATGCTAGGAACACTCAGGCAGGTTCATAAGCGGTGGTTCTCACCACCATGTGTTATACTGGGCAGGAAGAGCTGATGTCACAGTTGAGCAGAGTGAAAACAATGGGCAGCCGGGCTGGGGAAGGATGATGCGTTGCCAGGGCTTACTTGTGCGGGCAGGTAAGGCAGATGAATGCGCAGGGCAGGCAAGGGCTGGGGATGTGGGGAGGCCAATGCCTCACTGGCCATGGCGCGGTGGGCTGGGAGACCGAATTGTCCTCAGAGCAGGCACGGGCTTGGGAAGGGCGATGCGTGGCCAGGGCGTGTGCGGGCAGGCAAGGGCTGGGGAGGCCAATGCCTCACTGGCCAGGGCGGGGTGGGCTAGGAGACCGAATCGTGCTCAGAGCGAGCAGGCACGGGCTGGGGAATGAAGGGCGATGCGTGGCCAGGGCGTGTGCGGGCAGCCAAGGGCTGCTGGGGAGGCATAGGTCTCACTGGCCAGGGCGGGGTGGGCTGGGAGACCGAATAGTGCTCAGAGCAAGCAGGCACGGGCTGGGGAAGGGCGATGCATGGTCAGGGTGTGTGCGGGCAGGTAAGGCAGATAGATGAATGTGCAGGGCAGGCAAGGGCTGGGGAGGCCAATGCCTCACTGGCCAGGGTGAGGTGGGCTGGGAGACTGAATCATTATTATTAGGATGTTACAGCGGACCCCGCGGGTCATCAGTGACAGCCCCGGTGACAGCCGAGGCTTCCTCACCATACACTGCCTAAATGAACTAACGCCACCATGGCGCTCCGGACAGGCTCCCCAAGTGCACCGAAACACTCCCCGGGCCCACACTACCAGGGAACCACCCCGTTCCTGAGAACCTACCATGGCAAGGGATAAAGCCCGCTCAGGGGGAGTTAGCCACCATGGCGTCCCTATTAGCGAACCACCACCCCCACCAAGGCGGGGTCACTTCTCCAGCGGTGGCCCGTAGTCTTGGAAGGCCACGGGGGCTCGCGAGTCACCATTCAGGGGCCTGCCCGTACGGTCCCACTGGGCCGAAAAAACTGCCCACACCTAGCGATAGCTCCACTGGGCGTCAGTGCCCTGACCACCCGCGGTCTATTACGACAGAGTACCTACAGGGCTTAAGAATCCTGGCCTGACGGAACCGGGCCTCGGCACACAAGACGACCGACCTGCACTTTCAGGATCGGGTGTGTAGTCCCCACCGCTGACCACCCTTTCACTGGGACTCCCAGCTCAGCGAAGTCGTAGAGCCGGCTCTAAAAGTCTGCCACTGCCCGCCGGGCGGCTAGCCCTTCAGCGTCCCCTAAGGACCCAGGGATCCCGCCCGCGTTCCTGGACCTGTCGGCCCTCAGGGCTCGCCGGCCCGTTTCCATGGCACTGGTTGCCGCCAAGACGACAACGTCCCAGACACACTGTTGCACACCCACGGGGGGCGTTGCGAGCCACACCTGCTGCCTTTGAAGGCTCACCCCTAGCCTTGCCTCGATCTGTGCGACAACCGCTTGTGCCACCCCACAGCCCCAAAAATGGTGTTGCCTGGGTGTTGGCCGTATCGCCCCGGCGCCGGGGTACGTCCCGCATCCACAAGGGGCCACCGCCGCCCCCCTCATGTGGGAGTTACCAAGCATTGGGATGCCATCAACCGCCAGTCGCCAATACGCCTCCTTATTGGAATTTTCCCACTTGGTCTCCGTCCACATCCGCTGCATGTTCTCTATTACCTTGGAAACCATCCTCGACACTTCTCAGAATCATGCTCAGAGTGAGCAGCACGGGCTGGGGACGTTGCCAGGGCTTACTTGTGCGGGCAGGTAAGGCGGAGGAATGCGCAGGGCAGGCAAGGGCTGTGGATGTGGGGAGGCCAATGCCTCACTGGCCATGGCGCGGTGGGCTGGGAGACCGAATTGTACTCAGAGCAGGCACGGGCTTGGGAAGGGCGATGCGTGGCCAGGGCGTGTGCGGGCAGCCAAGGGCTGCTGGGGAGGCATAGGTCTCACTGGCCAGGGCGGGGTGGGCTGGGAGACCGAATAGTGCTCAGAGCAAGCAGGCACGGGCTGGGGAAGGGCGATGCATGGTCAGGGTGTGTGCGGGCAGGTAAGGCAGATAGATGAATGTGCAGGGCAGGCAAGGGCTGGGGAGGCCAATGCCTCACTGGCCAGGGTGAGGTGGGCTGGGAGACTGAATCATGCTCAGAGTGAGCAGCACGGGCTGGGGACGTTGCCAGGGCTTACTTGTGCGGGCAGGTAAGGCGGATGAATGCGCAGGGCAGGCAAGGGCTGGGGATGTGGGGAGGCCAATGCCTCACTGGTCATGGCGTGGTGGGCTGGGAGACCGAATTTGTTGTATCGTGCCCTCGCTTGCATGATTAACAACGATCTTTAACTTAATGCCCAATTCTATTTGGCTTCCTCTCCGTTTTCAGGTAACCGTCGCACAATGCGCCGCAACTGGCCTTCTTTGGGTCGTCACTATGACACCGCCACAATGGCACCAGTTTGTAAACTATTTACAAACGGGAACTATTGCGTCAAATCGCATAGTTGGAGCGCAAGCCTCCGGCATCTCGATTCCGATTAAGGGTCACCGGGGTAACGGTCGTCGGTTGGGCTCGTCCACCACACCGTACCACTACTGGTTGACGCACTGTGCTCATAAGCACGCCAGGTCTCCTTAATCGGCAGTTCTGACTGCCCCCAGCAGTTGGACTTGTGACTCAGGTCACAACAAGTCTGGTATCGAGACGGTTACTTTGCGACTTTTTCATACGCTACAGTCAAAATGGAGGTTCACTTCGGCACTGGCGTGAACGAAATCCTGGCTGCTGCTGCTGCTACTGAGGAGCAAACAGGTTGGTAAACGTTCAAGTTGAATCCAATCCGTTGTTGGGTCTGCTTGTACGTTACCATCGAGCTGTGCGCAGACGCCAGTGAGCAGACCGAACTGCCGGTCGTCACTCCACCCAGTCGAGAGGTTCTTGAATCATTTGAGTCAGTACCGCTCCTAGAGGAACTCTTGGCTCGGGCAAAGGCTGCTGCGGCCTGTAAGTCTGATTCAATTTAGGCTTGCCTTTGCTGTCAGTCGCCACCGGTATGGAATTCTTCATGCAATATGATGAAGAAGGTGAACCCTATGTTCCCATGACTCCTCCTACCGATATCCTAGACGACGACTATAACCCTGCGGACCCATTCAACCTGCAACCGCACTTCCCTAACCACTTCGCCGCCCGCCCTGCTCGTGCTCCTTCAGCGCGTAACGGTACTATGCCGGAGATAGGTGTTGCGAATCGGGCTCACGTCCCCGGCTCGTCCGCTGGCGTTCGGGCGCAAGCTCCCGTCGCCGCTGCTGATAACGACGAGGTACTTAAACTGTCTGTGCCCCCACCGAAGTTGTCTATCCCGATAGATGATTCGCTGGACCCACGCACGGTTGCTGATACTACCCGGGCCTTCATTCGGGACGTCAACAAGTACTTCCAGATGGTCAAAGGGGGTAACCGTGACGAGGCACGCTGCTTGTATCTTGCCACCGCACTCGAGGGCAAGGCTAAGCGTTGGCATGATGAGTGGACCTTGGCGCGTGAGGACTACTCCTCGGCTGATTTGCTGACTGCTTTACGCGTTCGTTTCGCAACCCAGATTCAGCCCCTTGCGCACGAGGTTCGCGATAAGCTGCGCCAGGCCACATACCGCATGCGCGCACGTGAAAGTGTGGCTGCCTATCAGTCGCGCTTTGAGGCCATGTGCACGTCCATCCCTGACATGTCCGTTCAGGAGCGCATGTACTGGTTCCACGTTGGCCTCTCTGATCAGTTGCAGTCCCTTTGCGCAACTGACGAGCGTGGGGTTCACTTTAGGACCTACAAAGCCCTCGTTGACTTTGCGCTCGGCAAGGAGAACCAGCTTGAGACCGCTAAACGTGTCCGTGCCGCCGCTCGCCTGAACTTCCTTGCCTTCCAGGACGACAATGACGCGGTCGACGAGCAGCCGGAGGCCCCGCCTGTCGGGCCACGGGGGGGTCCAAGCACCACCGCCTCCCGGCCCTTGGCCGCTGCCGCCGCTCGCCGCCCGTCGTCGCCGCCCTGGGAGAAGGTCCACCGCAAGGGCAAGTCCTGCGGCAAGCGGAAGCAGCCAACCGTCGCTGCCGCCGCGTCCGGCTCCGGCACTGGCGCATTCGACCCCGCTCGGCACTCCCCGAGCGACATGACCAAGTTCGGAATCACCTGGGCCGAATACCGCCGGCGCTACGGCAAAGCCTGCATCGCGTGCGGGCGCCCCGGCCATAAGATCCAGCAGTGCACCGACCCGCAGTGGCTCGCCCGCAAAGCGGTCCTCGACGCCAACAAGAAGCAGAAGCGCGATTAGGGGGTTGCCCAGGACTATTCGCAGTTGGACTTGTGACTCAGGTCACAACAGAATTGTACTCAGAGCAGGCACGGGCTTGGGAAGGGCAATGCGTGGCCAGGGCGTGTGCGGGCAGCCAAGCAAGGGCTGCTGGGGAGGCATATGTCTCACTGGCCAGGGCGGGGTGGGCTGGGAGACCGAATAGTGCTCAGAGCAAGCAGGCACGGGCTGGGGAAGGGTGATGCATGGCCAGGGTGTGTGCGGGCAGGTAAGGCAGATAGATTAATGTGCAGGGCAGGCAAGGGCTGGGGAGGCCAATGCCCCACTGGCCAGGGTGAGGTGGGCTGGGAGACCGAATCATGCTCAGAGCGAGCAGGCACGGGCTTGGGAAGGGCGATGAGTGGCCAGGGCGTGTGCGGGCAGGCAAGGCTGCCAACGGATGATAGTGTACGGTGTCACCATTTGGTGACGCGGTACCTTTATTATATAAGAACCTCAAAACGAGTGATGAATATGGTTATTCCTAGGAACACAGGCTGTATGAGACTGCTGCTCTCCGCTGCTCTCCGCTGAATGGCTTGGCCTTGCCTGAGCGCCAAACCTTTCCTTGGGCTTCATGTAACAATAACAAAACTTGTTTGGGAGTGAGTTTCCTTACAAGAACGATAAGTGCTGGATGAGTTGGTATGTCAAGTACGGAAGGTCATTCTTCTGCTGAATTGTTTGTGACTTTCCCATTTGGTTGTTTTGTTCCATTATCATATACTTTTGTTAACGTATAATAGATATTTATCAATGACTATGGGCCCACATTCAGGTTGCAGTATCCTTGACCGTCGACTGCTAACATCAGTAAGGGAGGGGGCCGTTGCAACGGTCACAAGCATGCTTGAGCATGCTTGGAATTAAGTCCGCTGTAACGGTCCTGAGCATGCTCAGAGAGTCGTGCCCCCGCATTTGTGAATATGCCCGCCCCAATCGCATCAACACATGTATGGGACCATGTTATGACGTTTCCGACTGATAGCGCACCTGGGCGGGCGGTCAGGCATAGGGTTTGTGTAGCCATGCAGATCAACGGTCCTGAGCATGCTCAGATTTTCGTATGTCCATCCGTGCGGTAGCCGCCCGCCCCAATCGCATCAACACATATATGGGACCATGTAATGAAGTTTCCGGCTGATAGCGCACCTGGGCAGGCAGTCTCGCATGGGGTTCGTGTAGCCGTGCAGATCAACGGTCCTGAGCATGCTCAGATTTTCGTTTGTCCATCCGTGGGGTAGCCGCCCCCCCAACGGCATCAACACATGTATGGGACCATGTTATGACGATTCCGACTGATCGCGCACCTGGGCGAGCGGTCAGGCATGGGGTTTGTGTAGCCATGCAGATCAACGGTCCTGAGCATGCTCAGATTTTCGTATGTCCATCCGTGCGGTAGCCGCCCGCCCCAATGACATCAACACATATATGGGACCGTGTAATGACGTTTCCGACTGGTAGCGCACCTGGGCAGGCAGTCTCGCATGGGGTTCACGTAGCCGTGCAGATCAACGGTCCTGAGCATGCTCGGATTTTCGTATGTCATTCCGATGGGCAGTCGCCCCCCAATGGCATCAACACATATATGGGACACTGTAATGACGTTTCCGACTGATAACGCACCTGGGCAGGCAGTCAAGCATGGGGTTCGTGTAGCCGTGCAGATCAACGGTCCTGAGCATGCTCAGATTTTCGTATGTCCATCCGTGCGGTAGCCGCCCGCCCCAATGGCATCAACACATATATGGGACCATGTAATGAAGTTTCGGACTGATAGCGCACCTGGGCAGGCAGTCTCGCATGGGGTTCGTGTAGCCATGCAGATCAACGGTCCTGAGCATGCTCAGATTTTCGTTTGTCTATCTGATGGGTAGCCGCCCGCCCCAATGGCATCAACACATATATGGGACCACATGATGACGTTTCCGACTGATAGCGCACCTGGGCGGGCGGTCAGGCATGGGGTTCGTGTAGCCATGCAGATCAATGGTCCTGAGCATGCTCAGATTTTCGTTTGTCCATCCGTGCGGTAGCCGCCCGCCCCAATCGCATCAACACATATATGGGACCATGTAATGAAGTTTCCGGCTGATAGCGCACCTGGGCAGGCAGTCTCGCATGGGGTTCGTGTAGCCATGCAGATCAACGGTCCTGAGCATGCTCAGATTTTCGTTTGTCCATCCGTGCGGTAGCCGCCCGCCCCAACGGCATCAACACATGTATGGGACCATGTTATGACGTTTCCGACTGATCGCGCACCTGGGCGAGCGGTCAGGCATGGGGTTCGTGTAGCCATGCAGATCAACGGTCCTGAGCATGCTCAGATTTTCGTATGTCCATCCGTGCGGTAGCCGCCCGCCCCAACGGCATCAACACATATATGGGACCGTGTAATGACGATTCCGACTGATAGCGCAACTGGGCAGGCAGTCACGCATGGGGTTCATGTAGCCGTGCAGATCAACGGTCCTGAGCATGCTCAGATTTTCGTATGTCCATCCGTGCGGTAGCCGCCCGCCCCAACGGCATCAACACATATGTGGGACCATGTAATGACGTTTCCGACTGGTAGCGCACCTGGGCAGGCAGTCAAGCATGGGGTTCACGTAGCCGTGCAGATCAACGGTCCTGAGCATGCTCGGATTTTCGTATGTCATTCCGATGGGCAGTCGCCCCCCCAATGGCATCAACACATATATGGGACCGTGTAATGACGTTTCCGACTGATAGCGCACCTGGGCAGGCAGTCAAGCATGGGGTTCGTGTAGCCGTGCAGATCAACGGTCCTGAGCATGCTCAGATTTTCGTTTGTCCATCCGTGGGGTAGCCGCCCGCCCCAACGGCATCAACACATGTATGGGACCATGTTATGACGTTTCCGACTGATCGCGCACCTGGGCGAGCGGTCAGGCATGGGGTTTGTGTAGCCATGCAGATCAACGGTCCTGAGCATGCTCAGATTTTCGTATGTCCATCCGTGCGGTAGCCGCCCGCCCCAATCGCATCAACACATATATGGGACCATGTAATGAAGTTTCCGGCTGATAGCGCACCTGGGCAGGCAGTCTCGCATGGGGTTCGTGTAGCCGTGCAGATCAACGGTCCTGAGCATGCTCAGATTTTCGTTTGTCCATCCGTGGGGTAGCCGCCCCCCCCAACGGCATCAACACATGTATGGGACCATGTTATGACGATTCCGACTGATCGCGCACCTGGGCGAGCGGTCAGGCATGGGGTTTGTGTAGCCATGCAGATCAACGGTCCTGAGCATGCTCAGATTTTCGTATGTCCATCCGTGCGGTAGCCGCCCGCCCCAATGACATCAACACATATATGGGACCGTGTAATGACGTTTCCGACTGGTAGCGCACCTGGGCAGGCAGTCTCGCATGGGGTTCACGTAGCCGTGCAGATCAACGGTCCTGAGCATGCTCGGATTTTCGTATGTCATTCCGATGGGCAGTCGCCCCCCCAATGGCATCAACACATATATGGGACACTGTAATGACGTTTCCGACTGATAACGCACCTGGGCAGGCAGTCAAGCATGGGGTTCGTGTAGCCGTGCAGATCAACGGTCCTGAGCATGCTCAGATTTTCGTATGTCCATCCGTGCGGTAGCCGCCCGCCCCAATGGCATCAACACATATATGGGACCATGTAATGAAGTTTCGGACTGATAGCGCACCTGGGCAGGCAGTCTCGCATGGGGTTCGTGTAGCCATGCAGATCAACGGTCCTGAGCATGCTCAGATTTTCGTTTGTCTATCTGATGGGTAGCCGCCCGCCCCAATGGCATCAACACATATATGGGACCACATGATGACGTTTCCGACTGATAGCGCACCTGGGCGGGCGGTCAGGCATGGGGTTCGTGTAGCCATGCAGATCAATGGTCCTGAGCATGCTCAGATTTTCGTTTGTCCATCCGTGCGGTAGCCGCCCGCCCCAATCGCATCAACACATATATGGGACCATGTAATGAAGTTTCCGGCTGATAGCGCACCTGGGCAGGCAGTCTCGCATGGGGTTCGTGTAGCCATGCAGATCAACGGTCCTGAGCATGCTCAGATTTTCGTTTGTCCATCCGTGCGGTAGCCGCCCGCCCCAACGGCATCAACACATGTATGGGACCATGTTATGACGTTTCCGACTGATCGCGCACCTGGGCGAGCGGTCAGGCATGGGGTTCGTGTAGCCATGCAGATCAACGGTCCTGAGCATGCTCAGATTTTCGTATGTCCATCCGTGCGGTAGCCGCCCGCCCCAACGGCATCAACACATATATGGGACCGTGTAATGACGATTCCGACTGATAGCGCAACTGGGCAGGCAGTCACGCATGGGGTTCATGTAGCCGTGCAGATCAACGGTCCTGAGCATGCTCAGATTTTCGTATGTCCATCCGTGCGGTAGCCGCCCGCCCCAACGGCATCAACACATATGTGGGACCATGTAATGACGTTTCCGACTGGTAGCGCACCTGGGCAGGCAGTCAAGCATGGGGTTCACGTAGCCGTGCAGATCAACGGTCCTGAGCATGCTCGGATTTTCGTATGTCATTCCGATGGGCAGTCGCCCCCCCAATGGCATCAACACATATATGGGACCGTGTAATGACGTTTCCGACTGATAGCGCACCTGGGCAGGCAGTCAAGCATGGGGTTCGTGTAGCCGTGCAGATCAACGGTCCTGAGCATGCTCAGATTTTCGTTTGTCCATCCGTGGGGTAGCCGCCCCCCCCAACGGCATCAACACATGTATGGGACCATGTTATGACGTTTCCGACTGATCGCGCACCTGGGCGAGCGGTCAGGCATGGGGTTTGTGTAGCCATGCAGATCAACGGTCCTGAGCATGCTCAGATTTTCGTTTGTCCATCCGTGCGGTAGCCGCCCGCCCCAATCGCATCAACACATATATGGGACCATGTAATGAAGTTTCCGACTGATAGCGCACCTGGGCAGGCAGTCAAGCATGGGGTTCGTGTAGCCGTGCAGATCAACGGTCCTGAGCATGCTCAGATTTTCGTTTGTCCATCCGTGGGGTAGCCGCCCGCCCCAACGGCATCAACACATGTATGGGACCATGTTATGCATATGACGTTTCCGACTGATAGCGCACCTGGGCAGGCAGTCTCGCATGGGGTTCGTGTAGCCATGCAGATCAACGGTCCTGAGCATGCTCAGATTTTCGTATGTCCATCCGTGCGGTAGCCGCCCGCCCCAATGACATCAACACATATATGGGACCGTGTAATGACGATTCCGACTGATAGCGCAACTGGGCAGGCAGTCACGCATGGGGTTCATGTAGCCGTGCAGATCAATGGTCCTGAGCATGCTCAGATTTTCGTATGTCCATCCGTGCGGTAGCCGCCCGCCCCAACGGCATCAACACATATGTGGGACCATGTAATGACGTTTCCGACTGGTAGCGCACCTGGGCAGGCAGTCTCGCATGGGGTTCGTGTAGCCATGCAGATCAACGGTCCTGAGCATGCTCAGATTTTCGTATGTCCATCCGTGCGGTAGCCGCCCGCCCCAATCGCATCAACACATATATGGGACCATGTAATGAAGTTTCCGACTGATAGCGCACCTGGGCAGGCAGTCAAGCATGGGGTTCGTGTAGCCATGCAGATCAACGGTCCTGAGCATGCTCAGATTTTCGTATGTCCATCCGTGCGGTAGCCGCCCGCCCCAATGACATCAACACATGTATGGGACCATGTTATGACGTATCCGACTGATAGCGCACCTGGGCAGGCAGTCAAGCATGGGGTTCACGTAGCCGTGCAGATCAACGGTCCTGAGCATGCTCAGATTTTCGTATGTCCATCCGTGGGGTAGCCGCCCCCCCCAACGGCATCAACACATGTATGGGACCATGTTATGACGTTTCCGACTGATCGCGCACCTGGGCGAGCGGTCAGGCATGGGGTTTGTGTAGCCATGCAGATCAACGGTCCTGAGCATGCTCAGATTTTCGTTTGTCCATCCGTGCGGTAGCCGCCCGCCCCAATCGCATCAACACATATATGGGACCATGTAATGAAGTTTCCGACTGATAGCGCACCTGGGCAGGCAGTCAAGCATGGGGTTCGTGTAGCCGTGCAGATCAACGGTCCTGAGCATGCTCAGATTTTCGTTTGTCCATCCGTGGGGTAGCCGCCCGCCCCAACGGCATCAACACATGTATGGGACCATGTTATGACGTTTCCGACTGATCGCGCACCTGGGCGAGCGGTCAGGCATGGGGTTCGTGTAGCCATGCAGATCAACGGTCCTGAGCATGCTCAGATTTTCGTATGTCCATCCGTGCGGTAGCCGCCCGCCCCAATGACATCAACACATATATGGGACCGTGTAATGACGATTCCGACTGATAGCGCAACTGGGCAGGCAGTCACGCATGGGGTTCATGTAGCCGTGCAGATCAACGGTCCTGAGCATGCTCAGATTTTCGTATGTCCATCCGTGCGGTAGCCGCCCGCCCCAACGGCATCAACACATATGTGGGACCATGTAATGACGTTTCCGACTGGTAGCGCACCTGGGCAGGCAGTCAAGCATGGGGTTCACGTAGCCGTGCAGATCAACGGTCCTGAGCATGCTCGGATTTTCGTATGTCATTCCGATGGGCAGTCGCCCCCCCAATGGCATCAACACATATATGGGACACTGTAATGACGTTTCCGACTGATAGCGCACCTGGGCAGGCAGTCAAGCATGGGGTTCGTGTAGCCGTGCAGATCAACGGTCCTGAGCATGCTCAGATTTTCGTATGTCCATCCGTGCGGTAGCCGCCCGCCCCAATGGCATCAACACATATATGGGACCATGTAATGAAGTTTCGGACTGATAGCGCACCTGGGCAGGCAGTCTCGCATGGGGTTCGTGTAGCCATGCAGATCAACGGTCCTGAGCATGCTCAGATTTTCGTTTGTCTATCTGATGGGTAGCCGCCCGCCCCAATGGCATCAACACATATATGGGACCACATGATGACGTTTCCGACGGATAGTGCACCTGTGTAGGAAGTCAAGCATGGGTTTTTTGTAACCATGCAGATCAACGGTCCTGAGCATGCTCAGATTTTTGTGTGTCCATCCGTGCGGTAGCCGCCCGCCCCAATCGCATCAACACATGTATGGGACCATGTTATGACGTTTCCGACTGATAGCGCACCTGGGCGGGCGGTCAGGCATAGGGTTCGTGTAGCCATGCGGATCAACGGTCCTGAGCATGCTCAGATTTTCGTATGTCCATCCGTGGGGAAGCCGCCCGCCCCAATCGCATCCACACATGTATGGGACCATGTTATGACGTTTCCGACTGATAGCGCACCTGGGCGGGCGGTCAGGCATGGGGTTCGTGTAGCCATGCAGATCAACGGTCCTGAGCATGCTCAGCCCTGCGGCGGGCCGCTGCCGGGTCCCCTCGCCGCACCCGCCATCCCAGGTATTTGTTATGACTAGGCTAACTCGGGGGACTTGTCTGATGAACGGCGATCAGCGCGGGTGCGGCGTCTGGGCAGGCTGCGCCCCCCTGCCTGCCAGCAGCCCCACGTATATATCCCTCCGCCGTTACAGCAAGGCTCAGCCCTGCGGCGGGCCGCCGCCGGGTCCCCTCGCCGCACCCGCCATCCCAGGTATTTGTTATGACTAGGCTAACCCGGGGGACTTGTCTGATGAACGGCGATCATCGCGGGCACGGCGTCTGGGCAGGCCACACCCCCCTGCCCGCCCCACGTATATATCCCTCCGCGGTTACAACGAGGCTTATCCCTGCGGCGGGCCGCTGCCGGGTCCCCTCGCCGCACCCGCCATCCTAGGTATTTGTTATGACTAGGCTGACTTCGAGGACTTGTCAGGACGGCGATCAGTGAGGGCGCGGCGTCCGGACAGGCTGGCCGCCCCTGCCTGTTCGACGTACCTGTCCCTTTCGTTACCTTTCATCGATGTTGCTTCCCTATACTCTTCACTGGCAGGTTGTTTATGTTGTTGACATATTTTAGTGACGTGGAACTGGTACATGGGAGGCGGAGAGGGCTCGCTGTCAAGGAGTACGGAAGCTCATTTGCTGCGGAGTATTCACAGGACCTTTACTTTTCCACTCCAATTGTTTCATGCTACTATATTCTTGTTTACTGTAGTCCCTAGTACTGTCCTGCCGCATACAATGGAGGATTGTGTTATTATTGACGACCGCTGGACGCTGTTAACAACAACGTGGACCTGGCTCTTGCTTTTCGCTTCCAGATGTTTCATGCTACTACATTTAGGTCTACAATGATTCCAAGTCGTGTCCTGCCGCACAAAGGGAGGATTGCGTTAACCTTGACCGCTGGACGGTGATAACAACGACGTTGACCTAGCTCTGCACACAACAAACACTTGTCCCATCGGCGTTTTGTAAGTATTTAAAGGCTGATTGTGCAGAAACGCCATCCGGTTGCTTCATATCTCCTTATTTCGGCGACGATCAGGGCTTGCTTCACAATTGACGGATGAGACGGACGAACGGTGAGGCCGTAGTTTTCTGGACCTGCCTACACATATGTATGGCAATTAACTTATTGCTTTGTTCTAGCTTTCGACTTATCTTTGCCTGCCATGTTGCCGATGACATTCATCTCTCCTGCATGACTTAAGTTGCCGATCCGCCATAAATTCTGCTTTGAAGGACAATATGCGTGGATGGATCTAGGCGGCTTGGATGGAGCTAGAAGCCTGGATGGAGCTAGCGGCCTGGGTGGAGCTAGCGGCTTGGATGGCTGGATGGATGGAGCTAGTGGCTTGGGTGGAGCTAGCGGCCTGGGTGGAGCTAGCGGCCTTAGTCTTGGGGAGCAAGGCCAGCTTACGCCTCAGGAGGTAAGTCGGGGCAGGGATTTCTTGCAGAGTCTGTTCCCAACGCCAACGGCCTTCGTAATTCACGCTTACGAACCTGACCTTCGGGCTGCCGGAGACCTGATATTCATTCTGACGGTAACTGTAATACTGCCATGATTACAGTTAGGACACTGGTCCTGGTAGCTGATTCTGGCGTCCGGTTGTTGCAGTTCGAACCGACGGTTGATGCGTCGCTTGTACATGTCTGACATGTCAGACGCGCCATTACCGGGCTTGACTTCCGTTCGCCGCTGTGGACCTGGTGCATACAAGCACACTGAGACACAACAATCTAAACAATCGGTAGTTGTTACTACCACCATCAAGCGTGGTACTGTTGGTTCAGGTCCTTGTAGGGTGCACTAAGAACGCTTAAGAACGCGTTAAGTACGCACTAAGAACACTTAAGAACGCGTTAAGTACGCACTAAGAACGCTAAAGAACGCGTTTAGTACGCACTAAGAACGTCCGTTAAGTACGCACTAAGAACGCTTAAGAACCCTTAAGAACGCTTAAGAATCCCGTTAAGTATGGCACGTTAAGAATGCCTAAGTACGCTTAAGTATGGTGTATACTTAAAATGACCTAGATGACACCGTACTTCACCCATACTTAACGCTCTTCCAGCGTTCCAGTTTCTATGGCTTAAGTACGCTTAAGTACGTACTTAAACCGCTTCTATTCTGGTAGGGGCGGGCGGCTTCCCCATACGAAAATCTGAGCATGCTCAGGACCGTTGATCTGCATGGCTACACGAACCCCATGCGAGACTGCCTGCCCAGGTGCGCTATCAGTCGGAAACTTCATTACAGGGTCCCATATATGTGTTGATGCCATTGGGGCGGGCGGCTACCTCACGGATGGACACACAAAAATCTGAGCATGCTCAGGACCGTTGATCTGCACGGCTACACGAACCCCATGCTTGACTGCCTGCCCAGGTGCGCTACCAGTCGGAAACGTCATCATGTGGTCCCATATATGTGTTGATGCCATTGGGGCGGGCGGCTACCCATCGGATAGACAAACGAAAATCTGAGCATGCTCAGGACCGTTGATCTGCATGGCTACACGAACCCCATGCGAGACTGCCTGCCCAGGTCGCGCTATCAGTCGGAAACTTCATTACAGGGTCCCATATATGTGTTGATGCCATTGGGGCGGGCGGCTACCGCACGGATGGACATACGAAAATCTGAGCATGCTCAGGACCGTTGATCTGCATGGCTACACGAACCCCATGCCTGACCGCCCGCCCAGGTGCGCTATCAGTCGAAAACGTCATAACATGGTCCCATATATTTGTTGATGCCATTGGGGCGGGCGGCTACCGCACGGATGGACATACGAAAATCTGAGCATGCTCAGGACCGTTGATCTGCATGGCTACACGAACCCCATGCGAGACTGCCCGCCCAGGTGCGCTATCAGTCGAAAACGTCATAACATGGTCCCATATATTTGTTGATGCCATTGGGGCGGGCGGCTACCGCACGGATGGACATACGAAAATCTGAGCATGCTCAGGACCGTTGATCTGCATGGCTACACGAACCCCATGCGAGACTGCCTGCCCAGGTGCGCTATCAGTCGGAAACGTCATAACATGGTCCCATACATGTGTTGATGCGATTGGGGCGGGCGGCTACCTCACGGATGGACACACAAAAATCTGAGCATGCTCAGGACCGTTGATCTGCACGGCTACACGAACCCCATGCTTGACTGCCTGCCCAGGTGCGCTATCAGTCGGAAACGTCATAACATGGTCCCATACATGTGTGGATGCCATTGGGGCGGGCGGCTACCGCACGGATGGACATACGAAAATCTGAGCATGCTCAGGACCGTTGATCTGCATGGCTACACGAACCCCATGCGAGACTGCCTGCCCAGGTGCGCTATCAGTCGGAAACTTCATTACAGGGTCCCATATATGTGTTGATGCCATTGGGGCGGGCGGCTACCTCACGGATGGACACACAAAAATCTGAGCATGCTCAGGACCGTTGATCTGCACGGCTACACGAACCCCATGCTTGACTGCCTGCCCAGGTGCGCTACCAGTCGGAAACGTCATCATGTGGTCCCATATATGTGTTGATGCCATTGGGGCGGGCGGCTACCCATCGGATAGACAAACGAAAATCTGAGCATGCTCAGGACCGTTGATCTGCATGGCTACACGAACCCCATGCGAGACTGCCTGCCCAGGTCGCGCTATCAGTCGGAAACTTCATTACAGGGTCCCATATATGTGTTGATGCCATTGGGGCGGGCGGCTACCGCACGGATGGACACACAAAAATCTGAGCATGCTCAGGACCGTTGATCTGCACGGCTACACGAACCCCATGCCTGACCGCCCGCCCAGGTGCGCTATCAGTCGGAAACGTCATAACATGGTTCCATATATGTGCTGATGCGATTGGGGCGGGCGGCTACCGCACGGATGGACATACGAAAATCTGAGCATGCTCAGGACCGTTGATCTGCATGGCTACACGAACCCCATGCCTGACCGCCCGCCCAGGTGCACTATCAGTCGAAAACGTCATAACATGGTCCCATATATTTGTTGATGCCATTGGGGCGGGCGGCTACCGCACGGATGGACATACGAAAATCTGAGCATGCTCAGGACCGTTGATCTGCATGGCTACACGAACCCCATGCGAGACTGCCTGCCCAGGTGCGCTATCAGTCGGAAACGTCATAACATGGTCCCATACATGTGTTGATGCGATTGGGGCGGGCGGCTACCTCACGGATGGACACACAAAAATCTGAGCATGCTCAGGACCGTTGATCTGCACGGCTACACGAACCCCATGCTTGACTGCCTGCCCAGGTGCGCTATCAGTCGGAAACGTCATAACATGGTCCCATACATGTGTGGATGCCATTGGGGCGGGCGGCTACCGCACGGATGGACATACGAAAATCTGAGCATGCTCAGGACCGTTGATCTGCATGGCTACACGAACCCCATGCGAGACTGCCTGCCCAGGTGCGCTATCAGTCGGAAACTTCATTACAGGGTCCCATATATGTGTTGATGCCATTGGGGCGGGCGGCTACCTCACGGATGGACACACAAAAATCTGAGCATGCTCAGGACCGTTGATCTGCACGGCTACACGAACCCCATGCTTGACTGCCTGCCCAGGTGCGCTACCAGTCGGAAACGTCATCATGTGGTCCCATATATGTGTTGATGCCATTGGGGCGGGCGGCTACCCATCGGATAGACAAACGAAAATCTGAGCATGCTCAGGACCGTTGATCTGCATGGCTACACGAACCCCATGCGAGACTGCCTGCCCAGGTCGCGCTATCAGTCGGAAACTTCATTACAGGGTCCCATATATGTGTTGATGCCATTGGGGCGGGCGGCTACCGCACGGATGGACATACGAAAATCTGAGCATGCTCAGGACCGTTGATCTGCACGGCTACACGAACCCCATGCCTGACCGCCCGCCCAGGTGCGCTATCAGTCGGAAACGTCATAACATGGTTCCATATATGTGCTGATGCGATTGGGGCGGGCGGCTACCGCACGGATGGACATACGAAAATCTGAGCATGCTCAGGACCGTTGATCTGCATGGCTACACGAACCCCATGCCTGACCGCCCGCCCAGGTGCACTATCAGTCGAAAACGTCATAACATGGTCCCATATATTTGTTGATGCCATTGGGGCGGGCGGCTACCGCACGGATGGACATACGAAAATCTGAGCATGCTCAGGACCGTTGATCTGCATGGCTACACGAACCCCATGCGAGACTGCCTGCCCAGGTGCGCTATCAGTCGGAAACGTCATAACATGGTCCCATACATGTGTTGATGCGATTGGGGCGGGCGGCTACCTCACGGATGGACACACAAAAATCTGAGCATGCTCAGGACCGTTGATCTGCACGGCTACACGAACCCCATGCTTGACTGCCTGCCCAGGTGCGCTATCAGTCGGAAACGTCATAACATGGTCCCATACATGTGTGGATGCCATTGGGGCGGGCGGCTACCGCACGGATGGACATACGAAAATCTGAGCATGCTCAGGACCGTTGATCTGCATGGCTACACGAACCCCATGCGAGACTGCCTGCCCAGGTGCGCTATCAGTCGGAAACTTCATTACAGGGTCCCATACAGTGTTGCTATCTTAAATAAAAAGAATATTTACGGGCAAAAAAGCCGGAAATTTTTTATTTTCCGGACACCCAAGAAACCTGCGAGATTTCATTTATTTGACGCTGTGGAGAGCCGGAAATCTGCCCTGCCAACTATTTTCCAGACTACCAAAAAGGCCTGGAAATCTGCAGGCGCAGGGGAAAATCCTGCATCGTACACCTGTCTACCGCCAAAACACACTCGAATGCCGTGTCCCCAACTCCTGGTTACCCTCCCATATGCATCCGCGACGCAAGGAAAGCGCGCTTCAGGCCTCCATGGACTTAGAATCCCTGTCGTCGCTGTGGTAACAGTGGCCCTGCTGTCGAAACACGCAGAAATATTTCCGCCCTGCCTCGGAGGTTTTTATTTCCTGGCACCTAGGAAGCCCCCCAAAATCTGTTCTGCCAAAGGTTTTTTGGCCACTGGCGACAGGCCGGAAACCTGCGGAATTCTATTTCCCCGTTTTGGAAGATAGCAACACTGGTCCCATATATGTGTTGATGCCATTGGGGCGGGCGGCTACCTCACGGATGGACACACAAAAATCTGAGCATGCTCAGGACCGTTGATCTGCACGGCTACACGAACCCCATGCTTGACTGCCTGCCCAGGTGCGCTACCAGTCGGAAACGTCATCATGTGGTCCCATATATGTGTTGATGCCATTGGGGCGGGCGGCTACCGCACGGATGGACATACGAAAATCTGAGCATGCTCAGGACCGTTGATCTGCATGGCTACACGAACCCCATGCGAGACTGCCTGCCCAGGTGCGCTATCAGTCGGAAACGTCATAACATGGTCCCATACATGTGTTGATGCGATTGGGGCGGGCGGCTACCTCACGGATGGACACACAAAAATCTGAGCATGCTCAGGACCGTTGATCTGCACGGCTACACGAACCCCATGCTTGACTGCCTGCCCAGGTGCGCTATCAGTCGGAAACGTCATAACATGGTCCCATACATGTGTGGATGCCATTGGGGCGGGCGGCTACCGCACGGATGGACATACGAAAATCTGAGCATGCTCAGGACCGTTGATCTGCATGGCTACACGAACCCCATGCGAGACTGCCTGCCCAGGTGCGCTATCAGTCGGAAACTTCATTACAGGGTCCCATATATGTGTTGATGCCATTGGGGCGGGCGGCTACCTCACGGATGGACACACAAAAATCTGAGCATGCTCAGGACCGTTGATCTGCACGGCTACACGAACCCCATGCTTGACTGCCTGCCCAGGTGCGCTACCAGTCGGAAACGTCATCATGTGGTCCCATATATGTGTTGATGCCATTGGGGCGGGCGGCTACCCATCGGATAGACAAACGAAAATCTGAGCATGCTCAGGACCGTTGATCTGCATGGCTACACGAACCCCATGCGAGACTGCCTGCCCAGGTCGCGCTATCAGTAGGAAACTTCATTACAGGGTCCCATATATGTGTTGATGCCATTGGGGCGGGCGGCTACCGCACGGATGGACATACGAAAATCTGAGCATGCTCAGGACCGTTGATCTGCATGGCTACACGAACCCCATGCGAGACTGCCTGCCCAGGTGCGCTATCAGTCGGAAACTTCATTACAGGGTCCCATACAGTGTTGCTATCTTAAATAAAAAGAATATTTACGGGCAAAAAAGCCGGAAATTTTTTATTTTCCGGACACCCAAGAAACCTGCGAGATTTCATTTATTTGACGCTGTGGAGAGCCGGAAATCTGCCCTGCCAACTATTTTCCAGACTACCAAAAAGGCCTGGAAATCTGCAGGCGCAGGGGAAAATCCTGCATCGTACACCTGTCTACCGCCAAAACACACTCGAATGCCGTGTCCCCAACTCCTGGTTACCCTCCCATATGCATCCGCGACGCAAGGAAAGCGCGCTTCAGGCCTCCATGGACTTAGAATCCCTGTCGTCGCTGTGGTAACAGTGGCCCTGCTGTCGAAACACGCAGAAATATTTCCGCCCTGCCTCGGAGGTTTTTATTTCCTGGCACCTAGGAAGCCCCCCAAAATCTGTTCTGCCAAAGGTTTTTTGGCCACTGGCGACAGGCCGGAAACCTGCGGAATTCTATTTCCCCGTTTTGGAAGATAGCAACACTGGTCCCATATATGTGTTGATGCCATTGGGGCGGGCGGCTACCTCACGGATGGACACACAAAAATCTGAGCATGCTCAGGACCGTTGATCTGCACGGCTACACGAACCCCATGCTTGACTGCCTGCCCAGGTGCGCTACCAGTCGGAAACGTCATCATGTGGTCCCATATATGTGTTGATGCCATTGGGGCGGGCGGCTACCGCACGGATGGACATACGAAAATCTGAGCATGCTCAGGACCGTTGATCTGCATGGCTATACGAACCCCATGCGAGACTGCCTGCCCAGGTGCGCTATCAGTCGGAAACGTCATAACATGGTCCCATACATGTGTTGATGCGATTGGGGCGGGCGGCTACCTCACGGATGGACACACAAAAATCTGAGCATGCTCAGGACCGTTGATCTGCACGGCTACACGAACCCCATGCTTGACTGCCTGCCCAGGTGCGCTATCAGTCGGAAACGTCATAACATGGTCCCATACATGTGTGGATGCCATTGGGGCGGGCGGCTACCGCACGGATGGACATACGAAAATCTGAGCATGCTCAGGACCGTTGATCTGCATGGCTACACGAACCCCATGCGAGACTGCCTGCCCAGGTGCGCTACCAGTCGGAAACGTCATCATGTGGTCCCATATATGTGTTGATGCCATTGGGGCGGGCGGCTACCGCACGGATGGACATACGAAAATCTGAGCATGCTCAGGACCGTTGATCTGCACGGCTACACGAACCCCATGCTTGACTGCCTGCCCAGGTGCGCTACCAGTCGGAAACGTCATCATGTGGTCCCATATATGTGTTGATGCCATTGGGGCGGGCGGCTACCCATCGGATAGACAAACGAAAATCTGAGCATGCTCAGGACCGTTGATCTGCATGGCTACACGAACCCCATGCGAGACTGCCTGCCCAGGTCGCGCTATCAGTAGGAAACTTCATTACAGGGTCCCATATATGTGTTGATGCCATTGGGGCGGGCGGCTACCTCACGGATGGACATACGAAAATCTGAGCATGCTCAGGACCGTTGATCTGCATGGCTACACGAACCCCATGCCTGACCGCCCGCCCAGGTGCACTATCAGTCGAAAACTTCATAACATGGTCCCATATATTTGTTGATGCCATTGGGGCGGGCGGCTACCTCACGGATGGACACACAAAAATCTGAGCATGCTCAGGACCGTTGATCTGCATGGCTACACGAACCCCATGCGAGACTGCCTGCCCAGGTGCGCTATCAGTCGGAAACGTCATAACATGGTCCCATACATGTGTTGATGCGATTGGGGCGGGCGGCTACCTCACGGATGGACACACAAAAATCTGAGCATGCTCAGGACCGTTGATCTGCACGGCTACACGAACCCCATGCTTGACTGCCTGCCCAGGTGCGCTATCAGTCGGAAACGTCATAACATGGTCCCATACATGTGTGGATGCCATTGGGGCGGGCGGCTACCGCACGGATGGACATACGAAAATCTGAGCATGCTCAGGACCGTTGATCTGCATGGCTACACGAACCCCATGCGAGACTGCCTGCCCAGGTGCGCTATCAGTCGGAAACTTCATTACAGGGTCCCATATATGTGTTGATGCCATTGGGGCGGGCGGCTACCTCACGGATGGACACACAAAAATCTGAGCATGCTCAGGACCGTTGATCTGCACGGCTACACGAACCCCATGCTTGACTGCCTGCCCAGGTGCGCTACCAGTCGGAAACGTCATCATGTGGTCCCATATATGTGTTGATGCCATTGGGCGGGCGGCTACCGCACGGATGGACATACGAAAATCTGAGCATGCTCAGGACCGTTGATCTGCATGGCTACACGAACCCCATGCGAGACTGCCTGCCCAGGTGCGCTATCAGTCGGAAACGTCATAACATGGTCCCATACATGTGTTGATGCGATTGGGGCGGGCGGCTACCTCACGGATGGACACACAAAAATCTGAGCATGCTCAGGACCGTTGATCTGCACGGCTACACCAACCCCATGCTTGACTGCCTGCCCAGGTGCGCTATCAGTCGGAAACGTCATAACATGGTCCCATACATGTGTGGATGCCATTGGGGCGGCGGCTACCGCACGGATGGACATACGAAAATCTGAGCATGCTCAGGACCGTTGATCTGCATGGCTACACGAACCCCATGCGAGACTGCCTGCCCAGGTGCGCTATCAGTCGGAAACTTCATTACAGGGTCCCATATATGTGTTGATGCCATTGGGCGGGCGGCTACCTCACGGATGGACACACAAAAATCTGAGCATGCTCAGGACCGTTGATCTGCACGGCTACACGAACCCCATGCTTGACTGCCTGCCCAGGTGCGCTACCAGTCGGAAACGTCATAACATGGTCCCATATATGTGTTGATGCCATTGGGGCGGGCGGCTACCCATCGGATAGACAAACGAAAATCTGAGCATGCTCAGGACCGTTGATCTGCATGGCTACACGAACCCCATGCGAGACTGCCTGCCCAGGTCACGCTATCAGTAGGAAACTTCATTACAGGGTCCCATATATGTGTTGATGCCATTGGAGCGGGCGGCTACCGCACGGATGGACATACGAAAATCTGAGCATGCTCAGGACCGTTGATCTGCATGGCTACACGAACCCCATGCCTGACCGCCCGCCCAGGTGCACTATCAGTCGAAAACGTCATAACATGGTCCCATATATTTGTTGATGCCATTGGGGCGGGCGGCTACCTCACGGATGGACACACAAAAATCTGAGCATGCTCAGGACCGTTGATCTGCATGGCTACACGAACCCCATGCGAGACTGCCTGCCCAGGTGCGCTATCAGTCGGAAACGTCATAACATGGTCCCATACATGTGTTGATGCGATTGGGGCGGGCGGCTACCTCACGGATGGACACACAAAAATCTGAGCATGCTCAGGACCGTTGATCTGCACGGCTACACGAACCCCATGCTTGACTGCCTGCCCAGGTGCGCTATCAGTCGGAAACGTCATAACATGGTCCCATACATGTGTGGATGCCATTGGGGCGGGCGGCTACCGCACGGATGGACATACGAAAATCTGAGCATGCTCAGGACCGTTGATCTGCATGGCTACACGAACCCCATGCGAGACTGCCTGCCCAGGTGCGCTATCAGTCGGAAACTTCATTACAGGGTCCCATATATGTGTTGATGCCATTGGGGCGGGCGGCTACCTCACGGATGGACACACAAAAATCTGAGCATGCTCAGGACCGTTGATCTGCACGGCTACACGAACCCCATGCTTGACTGCCTGCCCAGGTGCGCTACCAGTCGGAAACGTCATAACATGGTCCCATATATGTGTTGATGCCATTGGGGCGGGCGGCTACCCATCGGATAGACAAACGAAAATCTGAGCATGCTCAGGACCGTTGATCTGCATGGCTACACGAACCCCATGCGAGACTGCCTGCCCAGGTCACGCTATCAGTAGGAAACTTCATTACAGGGTCCCATATATGTGTTGATGCCATTGGAGCGGGCGGCTACCGCACGGATGGACATACGAAAATCTGAGCATGCTCAGGACCGTTGATCTGCATGGCTACACGAACCCCATGCCTGACCGCCCGCCCAGGTGCACTATCAGTCGGAAACGTCATAACATGGTCCCATACATGTGTTGATGCGATTGGGGCGGGCGGCTACCTCACGGATGGACACACAAAAATCTGAGCATGCTCAGGACCGTTGATCTGCACGGCTACACGAACCCCATGCTTGACTGCCTGCCCAGGTGCGCTATCAGTCGGAAACGTCATAACATGGTCCCATACATGTGTGGATGCCATTGGGGCGGGCGGCTACCGCACGGATGGACATACGAAAATCTGAGCATGCTCAGGACCGTTGATCTGCATGGCTACACGAACCCATGCGAGACTGCCTGCCCAGGTGCGCTATCAGTCGGAAACTTCATTACAGGGTCCCATATATGTGTTGATGCCATTGGGGCGGGCGGCTACCTCACGGATGGACACACAAAAATCTGAGCATGCTCAGGACCGTTGATCTGCACGGCTACACGAACCCCATGCTTGACTGCCTGCCCAGGTGCGCTACCAGTCGGAAACGTCATCATGTGGTCCCATATATGTGTTGATGCCATTGGGGCGGGCGGCTACCGCACGGATGGACATACGAAAATCTGAGCATGCTCAGGACCGTTGATCTGCATGGCTACACGAACCCCATGCGAGACTGCCTGCCCAGGTCACGCTATCAGTAGGAAACTTCATTACAGGGTCCCATATATGTGTTGATGCCATTGGGGCGGGCGGCTACCGCACGGATGGACATACGAAAATCTGAGCATGCTCAGGACCGTTGATCTGCATGGCTACACGAACCCCATGCCTGACCGCCCGCCCAGGTGCACTATCAGTCGAAAACGTCATAACATGGTCCCATATATTTGTTGATGCCATTGGGGCGGGCGGCTACCTCACGGATGGACACACAAAAATCTGAGCATGCTCAGGACCGTTGATCTGCATGGCTACACGAACCCCATGCGAGACTGCCTGCCCAGGTGCGCTATCAGTCGGAAACGTCATAACATGGTCCCATACATGTGTTGATGCGATTGGGGCGGGCGGCTACCTCACGGATGGACACACAAAAATCTGAGCATGCTCAGGACCGTTGATCTGCACGGCTACACGAACCCCATGCTTGACTGCCTGCCCAGGTGCGCTATCAGTCGGAAACGTCATAACATGGTCCCATACATGTGTGGATGCCATTGGGGCGGGCGGCTACCGCACGGATGGACATACGAAAATCTGAGCATGCTCAGGACCGTTGATCTGCATGGCTACACGAACCCCATGCGAGACTGCCTGCCCAGGTGCGCTATCAGTCGGAAACGTCATAACATGGTCCCATACATGTGTGGATGCCATTGGGGCGGGCGGCTACCGCACGGATGGACATACGAAAATCTGAGCATGCTCAGGACCGTTGATCTGCATGGCTACACGAACCCCATGCGAGACTGCCTGCCCAGGTGCGCTATCAGTCGGAAACTTCATTACAGGGTCCCATATATGTGTTGATGCCATTGGGGCGGGCGGCTACCTCACGGATGGACACACAAAAATCTGAGCATGCTCAGGACCGTTGATCTGCACGGCTACACGAACCCCATGCTTGACTGCCTGCCCAGGTGCGCTACCAGTCGGAAACGTCATAACATGGTCCCATATATGTGTTGATGCCATTGGGGCGGGCGGCTACCCATCGGATAGACAAACGAAAATCTGAGCATGCTCAGGACCGTTGATCTGCATGGCTACACGAACCCCATGCGAGACTGCCTGCCCAGGTCACGCTATCAGTAGGAAACTTCATTACAGGGTCCCATATATGTGTTGATGCCATTGGGGCGGGCGGCTACCGCACGGATGGACATACGAAAATCTGAGCATGCTCAGGACCGTTGATCTGCATGGCTACACGAACCCCATGCCTGACCGCCCGCCCAGGTGCACTATCAGTCGAAAACGTCATAACATGGTCCCATATATTTGTTGATGCCATTGGGGCGGGCGGCTACCTCACGGATGGACACACAAAAATCTGAGCATGCTCAGGACCGTTGATCTGCATGGCTACACGAACCCCATGCGAGACTGCCTGCCCAGGTGCGCTATCAGTCGGAAACGTCATAACATGGTCCCATACATGTGTTGATGCGATTGGGGCGGGCGGCTACCTCACGGATGGACACACAAAAATCTGAGCATGCTCAGGACCGTTGATCTGCACGGCTACACGAACCCCATGCTTGACTGCCTGCCCAGGTGCGCTATCAGTCGGAAACGTCATAACATGGTCCCATACATGTGTGGATGCCATTGGGGCGGGCGGCTACCGCACGGATGGACATACGAAAATCTGAGCATGCTCAGGACCGTTGATCTGCATGGCTACACGAACCCCATGCGAGACTGCCTGCCCAGGTGCGCTATCAGTCGGAAACTTCATTACAGGGTCCCATATATGTGTTGATGCCATTGGGGCGGGCGGCTACCTCACGGATGGACACACAAAAATCTGAGCATGCTCAGGACCGTTGATCTGCACGGCTACACGAACCCCATGCTTGACTGCCTGCCCAGGTGCGCTACCAGTCGGAAACGTCATCATGTGGTCCCATATATGTGTTGATGCCATTGGGGCGGGCGGCTACCCATCGGATAGACAAACGAAAATCTGAGCATGCTCAGGACCGTTGATCTGCATGGCTACACGAACCCCATGCGAGACTGCCTGCCCAGGTCACGCTATCAGTAGGAAACTTCATTACAGGGTCCCATATATGTGTTGATGCCATTGGGGCGGGCGGCTACCGCACGGATGGACATACGAAAATCTGAGCATGCTCAGGACCGTTGATCTGCATGGCTACACGAACCCCATGCCTGACCGCCCGCCCAGGTGCACTGTCAGTCGAAAACGTCATAACATGGTCCCATATATTTGTTGATGCCATTGGGGCGGGCGGCTACCTCACGGATGGACACACAAAAATCTGAGCATGCTCAGGACCGTTGATCTGCATGGCTACACGAACCCCATGCGAGACTGCCTGCCCAGGTGCGCTATCAGTCGGAAACGTCATAACATGGTCCCATACATGTGTTGATGCGATTGGGGCGGGCGGCTACCTCACGGATGGACACACAAAAATCTGAGCATGCTCAGGACCGTTGATCTGCACGGCTACACGAACCCCATGCTTGACTGCCTGCCCAGGTGCGCTATCAGTCGGAAACGTCATAACATGGTCCCATACATGTGTGGATGCCATTGGGGCGGGCGGCTACCGCACGGATGGACATACGAAAATCTGAGCATGCTCAGGACCGTTGATCTGCATGGCTACACGAACCCCATGCGAGACTGCCTGCCCAGGTGCGCTATCAGTCGGAAACTTCATTACAGGGTCCCATATATGTGTTGATGCCATTGGGGCGGGCGGCTACCTCACGGATGGACACACAAAAATCTGAGCATGCTCAGGACCGTTGATCTGCACGGCTACACGAACCCCATGCTTGACTGCCTGCCCAGGTGCGCTACCAGTCGGAAACGTCATCATGTGGTCCCATATATGTGTTGATGCCATTGGGGCGGGCGGCTACCCATCGGATAGACAAACGAAAATCTGAGCATGCTCAGGACCGTTGATCTGCATGGCTACACGAACCCCATGCGAGACTGCCTGCCCAGGTCACGCTATCAGTAGGAAACTTCATTACAGGGTCCCATATATGTGTTGATGCCATTGGGGCGGGCGGCTACCGCACGGATGGACATACGAAAATCTGAGCATGCTCAGGACCGTTGATCTGCATGGCTACACGAACCCCATGCCTGACCGCCCGCCCAGGTGCACTATCAGTCGAAAACGTCATAACATGGTCCCATATATTTGTTGATGCCATTGGGGCGGGCGGCTACCTCACGGATGGACACACAAAAATCTGAGCATGCTCAGGACCGTTGATCTGCATGGCTACACGAACCCCATGCGAGACTGCCTGCCCAGGTGCGCTATCAGTCGGAAACGTCATAACATGGTCCCATACATGTGTTGATGCGATTGGGGCGGGCGGCTACCTCACGGATGGACACACAAAAATCTGAGCATGCTCAGGACCGTTGATCTGCACGGCTACACGAACCCCATGCTTGACTGCCTGCCCAGGTGCGCTATCAGTCGGAAACGTCATAACATGGTCCCATACATGTGTGGATGCCATTGGGGCGGGCGGCTACCGCACGGATGGACATACGAAAATCTGAGCATGCTCAGGACCGTTGATCTGCATGGCTACACGAACCCCATGCGAGACTGCCTGCCCAGGTGCGCTATCAGTCGGAAACTTCATTACAGGGTCCCATATATGTGTTGATGCCATTGGGGCGGGCGGCTACCTCACGGATGGACACACAAAAATCTGAGCATGCTCAGGACCGTTGATCTGCACGGCTACACGAACCCCATGCTTGACTGCCTGCCCAGGTGCGCTACCAGTCGGAAACGTCATCATGTGGTCCCATATATGTGTTGATGCCATTGGGGCGGGCGGCTACCGCACGGATGGACATACGAAAATCTGAGCATGCTCAGGACCGTTGATCTGCATGGCTACACGAACCCCATGCGAGACTGCCTGCCCAGGTGCGCTATCAGTCGGAAACTTCATTACAGGGTCCCATATATGTGTTGATGCCATTGGGGCGGGCGGCTACCTCACGGATGGACACACAAAAATCTGAGCATGCTCAGGACCGTTGATCTGCACGGCTACACGAACCCCATGCTTGACTGCCTGCCCAGGTGCGCTACCAGTCGGAAACGTCATCATGTGGTCCCATATATGTGTTGATGCCATTGGGGCGGGCGGCTACCCATCGGATAGACAAACGAAAATCTGAGCATGCTCAGGACCGTTGATCTGCATGGCTACACGAACCCCATGCGAGACTGCCTGCCCAGGTCGCGCTATCAGTAGGAAACTTCATTACAGGGTCCCATATATGTGTTGATGCGATTGGGGCGGGCGGCTACCTCACGGATGGACACACAAAAATCTGAGCATGCTCAGGACCGTTGATCTGCATGGCTACACGAACCCATGCGAGACTGCCTGCCCAGGTGCGCTATCAGTCGGAAACGTCATAACATGGTCCCATACATGTGTTGATGCGATTGGGGCGGGCGGCTACCTCACGGATGGACACACAAAAATCTGAGCATGCTCAGGACCGTTGATCTGCACGGCTACACGAACCCCATGCTTGACTGCCTGCCCAGGTGCGCTATCAGTCGGAAACGTCATAACATGGTCCCATACATGTGTGGATGCCATTGGGGCGGGCGGCTACGCACGGATGGACATACGAAAATCTGAGCATGCTCAGGACCGTTGATCTGCATGGCTACACGAACCCCATGCGAGACTGCCTGCCCAGGTGCGCTATCAGTCGGAAACTTCATTACAGGGTCCCATATATGTGTTGATGCCATTGGGGCGGGCGGCTACCTCACGGATGGACACACAAAAATCTGAGCATGCTCAGGACCGTTGATCTGCACGGCTACACGAACCCATGCTTGACTGCCTGCCCAGGTGCGCTACCAGTCGGAAACGTCATCATGTGGTCCCATATATGTGTTGATGCCATTGGGGCGGGCGGCTACCATCGGATAGACAAACGAAAATCTGAGCATGCTCAGGACCGTTGATCTGCATGGCTACACGAACCCCATGCGAGACTGCCTGCCCAGGTCGCGCTATCAGTCGGAAACTTCATTACAGGGTCCCATATATGTGTTGATGCCATTGGGGCGGGCGGCTACCGCACGGATGGACATACGAAAATCTGAGCATGCTCAGGACCGTTGATCTGCACGGCTACACGAACCCATGCCTGACCGCCCGCCCAGGTGCGCTATCAGTCGGAAACGTCATAACATGGTTCCATATATGTGTTGATGCCATTTGGCGGCGGCGCTACCCGCACGGATGGACATACGAAAATCTGAGCATGCTCAGGACCGTTGATCTGCATGGCTACACGAACCCCATGCTGACTGCCTGCCCAGGTGCGCTATCAGTCGGAAACGTCATAACATGGTCCCATATATGTGTTGATGCCATTGGGGCGGGCGGCTACCACGGATGGACATACGAAAATCTGAGCATGCTCAGGACCGTTGATCTGCACGGCTACACGAACCCCATGCTTGACTGCCTGCCCAGGTGCGCTATCAGTCGGAAACGTCATAACATGGTCCCATACATGTGTGGATGCATTGGGCGGGCGGCTACCGCACGGATGGACATACGAAAATCTGAGCATGCTCAGGACCGTTGATCTGCATGGCTACACGAACCCCATGCCTGACTGCCTGCCCAGGTGCGCTATCAGTCGGGAACGTCATTACATGGTCCCATATATGTTTGATGCATTGGGGCGGGCGGCTACCTCACGGATGGACACACAAAATCTGAGCATGCTCAGGACCGTTTGATCTGCACGGCTACACGAACCCCATGCTGAC
>BDSI01000037.1:0-247500 GCA_003117195.1 Eudorina sp. 2006-703-Eu-15
GGTTCCTCAGCAGCGCCCGTGTGGGGGCAGGGGTGTGCGGGGTTCCTCAGCAGCGCCCGTGTGGGGGCAGGCTTGCTGCTTGACCCCACCTCCTCTGATCTGATCGCTCACTTGATGTCGTCCCCACCCCGTTGCTGCACTGCCTACCTGCTGCCATTCACGGCGGCCGTACAGCTGGTGTGGCGGCACGTCGAGGAGAGGCTGCAGGAGCAAGCGGACGAAGTGGGAGAAGGCGCGGACGGCGGCGGCGGCGCAGCAGCTGCTGCCAGCAGGGTGCGCCAGCAGCAGCAGCAGGAGGAGGCGCTGCGGCTGCTGCGCGCGGGCGCGGACGACTACGCGGCGCGGGCCGTGGTGGCGGACGTGCCGGCGGAGGTGCACCGGTCCAACGTCATCGCCGTACGGATGGTTCCGGAGCAACCCATGGTGGTAACCGCAGCGGGTGAGTGCGAGCTTGAGTGCGAGTGCGAGCGTGAATGTGAATGCGAGCGCGGGGCGGGGTGCGTGTGTGGGCTGCTGTGAGGACTGTATAGGCTCTGGGCGGATAGACACCGGACACATAGCTCGCTGGACGACTGCAACCCGCGGTGACGTGTCCTGTGGAAGGCACAACAACAGTGTCGACGGCACAACAACAAGGTCCCGGGGGAAGAGGCAGGGAGGGCCGCCGGCGCGAATGCGGCTTGCACGACGCTGCGTGTGACCGCCCCGTGCTGTGACCGCCCCGTGCTGTGACCGGCCCCGCTGTGCCGGGGGCCCCGCTGTGAGCTGCATCCCTGCAACGATTGGTGGCGCGCACACGCAGGCGACGGCCACGTGCGCTGCATTCGCTACGCCACCGCCGCCTCCGGCGATGACGCCGGCGGCAGCAGCAGCAACAGCAGCGGCGGCAACAGCGGCAGCGGCAGCGGCCCGGCGGAGGTGGTGTGGGAGACCCGGGTGGGCAGTGCGGCGCTGCTGACCCTGGCGCTACACCCTGACTACAGGTGCGTGCGTAGTGGGTTGCGGGGAGCTGGATGGGGGAGGGAGGGAGGGAGGGAGGAAGGGAGGGAGCGTTTTCCGTCCGTCCGTCGGGCAGAAAGGGGCGAGGCCACGGACCGGCACCGGCTGCCCGCTGCCCTCTCGCTCCCCTGACCCCCTCGTCACACGTCCCTCGGGCTGTGCGTGTGTGTTCAGAAATGCCACCGCCCGCCCGCCTGTGTGTGTGAGTGCGTTTGTGCGTGTGTGCTGCAGCCGGGGGCTCCCGCTGGTGGCGGCCGGCGGCATGGACGGGCGAGTGGTGGTGCTGCACGGCCCCACGGGCGCCGTCATCGCCGCCTCGCAGCCCCACGCCAAGTACGTGGTTCGCGTCGCCTGGGCCCCAGCAGCCGCCTCTGGAGGCCCCCACGCGACCAATGCAACAGCCGAGGACCCTGAAGCTGCCGTCGTCGCCGGTGAGCCAGCAGCCGCAGCAGGCACCGCACCAGCGGCCACCAGCAGCCAACAGCGGGGTGAGCCACAAGCACAACTGCCAGCACAGCGGGGGGAAGGAGTCCCCTCGCTGCTGCTCGCGACGGCGTCCATGGACGAGACGGTTGCGATCCTGGGGCTCAGCCTGGGTCTCGATCTGGATCTGGATCCGCAACGCGCTGCCGGCGACGGGGGCCAGGCCGAGGGCAGCAGCGGCGGCGGCGATGCGGGCGGCGGCGGCGGCGGCGGCGGGTGGTGGTGGCTGCGGTACGGACTGGACCGGGCGCCGGAGAGCGGGGTGGTGGGGCGGGGGAAGTTGACGAACATCCGGCAGGTGCGTCGTCGTCGTCGTCGTCGTCGTCACGTAGTGATGAGTGTGCGTGGGGCGGGTTTGATGAGTGATGAGTGGGCTGAGGGGCACACGTACATGCCGCTGCTTGCTTGCTTGCTTCTGGGCCTTGGGCCTGGGGACGGAGTTCAGGCGGCCACGTGCACCTCCGTGCGTGCGTGTGTCATGTGTCTGTGATCTTGAGGGTGCGCGGTACGGTATTAAGCACCCGCGTCAATCGAGGACGTGAAATGACGGTCGATACTCGATAGTGAGCGACGCACGGCGGGTCCGCCACTGATGACTGCGATGACCTAACCGCATCACGCAATGCAGACCGAGCCACCTGCGTCTGTACCACGGCGCGGCCAAAGGCTTCCCGCGATGATGCTGTGCAGGATCATTTGTGGGGACTTATTATACTGTCACCCAGCGTTACACCCTCTAATGATGTTTATCACGCATCGTACGGCCGTCAGGCGTCCGCCCGCCCCTACATTCCTCATACGGACTGCCGTACATGCCGTACATGCATGTATGTATGCCCCGCCGCCGGCAGGTCCCGTACGGAGCCTCTGTCGCCGACATCGCCTTCCTCAAACACGACGCCGGCGATCGCGGCGCCAGCGGGCCGGCGTCCGGCGGCTGCCCTGCGGCGGCTGCATGCTGCCCTCGCACCCCGTCGTCGCTGGTTGTCGCGGTGCGCGGCAGCAACTACCTCCGCCTGCTGGATGTGGCGCGGGTGGTCGAGCAGGTAGGTGCGGTTGATCAGGTGGCTAGCTCGGTGCGGTCAAGCCACGATGCATGATAAGGCGTTAGGTATCTAGTTCGGGATGCCGTCCGTCGCTCAGTCGTGATCTGCCGCCGCAAGCAAGGTCGTAGTATTTCAGATGTGGTGCGACGAGGTAGGGCGACGGGTCCCCGAGCAAGTAAGCAACAAGCCCGCCCGCCCGTGGGGTTTTCCAATGCGTCGTCACCGCCTGCTAGCTGCACCGTGCAGGCGGTGGCGGTGCCGTGGCATAATCAGCTGCACTCCGTCCATGATGAGCTGCTGCTGCTGCTGCTGCCGCCGCCGCATTATACATTTGCGTGTCGCTGTGGGGACCTAGCTGCTGCTGCTGTGCCGTGTCCGTCACAGGCTGCTGCCGCCGCCGGCCTGGCGGTTCCGGAGCGGCTGGTCAACATGAACGAGTCGGGTGACGACCACGTGTCGTTCAGCCCCAAGCAGCTGGTCGTGTCCCCGTGCGGCAAGTACCTCCTGGTGAGGCGAGCGATGAATGAATGATTGGACGTATAATGTAGCAGCATCCGATCATATATTTACATACACACGTTCATTTATTTGTATTTGCTGGCATGGGCTACATGTATGGATGGGCGCGAGGGAATGAATGCGGGGCTATGCATCGCAGGTGGGCGCGCGATTGAGGGAGCGCGACGACGTACCTGCGTAAAAATCAGGCATTACATGGATGTACGCGTGCATACATAAAGCAGAGGAGTCAGCAGCTACGGCTCTATATATCTGTCGCTGCTGCTCGCTGTCCCACTCGCTCGCTTGCTCGTTGCGTGGTTTGGGTACCCCAGCTAGCCAGCAGCCAGCCAGCAGCCGGCTTCACCCGGATAGATAGATAGATAGATAGATAGATAGATAGATAGATAGATAGATAGATAGATAGATAGATAGATAGATAGATAGATAGATAGATAGATAGATAGATAGATAGATAGATAGATAGATAGATAGATAGATAGATAGATAGATAGATAGATAGATAGATAGATAGATAGATAGATAGATAGATAGATAGATAGATAGATAGATAGATAGATAGATAGATAGATAGATAGATAGATGCTGTTGTGGCCCCCTCTCTCTCCCTCCCTCCCTCCCTCCCTCCCTCCCTGCTAGTGATGACCCGCATGCATACATGCATATGCCCATCCACGCATGCAGGTCTGCACGGACACCCCCCGGCTGTTGGTGCTCCGCACCGCGGACTGGTCGGTGCTGCGGGTGATGTTCGGCGTGCCGGTGGACCAGTTCCCGCAGCCAGCCGCCGCCTGGCACCACGACTCCATCTACGTCTACGTCGCTGGGGCCAACGCGCAGGTGCGTGAATGGGCGTAGATAGCGCGCGTGAGGCGCGAGGCGGGTGCCGCCCCTAGCTACCTACCTAGCAAAGAAACTGCAGTAGCTGATGAGGGTTTTCGTTCGTGCGGTACATACATACCCGTGCGGACGGTACCGGTGCATCCACGCCGGCGCTGGATGGATGCCTAATAATGCATGTGTGCGTTTTGCTTGGCATGCAGCCAAGCAAGCAAGCAAGCACCTCCGTGCACATATCGATATACAGCTGTACGTTTGTAAAGTTTTGGGAAATAAAGCCGCGTGCCTGCTACGTGCTGTGTGTATCTCGGCCCATCCATCATCCGTCGATCCGATGTATCCGCCGATCCCCATGCGCGCACGTACGTACGCAGCTGTGCGTGTTCCACCTGGGCAGCGGCCGCCTGGTCCACACCTCCAGCCACCACAAGGTCAATGTGCGGGACGTTGACTACGACCCGGCACGGAACCTGCTTGCCACCTGCAGCTTCGACAAGACCGTCAAGGTGTTGGCACGAAGCAAGCAGCAGCAGCTGACGGCAGCCTCGACATGAGCACAGCGTGTGCGGTGGTTGATGCCAGCTGCGTGCGTGGTAGGGTATATGAGTGTAGTACGTACAGCCTTCTTGTAGACAGCAGGGGGCACGGGCCGTTTGCTGACACGTACTCACCGCAGGCCAGATTAAGGCAGGCCCAGGGCAGCAGGTGTTTGGTGCATTTGTGATGGGGGTTCTTAGTTCGTTTAACTTTGATTCGCAGTGTGGTCTACCTATCTGCTGTCGTTGATTGTCGCGGTGATGAGTGGTGGATGGCTGGGGGGCTTCGCGCGGCTGCTGTCGGTGATGCTGCTGCTGCTGCTGATAATGACCCGTGGGTCCACTGTAACCCACTGTAACATGGTTCAGACATCAGGGATCGAGACCCGGCCGTGTGCATGGGGCCTCGCTGATAAATGAAGAATTAAGGAGATTCGTGGCTTCACTTATGAAGAGCTGTGGAAGTGAAAGGTAGGTCAGGCCGCGCATCCCGGCTTACAGGTCATGAGTGCTAGCTACATGACCGCGGGGCCCGGCGGAGCGGACCGCGGGGCCCGGCGGAGCGGCGACCCCCTTCAGAGGTTTCGGACTGGCCCCCGGCAGTGGGGGGGCGGGGACGGGGGCGGGGGCGGGGGCGGGGGCGGCGCTGCCGGCGGCGGATGCGTTGGCGACTGGGAGGGCGGTTTCGTGCGGGAGTGACCACGGCGGCCCTTGGATCATCGTTACGTTCATTCATTCACCCAGGTCGGGACCCCTTATGTGGAGTCAAGCGCGGGTCTTGCCCGAGTCGGAGCTCGGAGGTGCCTTTGCCTGCCACGCGCTGTCGGTGAGTACACCCCTACTGTGTCGTCGCCCAGTCCGGGATGGACGCGCTGTAGAGTGTGGACTCGTCTATTTGTGGCTTAGACACGGCAAGAGAGAATCGACTATAGTTTCTAAGCTAGGATCTGAACGGCAGCCCTTCGGCTGTCGGTTGTTAGTTATGCCCCGGTGATCCGGGTCACCGGGGCTACCGTACTCCTATATATACTTGGAAGCTTTCACTGTTCGGCATTCTGCCTTCACTTTACGATCTTTGCTGTTCGCAAAAGTCTTTTTTCTGCAGTGTAAAGGCCCAATCCCAAGCCGCTGTGTTGCCACCATTCCCGGCGCCGGAGCCTCATGATAGACAGCCGAATAGAAGGCTTGAGTTCAGAACTCCCCGGGTTGACGGACGGAGGCGATGTTGTTACGGCGCCCCTGCGGGTGAAACCTGGACACGCGGGGGGGGGGGCGAAGGGGGAAGACGCGCGGGTTGGGTGAGGCGGGTGAGGGAGGAAGTACCACCGAAGGAGCGGCCTGATGGCTGAGGTACCAAAGTAAGTCGAGTTACACGGGCTTCAGACCCTAGGGCCCGAGGGGTGCCTGATGTAGCCGATGTGCCCTGCGCGGCGGTCGGCTGTGCGCGATGGGCTGGGGCTACACGAGGGGGCGGGGCTCCCGACAGGGTGTGTGTGTGTGCGCGTGTGTTGTGAGGGAGCGTTGAGGGGTTCACTCGCCCTTGAGGCTGTGGGCCCACAGTGTATCACCCGCTGGGCCCACAGTGCCACAGTGCTTAGATGGAGAGCCGCCAGGGCAGGCTGAAGCCGTGTGAAGGCCATCCAGCTCGAGGCCAGGGCAGCCAAGGGCGCACACCGTGGCACAGGTTTCCCCTACCAGTTACCTACCACGCAACACCGCCAGCAGGCACCCCAACCGTGGCCCCCGGGGCGCACTACACGCCGGCGACTGACTCCCTTTTCCACGATGGCGACGACACGACAGGGTCCCGATAAGGCAACCGGCCCGGCCTGTTGACCTGACCCGCCGGCCCGCTGCTGTTGGAACTGGCGCCCCACCGAACGTACATCAACCCGCTGGCGGCGCTGGAGGCTCAGCCGCCCCCTACTACCAGAAGCTGCCCATCGGTCGCATCCTGGGGGTACCGCCGCGAGCACATCGCGATCGCGCGCCACATCCAGGTGCGTACGGCGATCTTTGCCTGGCGAAGATCTGCCCAGGCGGAGATCTCCCCAGGCATGTGGCGCCTGGCCGCCTGGAGAGGAGGACATTGTCGGGGTTGCGGTACCGGATACGGCTTACGGCCGGATGGGCAGGTTATGCCGGGGGTGCGGGATGCTGGCATCAGATGGTCAAGCTGGTAGTGCCGTAGTTGCATGCTGTGATGGTGCCAAGCGTGGACTCCTATCGCCCATCCCGGCCGCACATCCCCCGTGCCTCCCCGTGCCTGCCTCCCTGTGTCGTGCAGGAGAAACACGGCGCAGTCCCCTGCAGGGTCGTGGTGGCAGCGGTGGAGCAGCAGCTGCTCAAACTGAGCTCCAAGAAGCCGAAACTGCCCAGCTCGCGGGACGGGGGCCGCATGAAGGCCAAGGAGGGAGCTGTCTGAACAGACGCGGCGCCCCGGAGCCGGGGCCCTCATGTGATGCCCATCTTGTGCGCTGCTGTGCGCTGCCAGTAACACACGGTTGGGAGCGTAGAAAGGGGAGCCGGAGAGAGGCAACGGTGGTTGTGATTACCGAAGTACGAAGCGTTCAGCTGCTAAGCGACCTGGCCACCATATGACGATTTCGCTTTCCGCTGTGCGACTTGTAACCGCTTGTACCGGTTGTAACGGAAGGAAGCAAGGGCCGTGGAGGTGCAGAAACTGTTGGCGTTCCGTTGGCAACAAGCTAGTTGAGATAAGAGGGTAGACATCAACATCCTTCTCCACTATCCGTTCCGTTCCGGCGGTAACCTCTTCCTTTGGGCGGCGTGAGAACAAGTTGTCCCAGAGCGCACTCCCTGAACGTGTACGTGCGAGTAGAGGTACTAGTTGTGATGAGTGTCCGGGTTTCATGAACAAGCCTTCGCGTTGTTTCATGAACAAGCTTTCGCGCTGGTGCCGTCTTTGTGTCGACAACGGTCGGACCTCAAGAAAGCGCCAGGAAAGCTTTACATTACAATCATGCTGCACGTATCGATAGACTAGAAAAATAGATATTCGTGATCAAGTACCGGTTGCTCTGCTGTGCGGTCGCAGGCATCGGTTGCGGTCACAGTGTTCGGCTTGGTATGAGAAATAAATGGGGCTACAGTTACAAGCAACGATATCGTATGCGTCCCGTGCACCTATAAACCTTGACCTTGCACCTAAAAGCCTTAGGAGCCTGGGTGACATAGGGCCCAACCTTGTTGTATATAAACGAAGCACAGAGTTTTTCCACCCTCAAAATTGCAGATCGCATTGTATTTCGATTACAGACGTAACGAGTTACTTGAACATCGGACCTGCAATTTGATCGGCTCGCCTGGTGCCTTTAGTTGTCCTAAAACCCAAGCACATTGCAACGGCCCCATTCTGTGGAAGGCACCTCGGTTGCAGTAGGACTGCTACTAGGATTCCTCACGCACGTTTAGCTGCCGATATTGAGCCTTCTATCTGTGTGCGACTCGGGCTTGACTTGCGTCCCGAGTTGTGACCTTAACCACTGCTAATGCCCTCACCGAGAGTCGATTTATTTTTGCGCAATCAATGGTTTTGGCTTAAGTTTTTCAACTCAATAGTTGAGGTCCGGCAGCTGGCGACAGGGATGGCGCTTGCGACACCGCAACGTGAGAGGAAGGTAATGGATTGCAGGCACTCTTAGCAGGTATACAAGCGAAGATTTTACAACATGTTTTGATCAATACTAAATTGACAACGCAGCGGTGCTTTACATGCCGGTACGTTTGTGACATGTTGTGGACTTTGGCATGTTTGGGGAATAGTGCATCGCTTGTAGCATAGCGCCCTTGAGAAAAGAGTGCCTATGATTGACGAGCGGGGCATGGTTCTTTCTTACGAGCGTAACAACGGCAACTGTCCTGCGGCAACTACTGTCACATACATTCACTACCGTTGAACTGTTCCACAACTTTCTGCAGCTTTGCAATGTGTCAATATGACACAGTGATTACGTAGATTTATGTCCAAGGAACTGCAGACATGGTGAGCCACACGCGGAACAATGTCGACGTCCGCACACCTTGGCATTGCAGTCTAACATGGGACACATGACGTGATGAAGATCGCACGTGTATTGTATATTTGCATCTCGCCTGCCGTAAAGCCTCTGTCCCAACTCCCCCTTAACACAGGAGTGAGCAGAGCAATGCCGGTATGGCGCATGGGCAGCCCCCCTGAATCCCCAAGACCTAAGCTCATGTCGGCTTCGCGTGTGCCTTCGCCGTAACAGGATCCCGCATCGGGTAGGTTGGGCTCATGTGCCGCAGCTCCGTTCAGGGTATGAGCTGACTCATCGCGTCTTTGCTTGCAGGCGGGCTCATCGAAAGGGGAGGTCCGCCCGGGGTGTGGGTAAGTCTCCGACTCGATGGCACGTCCGTACCCACGGATGTGCGCAGCTCCCTTCAGGGTATGAGCTGACTCATCGCGTCTTTGCTTGCAGGCGGGCTCATCGAAAGGGCAGGTTCGCCCGGGGTGTGGGTAAGTCTCCGACTCGATGGCACGTCCGTACCCACGTGTGTGCGTTGAGGACATGAGCTGACTCATCGCGTCTTTGCTTGCAGGCGGGCTCATCGAAAGGGCAGGTTCGCCCGGGGTGTGGGTAAGTCTCCGACTCGATGGCACGTCCGTACCCACGTGTGTGCGTTGAGGACATGAGCTGACTCATCGCGTCTTTGCTTGCAGGCGGGCTCATCGAAAGGGCAGGTTCGCCCGGGGTGTGGGTAAGTCTCCGACTCGATGGCACGTCCGTACCCACGTGTGTGCGTTGAGGACATGAGCTGACTCATCGCATCTTTGCTTGCAGGCGGGCTCATCGAAAGGGCAGGTTCGCCCGGGTGTGGGTAAGTCTCCGACCCAATGGCACGTCCGTACCCACGGATGTGCGCAGCTTCCTTCAGGGTATGAGCTGACTCATCGCGTCTTTGCTTGCAGGCGGGCTCATCGAAAGGGCAGGTTCGCCCGGGGTGTGGGTAAGTCTCCGACTCGATGGCACGTCCGTACCCACGTGTGTGCGTTGAGGACATGAGCTGACTCATCGCGTCTTTGCTTGCAGGCGGGCTCATCGAAAGGGCAGGTTCGACAGGGGTGCGGTGGGTAAGTCTCCGACTCGATGGCACGTCCGTACCCACGTGTGTGCGTTGAGGACATGAGCTGACTCATCGCGTCTTTGCTTGCAGGCGGGCTCATCGAAAGGGCAGGTTCGCCCGGGGTGTGGGTAAGTCTCCGACTCGATGGCACGTCCGTACCCACGTGTGTGCGTTGAGTACACGAGCTGACTCATCGCGTCTTTGCTTGCAGGCGGGCTCATCGAAAGGGCAGGTTCGCCCGGGGTGTGGGTAAGTCTCCGACTCGATGGCACGTCCGTACCCACGTGTGTGCGTTGAGGACATGAGCTGACTCATCGCGTCTTTGCTTGCAGGCGGGCTCATCGAAAGGGCAGGTTCGCCCGGGGTGTGGGTAAGTCTCCGACTCGATGGCACGTCCGTACCCACGTGTGTGCGTTGAGGACATGAGCTGACTCATCGCGTCTTTGCTTGCAGGCGGGCTCATCGAAAGGGCAGGTTCGCCCGGGGTGTGGGTAAGTCTCCGACTCGATGACACGTCCGTACCCACGTGTGTGCGTTGAGGACATGAGCTGACTCATCGCGTCTTTGCTTGCAGGCGGGCTCATCGAAAGGGCAGGTTCGACAGGGGTGCGTGTGGGTAAGTCTCCGACTCGATGGCACGTCCGTACCCACGTGTGTGCGTTGAGGACATGAGCTGACTCATCGCGTCTTTGCTTGCAGGCGGGCTCATCGAAAGGGCAGGTTCGCCCGGGGTGTGGGTAAGTCTCCGACTCGATGGCACGTCCGTACCCACGTGTGTGCGTTGAGGACATGAGCTGACTCATCGCATCTTTGCTTGCAGGCGGGCTCATCGAAAGGGCAGGTTCGCCCGGGGTGTGGGTAAGTCTCCGACCCAATGGCACGTCCGTACCCACGGATGTGCGCAGCTTCCTTCAGGGTATGAGCTGACTCATCGCGTCTTTGCTTGCAGGCGGGCTCATCGAAAGGGCAGGTTCGCCCGGGGTGTGGGTAAGTCTCCGACTCGATGGCACGTCCGTACCCACGTGTGTGCGTTGAGGACATGAGCTGACTCATCGCGTCTTTGCTTGCAGGCGGGCTCATCGAAAGGGCAGGTTCGACAGGGGTGCGGTGGGTAAGTCTCCGACTCGATGGCACGTCCGTACCCACGTGTGTGCGTTGAGGACATGAGCTGACTCATCGCGTCTTTGCTTGCAGGCGGGCTCATCGAAAGGGCAGGTTCGCCCGGGGTGTGGGTAAGTCTCCGACTCGATGGCACGTCCGTACCCACGTGTGTGCGTTGAGTACACGAGCTGACTCATCGCGTCTTTGCTTGCAGGCGGGCTCATCGAAAGGGCAGGTTCGCCCGGGGTGTGGGTAAGTCTCCGACTCGATGGCACGTCCGTACCCACGTGTGTGCGTTGAGGACATGAGCTGACTCATCGCGTCTTTGCTTGCAGGCGGGCTCATCGAAAGGGCAGGTTCGCCCGGGGTGTGGGTAAGTCTCCGACTCGATGGCACGTCCGTACCCACGTGTGTGCGTTGAGGACATGAGCTGACTCATCGCGTCTTTGCTT
This sequence comes from Eudorina sp. 2006-703-Eu-15, assembly GCA_003117195.1. NCBI lineage: Eukaryota > Viridiplantae > Chlorophyta > Chlorophyceae > Chlamydomonadales > Volvocaceae > Eudorina > Eudorina sp. 2006-703-Eu-15. The sequence continues at coordinate 11,086 of BDSI01000037.1, forward strand.
GCAGGCGGGCTCATCGAAAGGGCAGGTTCGCCCGGGGTGTGGGTAAGTCTCCGACTCGATGACACGTCCGTACCCACGTGTGTGCGTTGAGGACATGAGCTGACTCATCGCGTCTTTGCTTGCAGGCGGGCTCATCGAAAGGGCAGGTTCGACAGGGGTGCGTGTGGGTAAGTCTCCGACTCGATGGCACGTCCGTACCCACGTGTGTGCGTTGAGGACATGAGCTGACTCATCGCGTCTTTGCTTGCAGGCGGGCTCATCGAAAGGGCAGGTTCGCCCGGGGTGTGGGTAAGTCTCCGACTCGATGGCACGTCCGTACCCACGTGTGTGCGTTGAGGACATGAGCTGACTCATCGCGTCTTTGCTTGCAGGCGGGCTCATCGAAAGGGCAGGTTCGCCCGGGGTGTGGGTAAGTCTCCGACTCGATGACACGTCCGTACCCACGTGTGTGCGCAGCTCCCTCTTGAGGACATGAGCTGACTCATTGCGTCTTTGCTTGCAGGCGGGCTCATCGAAAGGGCAGGTTCGCCAGGGGTGTGGGTAAGTCTCCGACTCGATGGCACGTCCGTACCCACGTGTGTGCGTTGAGGACATGAGCTGACTCATCGCGTCTTTGCTTGCAGGCGGGCTCATCGAAAGGGCAGGTTCGCCCGGGGTGTGGGTAAGTCTCCGACTCGATGGCACGTCCGTACCCACGTGTGTGCGTTGAGGACATGAGCTGACTCATTTCGTCTTTGCTTGCAGGCGGGCTCATCGAAAGGGCAGGTTCGACAGGGGTGCGTGTGGGTAAGTCTCCGACTCGATGGCACGTCCGTACCCACGGATGTGCGCAGCTCCCTTCAGGGTATGAGCTGACTCATCGCGTTTTTGCTTGCAGGCGGGCTCATCGTAAGGGCAGGTTCGCCCGGGGTGTGGGTAAGTCTCCGACTCGATGGCACGACCGTACCCACGTGTGTGCGTTGAGGACATGAGCTGACTCATCGCGTCTTTGCTTGCAGGCGGGCTCATCGAAAGGGCAGGTTCGCCCTGGGTGTGGGTAAGTCTCCGACTCGATGGCACGTCCGTACCCACGGATGTGCGCAGCTCCCTTCAGGGTATGAGCTGACTCATCGCGTCTTTGCTTGCAGGCGGGCTCATCGAAAGGGCAGGTTCGCCGGGGTGTGGGTAAGTCTCCGACTCGATGGCACGTCCGTACCCACGTGTGTGCGTTGAGGACATGAGCTGACTCATCGCGTCTTTGCTTGCAGGCGGGCTCATCGAAAGGGCAGGTTCGACAGGGGTGCGGTGGGTAAGTCTCCGACTCGATGGCACGTCCGTACCCACGTGTGTGCGTTGAGGACATGAGCTGACTCATCGCGTCTTTGCTTGCAGGCGGGCTCATCGAAAGGGCAGGTTCGCCGGGGTGTGGGTAAGTCTCCGACTCGATGGCACGTCCGTACCCACGGATGTGCGCAGCTCCCTTCAGGGTATGAGCTGACTCATCGCGTCTTTGCTTGCAGGCGGGCTCATCGAAAGGGCAGGTTCGCAGGGGTGTGGGTAAGTCTCCGACTCGATGGCACGTCCGACCCACGGATGTGCGCAGCTCCTTGAGGATATGAGCTGACTCATCGCGTCTTTGCTTGCAGGCGGGCTCATCGAAAGGGCAGGTTCGCGGGGGTGTGGGTAAGTCTCCGACTCGATGGCACGTCCGTACCCACGTGTGTGCGTTGAGGACATGAGCTGACTCATTGCGTCTTTGCTTGCAGGCGCTCATCGAAAGGGCAGGTTCGACAGGGGTGTGGGTAAGTCTCCGACTCGATGGCACGTCCGTACCCACGGATGTGCGCAGCTCCCTTCAGGGTATGAGCTGACTCATTGCGTCTTTGCTTGCAGGCGGGCTCATCGAAAGGGCAGGTTCGACAGGGGTGGTGTGGTAAGTCTCCGACTCGATGGCACGTCCGTACCCACGTGTGCAGCTCCCTTCAGGGTATGAGCTGACTCATCGCGTCTTTGCTTGCAGGCGGGCTCATCGAAAGGGCAGGTTCGCCGGGGTGTGGGTAAGTCTCCGACTCGATGGCACGTCCGTACCCACGGATGTGCGCAGCTCCCTTGAGGATATGGGCTGACTCATCGCGTCTTTGCTTGCAGGCGGGCTCATCGAAAGGGCAGGTTCGCCCTGGGTGTGGGTAAGTCTCCGACTCGATGGCACGTCCGTACCCACGTGTGTGCGCAGCTCCCTTGAGGATATGGGCTGACTCATTGCGTTTTTGCTTGCAGGCGGGCTCATCGAAAGGGCAGGTTCGCCCGGGGTGTGGGTAAGTCTCCGACTCGATGGCACGTCCGTACCCACGTGTGTGCGTTGAGGACATGAGCTGACTCATTTCGTCTTTGCTTGCAGGCGGGCTCATCGAAAGGGCAGGTTCGACAGGGGTGCGTGTGGGTAAGTCTCCGACTCGATGGCACGTCCGTACCCACGGATGTGCGCAGCTCCCTTCAGGGTATGAGCTGACTCATCGCGTCTTTGCTTGCAGGCGGGCTCATCGAAAGGGCAGGTTCGCCCGGGGTGTGGGTAAGTCTCCGACTCGATGGCACGACCGTACCCACGGATGTGCGCAGCTCCCTTCAGGGTATGAGCTGACTCATCGCGTCTTTGCTTGCAGGCGGGCTCATCGAAAGGGCAGGTTCGCCCGGGGTGTGGGTAAGTCTCCGACTCGATGGCACGACCGTACCCACGTGTGTGCGTTGAGGACATGAGCTGACTCATCGCGTCTTTGCTTGCAGGCGGGCTCATCGAAAGGGCAGGTTCGCCCGGGGTGTGGGTAAGTCTCCGACCCAATGGCACGTCCGTACCCACGGATGTGCGCAGCTCCCTTCAGGGTATGAGCTGACTCATCGCGTCTTTGCTTGCAGGCGGGCTCATCGAAAGGGCAGGTTCGCCCGGGGTGTGGGTAAGTCTCCGACTCGATGGCACGTCCGTACCCACGTGTGTGCGTTGAGGACATGAGCTGACTCATCGCGTCTTTGCTTGCAGGCGGGCTCATCGAAAGGGCAGGTTCAACAGGGGTGCGGTGGGTAAGTCTCCGACTCGATGGCACGTCCGTACCCACGTGTGTGCGTTGAGGACATGAGCTGACTCATCGCGTCTTTGCTTGCAGGCGGGCTCATCGAAAGGGCAGGTTCGCCCGGGGTGTGGGTAAGTCTCCGACTCGATGGCACGTCCGTACCCACGGATGTGCGCAGCTCCCTTCAGGGTATGAGCTGACTCATCGCGTCTTTGCTTGCAGGCGGGCTCATCGAAAGGGCAGGTTCGACAGGGGTGCGTGTGGGTAAGTCTCCGACTCGATGGCACGTCCGTACCCACGTGTGTGCGTTGAGGACATGAGCTGACTCATTTCGTCTTTGCTTGCAGGCGGGCTCATCGAAAGGGCAGGTTCGACAGGGGTGCGTGTGGGTAAGTCTCCGACTCGATGGCACGTCCGTACCCACGGATGTGCGCAGCTCCCTTCAGGGTATGAGCTGACTCATCGCGTCTTTGCTTGCAGGCGGGCTCATCGAAAGGGCAGGTTCGCCCGGGGTGTGGGTAAGTCTCCGACTCGATGGCACGACCGTACCCACGTGTGTGCGTTCAGGACATGAGCTGACTCATCGCGTCTTTGCTTGCAGGCGGGCTCATCGAAAGGGCAGGTTCGCCCGGGGTGTGGGTAAGTCTCCGACCCAATGGCACGTCCGTACCCACGGATGTGCGCAGCTTCCTTCAGGGTATGAGCTGACTCATCGCGTCTTTGCTTGCAGGCGGGCTCATCGAAAGGGCAGGTTCGCCCGGGGTGTGGGTAAGTCTCCGACTCGATGGCACGTCCGTACCCACGTGTGTGCGTTGAGGACATGAGCTGACTCATCGCGTCTTTGCTTGCAGGCGGGCTCATCGAAAGGGCAGGTTCGACAGGGGTGCGGTGGGTAAGTCTCCGACTCGATGGCACGTCCGTACCCACGTGTGTGCGTTGAGGACATGAGCTGACTCATCGCGTCTTTGCTTGCAGGCGGGCTCATCGAAAGGGCAGGTTCGCCCGGGGTGTGGGTAAGTCTCCGACTCGATGGCACGTCCGTACCCACGGATGTGCGCAGCTCCCTTCAGGGTATGAGCTGACTCATCGCGTCTTTGCTTGCAGGCGGGCTCATCGAAAGGGCAGGTTCGACAGGGGTGCGTGTGGGTAAGTCTCCGACTCGATGGCACGTCCGTACCCACGGATGTGCGCAGCTCCCTTCAGGGTATGAGCTGACTCATCGCGTCTTTGCTTGCAGGCGGGCTCATCGAAAGGGCAGGTTCGCCCGGGGTGTGGGTAAGTCTCCGACTCGATGGCACGTCCGTACCCACGTGTGTGCGTTGAGGACATGAGCTGACTCATCGCGTCTTTGCTTGCAGACGGGCTCATCGAAAGGGCAGGTTCGCCCGGGGTGTGGTGGGTAAGTCTCCGACTCGATGGCACGTCCGTACCCACGTGTGTGCGTTGAGGACATGAGCTGACTCATCGCGTCTTTGCTTGCAGGCGGGCTCATCGAAAGGGCAGGTTCGCCCGGGGTGTGGGTAAGTCTCCGACTCGATGGCACGTCCGTACCCACGGATGTGCGCAGCTCCCTTCAGGGTATGAGCTGACTCATCGCGTCTTTGCTTGCAGGCGGGCTCATCGAAAGGGCAGGTTCGCCCGAGGTGTGGGTAAGTCTCCGACTCGATGGCACGTCCGTACCCACGGATGTGCGCAGCTCCCTTGAGGATATGGGCTGACTCATCGCGTCTTTGCTTGCAGGCGGGCTCATCGAAAGGGCAGGTTCGCCCGGGGTGTGGGTAAGTCTCCGACTCGATGGCACGTCCGTACCCACGTGTGTGCGTTGAGGACATGAGCTGACTCATCGCGTCTTTGCTTGCAGGCGGGCTCATCGAAAGGGCAGGTTCGACAGGGGTGCGGTGGGTAAGTCTCCGACTCGATGGCACGTCCGTACCCACGTGTGTGCGTTGAGGACATGAGCTGACTCATCGCGTCTTTGCTTGCAGGCGGGCTCATCGAAAGGGCAGGTTCGCCCGGGGTGTGGGTAAGTCTCCGACTCGATGGCACGTCCGTACCCACGGATGTGCGCAGCTCCCTTGAGGATATGAGCTGACTCATCGCGTCTTTGCTTGCAGGCGGGCTCATCGAAAAGGCAGGTTCGCCCGGGGTGTGGGTAAGTCTCCGACTCGATGGCACGTCCGTACCCACGTGTGTGCGCCGCTCCCTTGAGGACATGAGCTGACTCATTGCGTCTTTGCTTGCAGGCGGGCTCATCGAAAGGGCAGGTTCGACAGGGGTGCGTGTGGGTAAGTCTCCGACTCGATGGCACGTCCGTACCCACGGATGTGCGCAGCTCCCTTCAGGGTATGAGCTGACTCATTGCGTCTTTGCTTGCAGGCTTGCTCATCGAAAGGGCAGGTTCGACAGGGGTGCGTGTGGATAAGTCTCCGACTCGATGGCACGTCCGTACCCACGGATGAGCGCAGCTCCCTTCAGGGTATGAGCTGACTCATTTCGTCTTTGCTTGCAGGCGGGCTCATCGAAAGGGCAGGTTCGACAGGGGTGCGTGTGGGTAAGTCTCCGACTCGATGGCACGTCCGTACCCACGGATGTGCTCAGCTCCCTTCAGGGTATGAGCTGACTCATCGCGTCTTTGCTTGCAGGCGGGCTCATCGAAAGGGCAGGTTCGCCCGGGGTGTGGGTAAGTCTCCGACTCGATGGCACGTCCGTACCCACGGATGTGCGCAGCTCCCTTGAGGATATGGGCTGACTCATCGCGTCTTTGCTTGCAGGCGGGCTCATCGAAAGGGCAGGTTCGCCCGGGGTGTGGGTAAGTCTCCGACTCGATGACACGTCCGTACCCACGGATGTGCTCAGCTCCCTTCAGGGTATGAGCTGACTCATCGCGTCTTTGCTTGCAGGCGGGCTCATCGAAAGGGCAGGTTCGCCCGGGGTGTGGGTAAGTCTCCGACTCGATGGCACGTCCGTACCCACGGATGTGCGCAGCTCCCTTGAGGATATGGGCTGACTCATTTCGTCTTTGCTTGCAGGCGGGCTCATCGAAAGGGCAGGTTCGCCCGGGGTGTGGGTAAGTCTCCGACTCGATGGCACGACCGTACCCACGTGTGTGCGTTGAGGACATGAGCTGACTCATCGCGTCTTTGCTTGCAGGCGGGCTCATCGAAAGGGCAGGTTCGCCCGGGGTGTGGGTAAGTCTCCGACTCGATGGCACGTCCGTACCCACGTGTGTGCGTTGAGGACATGAGCTGACTCATCGCGTCTTTGCTTGCAGGCGGGCTCATCGAAAGGAGAGGTTCGCCCGGGGTGTGGGTAAGTCTCCGACTCGATGGCACGTCCGTACCCACGTGTGTGCGCAGCTCCCTTGAGGATATGGGCTGACTCATTGCGTTTTTGCTTGCAGGCGGGCTCATCGAAAGGGCAGGTTCGCCCGGGGTGTGGGTAAGTCTCCGACTCGATGGCACGTCCGTACCCACGGATGTGCTCAGCTCCCTTCAGGGTATGAGCTGACTCATCGCGTCTTTGCTTGAAGGCGGGCTCATCGAAAGGGCAGGTTCGCCCGGGGTGTGGGTAAGTCTCCGACTCGATGGCACGTCCGTACCCACGTGTGTGCGTTGAGGACATGAGCTGACTCATCGCGTCTTTGCTTGAAGGCGGGCTCATCGAAAGGGCAGGTTCGCCCGGGGTGTGGGTAAGTCTCCGACTCGATGGCACGTCCGTACCCACGTGTGTGCGTTGAGTACATGAGCTGACTCATCGCGTCTTTGCTTGCAGGCGGGCTCATTGAAAAGGGCAGGTTCGCCCGGGGTTTGGGTAAGTCTCCGACTCGATGGCACGTCCGTACCCACGGATGTGCGCAGCTCCCTTCAGGGTATGAGCTGACTCATCGCGTCTTTGCTTGCAGGCGGGCTCATCGAAAGGGCAGGTTCGCCCGGGGTGTGGGTAAGTCTCCGACTCGATGGCACGTCCGTACCCACGTGTGTGCGTTGAGGACATGAGCTGACTCATCGCGTCTTTGCTTGCAGGCGGGCTCATCGAAAGGGCAGGTTCGCCCGGGGTGTGGGTAAGTCTCCGACTCGATGGCACGTCCGTACCCACGTGTGTGCGTTGAGGACATGAGCTGACTCATCGCGTCTTTGCTTGAAGGCGGGCTCATCGAAAGGGCAGGTTCGCCCGGGGTGTGGGTAAGTCTCCGACTCGATGGCACGTCCGTACCCACGTGTGTGCGTTGAGGACATGAGCTGACTCATCGCGTCTTTGCTTGAAGGCGGGCTCATCGAAAGGGCAGGTTCGACAGGGGTGCGTGTGGGTAAGTCTCCGACTCGATGGCACGTCCGTACCCACGTGTGTGCGTTGAGGACATGAGCTGACTCATCGCGTCTTTGCTTGCAGGCGGGCTCATCGAAAGGGGAGGTCCGCCCGGGGTGTGGGTAAGTCTCCGACCCAATGGCACGTCCGTACCCACGGATGTGCGCAGCTCCCTTCAGGGTATGAGCTGACTCATCGCGTCTTTGCTTGCAGGCTTGCTCATCGAAAGGGCAGGTTCGCCCGGGGTGTGGATAAGTCTCCGACTCGATGGCACGTCCGTACCCACGTGTGTGCGTTGAGGACATGAGCTGACTCATCGCGTCTTTGCTTGCAGGCGGGCTCATCGAAAGGGCAGGTTCGCCCGGGGTGTGGGTAAGTCTCCGACTCGATGGCACGTCCGTACCCACGTGTGTGCGTTGAGGACATGAGCTGACTCATCGCGTCTTTGCTTGCAGGCGGGCTCATCGAAAGGAGAGGTTCGACAGGGGTGCGTGTGGGTAAGTCTCCGACTCGATGGCACGTCCGTACCCACGGATGTGCGCAGCTCCCTTCAGGGTATGAGCTGACTCATTGCGTCTTTGCTTGCAGGCTTGCTCATCGAAAGGGCAGGTCCGCCAGGGGTGTGGGTAAGTCTCCGACTCGATGGCACGTCCGTACCCACGTGTGTGCGTTGAGGACATGAGCTGACTCATCGCGTCTTTGCTTGAAGGCGGGCTCATCGAAAGGGCAGGTTCGCCCGGGGTGTGGGTAAGTCTCCGACTCGATGGCACGTCCGTACCCACGTGTGTGCGTTGAGGACATGAGCTGACTCATCGCGTCTTTGCTTGCAGGCGGGCTCATCGAAAGGGGAGGTCCGCCAGGGGTGTGGGTAAGTCTCCGACTCAATGGCACGTCCGTACCCACGTGTGTGCGTTGAGGACATGAGCTGACTCATCGCGTCTTTGCTTGCAGGCGGGCTCATCGAAAGGGGAGGTCCGCCCGGGGTGTGGGTAAGTCTCCGACCCAATGGCACGTCCGTACCCACGGATGTGCGCAGCTCCCTTCAGGGTATGAGCTGACTCATCGCGTCTTTGCTTGCAGGCTTGCTCATCGAAAGGGCAGGTTCGCCCGGGGTGTGGATAAGTCTCCGACTCGATGGCACGTCCGTACCCACGTGTGTGCGTTGAGGACATGAGCTGACTCATCGCGTCTTTGCTTGCAGGCGGGCTCATCGAAAGGGCAGGTTCGCCCGGGGTGTGGGTAAGTCTCCGACCCAATGGCACGTCCGTACCCACGTGTGTGCGTTGAGGACATGAGCTGACTCATCGCGTCTTTGCTTGCAGGCGGGCTCATCGAAAGGAGAGGTTCGACAGGGGTGCGTGTGGGTAAGTCTCCGACTCGATGGCACGTCCGTACCCACGGATGTGCGCAGCTCCCTTCAGGGTATGAGCTGACTCATCGCGTCTTTGCTTGCAGGCTTGCTCATCGAAAGGGCAGGTTCGCCCGGGTGTGGGTAAGTCTCCGACTCGATGGCACGTCCGTACCCACGTGTGTGCGTTGAGGACATGAGCTGACTCATCGCGTCTTTGCTTGAAGGCGGGCTCATCGAAAGGGCAGGTTCGCCCGGGGTGTGGGTAAGTCTCCGACTCGATGGCACGTCCGTACCCACGTGTGTGCGTTGAGGACATGAGCTGACTCATCGCGTCTTTGCTTGCAGGCGGGCTCATCGAAAGGGGAGGTCCGCCAGGGGTGTGGGTAAGTCTCCGACTCAATGGCACGTCCGTACCCACGTGTGTGCGTTGAGGACATGAGCTGACTCATCGCGTCTTTGCTTGCAGGCGGGCTCATCGAAAGGGGAGGTCCGCCCGGGGTGTGGGTAAGTCTCCGACCCAATGGCACGTCCGTACCCACGGATGTGCGCAGCTCCCTTCAGGGTATGAGCTGACTCATCGCGTCTTTGCTTGCAGGCGGGCTCATCGAAAGGGCAGGTTCGCCCGGGGTGTGGGTAAGTCTCCGACTCGATGGCACGTCCGTACCCACGTGTGTGCGTTGAGGACATGAGCTGACTCATCGCGTCTTTGCTTGCAGGCGGGCTCATCGAAAGGAGAGGTTCGACAGGGGTGCGTGTGGGTAAGTCTCCGACTCGATGGCACGTCCGTACCCACGGATGTGCGCAGCTCCCTTCAGGGTATGAGCTGACTCATCGCGTCTTTGCTTGCAGGCTTGCTCATCGAAAGGGCAGGTTCGCCCGGGGTGTGGGTAAGTCTCCGACTCGATGGCACGTCCGTACCCACGTGTGTGCGTTGAGGACATGAGCTGACTCATCGCGTCTTTGCTTGAAGGCGGGCTCATCGAAAGGGCAGGTTCGCCCGGGGTGTGGGTAAGTCTCCGACTCGATGGCACGTCCGTACCCACGTGTGTGCGTTGAGGACATGAGCTGACTCATCGCGTCTTTGCTTGAAGGCGGGCTCATCGAAAGGGCAGGTTCGCCCGGGGTGCGGGTAAGTCTCCGACTCGATGGCACGTCCGTACCCACGTGTGTGCGTTGAGGACATGAGCTGACTCATCGCGTCTTTGCTTGCAGGCGGGCTCATCGAAAGGGGAGGTTCGACAGGGGTGCGTGTGGGTAAGTCTCCGACTCGATGGCACGTCCGTACCCACGGATGTGCGCAGCTCCCTTCAGGGTATGAGCTGACTCATCGCGTCTTTGCTTGCAGGCGGGCTCATCGAAAGGGCAGGTTCGCCCGGGGTGTGGGTAAGTCTCCGACTCGATGGCACGTCCGTACCCACGTGTGTGCGTTGAGGACATGAGCTGACTCATCGCGTCTTTGCTTGCAAGCTTGCTCATCGAAAGGGCAGGTTCGCCCGGGGTGTGGGTAAGTCTCCGACTCGATGGCACGTCCGTACCCACGTGTGTGCGTTGAGGACATGAGCTGACTCATCGCGTCTTTGCTTGCAGGCGGGCTCATCGAAAGGGCAGGTTCGCCCGGGGTGTGGGTAAGTCTCCGACTCGATGGCACGTCCGTACCCACGTGTGTGCGTTGAGGACATGAGCTGACTCATCGCGTCTTTGCTTTCAGGCGGGCTCATTGAAAAGGGCAGGTTCGCCCGGGGTGTGGGTAAGTCTCCGACTCGATGGCACGTCCGTACCCACGTGTGTGCGTTGAGGACATGAGCTGACTCATCGCGTCTTTGCTTGCAGGCGGGCTCATCGAAAGGGGAGGTCCGCCAGGGGTGTGGGTAAGTCTCCGACTCAATGGCACGTCCGTACCCACGTGTGTGCGTTGAGGACATGAGCTGACTCATCGCGTCTTTGCTTGCAGGCGGGCTCATCGAAAGGGGAGGTCCGCCCGGGGTGTGGGTAAGTCTCCGACCCAATGGCACGTCCGTACCCACGGATGTGCGCAGCTCCCTTCAGGGTATGAGCTGACTCATCGCGTCTTTGCTTGCAGGCTTGCTCATCGAAAGGGCAGGTTCGCCCGGGGTGTGGATAAGTCTCCGACTCGATGGCACGTCCGTACCCACGTGTGTGCGTTGAGGACATGAGCTGACTCATCGCGTCTTTGCTTGCAGGCGGGCTCATCGAAAGGGCAGGTTCGCCCGGGGTGTGGGTAAGTCTCCGACTCGATGGCACGTCCGTACCCACGTGTGTGCGTTGAGGACATGAGCTGACTCATCGCGTCTTTGCTTGCAGGCGGGCTCATCGAAAGGAGAGGTTCGACAGGGGTGCGTGTGGGTAAGTCTCCGACTCGATGGCACGTCCGTACCCACGGATGTGCGCAGCTCCCTTCAGGGTATGAGCTGACTCATCGCGTCTTTGCTTGCAGGCTTGCTCATCGAAAGGGCAGGTTCGCCCGGGGTGTGGGTAAGTCTCCGACTCGATGGCACGTCCGTACCCACGTGTGTGCGTTGAGGACATGAGCTGACTCATCGCGTCTTTGCTTGAAGGCGGGCTCATCGAAAGGGCAGGTTCGCCCGGGGTGTGGGTAAGTCTCCGACTCGATGGCACGTCCGTACCCACGTGTGTGCGTTGAGGACATGAGCTGACTCATCGCGTCTTTGCTTGAAGGCGGGCTCATCGAAAGGGCAGGTTCGCCCGGGGTGTGGGTAAGTCTCCGACTCGATGGCACGTCCGTACCCACGTGTGTGCGTTGAGGACATGAGCTGACTCATCGCGTCTTTGCTTGCAGGCGGGCTCATCGAAAGGGGAGGTTCGACAGGGGTGCGTGTGGGTAAGTCTCCGACTCGATGGCACGTCCGTACCCACGGATGTGCGCAGCTCCCTTCAGGGTATGAGCTGACTCATCGCGTCTTTGCTTGCAGGCGGGCTCATCGAAAGGGCAGGTTCGCCCGGGGTGTGGGTAAGTCTCCGACTCGATGGCACGTCCGTACCCACGTGTGTGCGTTGAGGACATGAGCTGACTCATCGCGTCTTTGCTTGCAGGCGGGCTCATCGAAAGGGGAGGTTCGACAGGGGTGCGTGTGGGTAAGTCTCCGACTCGATGGCACGTCCGTACCCACGGATGTGCGCAGCTCCCTTCAGGGTATGAGCTGACTCATCGCGTCTTTGCTTGCAGGCGGGCTCATCGAAAGGGCAGGTTCGCCCGGGGTGTGGGTAAGTCTCCGACTCGATGGCACGTCCGTACCCACGTGTGTGCGTTGAGGACATGAGCTGACTCATCGCGTCTTTGCTTGAAGGCGGGCTCATCGAAAGGGCAGGTTCGCCCGGGGTGTGGGTAAGTCTCCGACTCGATGGCACGTCCGTACCCACGTGTGTGCGTTGAGGACATGAGCTGACTCATCGCGTCTTTGCTTGCAGGCGGGCTCATCGAAAGGGCAGGTTCGCCCGGGGTGTGGGTAAGTCTCCGACTCGATGGCACGTCCGTACCCACGTGTGTGCGTTGAGGACATGAGCTGACTCATCGCGTCTTTGCTTTCAGGCGGGCTCATTGAAAAGGGCAGGTTCGCCCGGGGTGTGGGTAAGTCTCCGACTCGATGGCACGTCCGTACCCACGGATGTGCGCAGCTCCCTTCAGGGTATGAGCTGACTCATCGCGTCTTTGCTTGCAGGCGGGCTCATCGAAAAGGGAGGTCCACAAACCCAGGCTCAGCCCGAGCCACCCATGCACAACATCGACCCTGAGAGTGTCGGTGCTGGTGACTTGACAATAACCACTAATATAAATGGATTTGGATACTGGTTGGGCAAGGCGCGGCCATCATGGAATTAGTGTGCGCGCGACTTCACAAAACGCATAATGTAACACGTTCCAGTTCGTGTTGCTGACTTCATAAATCATGGCTTCATTTGTGAATATTTATGGAAGTGAAAGGTAGGACAGGCCGCTCATCCCTGCAGATCCCCTGCAGATCATGTGTGCTACATCCTTCACCTCTACAGAAGCCCACCCATGCACAACATCGACCGTGAGAACGTTGGTGCTGGTGACTTGAAGATCATCCTTATCACTTTTTTCCGTTCCGGTGTGCTGTCTGTGCCTGAAGAGGCCTCTCCTTGCTGGTTGGAATTTTGATCGGGTACGGATGGCACTGTAAACACGCCTTTCTGCTGCTCAAACGTCGTTTTGGAGCACTGATCGGACCCTGCCGTACTTTATTTCTCCGTACGTGCGTACATGCATACGAAGCTATCCGTTGGATCGCTATCGTTGGATCGCCCGGGTCCACCTTGCAAAAACGTGTGACCGCAGCTGCTGCGTGTCATCACACGCAGCCGCTCACAAGGCACACGCTGGACGCACGCCCGCGCCTTCCGAGCCTTCGTTGCATCTACTGGTCGGTGTTCATCCGCCGTCCAGCGATCCTGCTGGACACGTGGATGGTACCCCGCATCCGCCGATCCGCTTACTTGCGTGCATGTGCACATCCATCCATCCACCTACACTTGCGTACATGTGCACATCCCGTATGTTACCCGACACGGCCTTCGATACACATCGTACGGCCACCTGGGATCGGGCGGGCGGGCGGGTTGCAATTCTAAACACATCGTACGGCCGCAACGACCTCGCTCGCTCCATTTCCGCCAGCAGCCGCGCCCGACAATGACCGGTAAACACGCCTGCGGCTCGCTTCCGTAGGGGCCCTGGAAGGGAAGGTGCATCGAATCAGCCCCTAGCTATCTGTCACGCACTGTCCCGCGCCCGTTAGTTGCAAGAACCGCGTCATCAGGCCCCGTCATCAGGCTCCAGGTGACAACATACACCGTCAAGCAGTGGCTCTTGCTGGCTGGCACACGACGGAGTTCGAACCCCGGCTACCTGTCCACCTCTTTCCAAACACCAGCAGCTTCCAAGCGCCCAACACAGGCCTCGCTCTCAGTGCAGTGAAACCCGTTTCGCGTCATCACCCCACCCGTTCACCCAGGCATGGACACACATGCACGCTATGGGTGGGCTTCTCATAAACACATGCACGCCAACACCGACCGTGCAGACAGACCCGCGCCCCGCCCCGCCCCTCATCATCCCGTCGCTGCATTGTACCACCCGTTGTAGTTGAGGCGGGTGACCAGCTGCGCCAGGTGAGGCGCACGACAGGACTCGATCATGCGTTGGCTGCGGTGGGTTGGGGTGGGGTGGGGTGGAATGGGTTGGGGTGGCTGGGTGGGGTGGGGTGGAGTGGGATGCGAGGTGAGAGGTGAGAGGGAGGGTGGGAGGGGCCAGGAAGGTGACAACCGCTGAGCTGCGCTGCGTCCCGGGCCGGTGTCGTACCTGCTGATGGTGTTGTACAGCCCGGACGCGTGGCGCATGAAGTTGCCCCTCTCGCGCGCGATGGCCGCGAAGTCCAGCCGTGTGGGATCGCAGCCCGCCCGCAGCACCAGCTGGCACAGGCGCTGCGGGCACCGGAAAGGAATGAACGGCGCGGATGGCCCCAGGTGGGAAGGCGGCAGCTGGGAGGCGACCGACGCGATGCGGGAGCTGCACTCAAGTGCTGGTCTAGTCGCCGGGGCGGGCGGGCGGGCGGGCGTTAAAATAGCAGCGCAGGTCCAACCGAATTCTCGCGTGACACACCTAGCTGCCCACCGGTATCCATCGCCGGTATCCATCGCGCCGAAGGCATCCGTATGGATGCCATCCCTCGCCATGTTCCCTACCGCACAGACGGGTGTTGGCGGACGAAGCAATCCGGGCGAGCTTCCTGCCTTATTGCATGCTGCGGCACCCAGAAAGGACACCCCCCCGCAAGCCACCGCCGCCCTGTCCCAAAGCCATCGCAGCCACCACCGCCACGCCATCCCCCGACTCTGTCCGCTGTCCCTTCCCCCTCGCGCCTGCCTCACCGCCACGTCCTGGAAGATGTCCGCCAAGATGCTGCACAGCGAGCGCACCGTGAGGAAGCTCTGGACCATGAGCGTGTCCAGGAAGCCCTGGTGGGCCCGCTCCAGCTGCGGGGGGACGGTGCCGCGGGGGATTGGGTCGCGGTGCGGGGAGACGTGAAGACGAAGGATGGGGACTGACAAGGTCACGGAGGGAAGGAGATTGGGGCTAGATAGGGCCGAAACAGCTTGGAAGACGCACGTTTACCTGACTGGACGACGGAGCAACCTTTTCTTACCACCATATAAACATGCTTCCAAACTATCTCTGCCGTGCGTAGAATAGTTTGACACACATTGATGAGGCAGCCGAGGACAGTCCATCACCCCTTTGCCTTTACCCCACGAAGAGCACGTTGCGACGTCCGCAGGTCCACACACGTGTATGCGGTCCCAGCCCCCCCTCACCTCGGAGAAGTCCTGGCAGGAGGAGATCTTGTTCTCCAGGCTGATGAAGTTGACCTCAATCACGTCGGTCTGGGAGCAGGGGGCCGTCGGGAAGCCGGGGGGCAGCCGCCCGGGAAACGGAGCGGTTGTGCTAACCCGGGTGAGACTGACTGCAGCCGGCAGGCAGCTGCTGCTCAGTCACAGCGACCAACTAACACCGCGACCGGCGCAGCAGCAGCCCCCCCCCCTCCGGCTCCAGGGAAGCGGGGCACCGGGCCTTCGACATCTCGCCTCAAGCAAGGTCTTCACAAACCTAACCAACATGGACGGGCTTCTCGCTAAACAGACATAACAATGACGTCATTGATATGATGACTGAGTGAGAGCTCCCGCCAGGCCCCGCCAGGTCCCTGACCGATCGACTCTAGGGTTCATAGAGTCCGCGGGGGTCCGCGGAGATACGATCGGTCGATACGAGGTCTGTTCTCAACTTCATGCCGCTGCCAACTCCGCGGTCTCCGAGGCCCCCCGCCCCCGCCCCCGGGTTCGTTTCGGGTTTCTTTATTTTTCCATTCAGCCCTCGACCCCCCCTTTCGTCTGTCGACTCCGCACCTGGATGTAGATCTGCAGGTTGGTGACCAGGTGCGCCATATTGTTGCGGAGGTCCTGCAGCTCCCGCATGCGGCCGCCGGGCACCTCGGAGGCGGCGCCGCTGCCGTCCCGCTGCAGCTGCTTGTCCATACTGCCGCGGGAGCAGGGGCACCGGCAGGAAGGGTCGGGGAGGGATCCAGGCCCGCGCGTCGCGGAGGGACCGGAGGAAGGGGTCCGTGGGGATTACACAGAAAAAAGAAAGAAAACCGAAAACGAACCCGGTCCGTGGGGGAGGTGGTCACCGCACCGCAGGGTTATGCTCCGCGCTGTTTGTTGCAGATGGTCGATCATCAAGTAACGGGTGCGGGGCAGCACCCGATATCGACTTGGTGGAACCGCCGTCCACGGCATCCCTCTCCCGGGCGCTCACCGAAGGCCCAAATGTCGACCTCAGGCCTGAGGCCCCTCCTTCCGTCCCTCGCTCCTTCTTCGCCACTCCAGACAGCGCAAAACCTGCCGCGTCTCCCTCCCTCCCCCTTCCCCTCCCCGGCACCCACACTCGCAGGTCCTTCCAGGTGTCGTCCAGCTGCCCCTGCATCCGCCGCAGCCGCAGTAGCAGCGCGAAGAGCTGGTTGTAGCGCCGCAGCTGCTCCCGGCCCAGCAGCAGCCCCAGCGGCCAGTCCAGCCGCACCTTGAGGGCCAGGGGGTCCCAGGCGGGGTCCAGGGGGGGAACCACGTGGCCCGCGGTGGCGCTCTTGGGCGTTGTGATCTGCGGGGACAGAGGGACAGAGGGAGAGGGGACCGAGGGAGAGGGGAGAGGGCTGGGACCCGCCGCAGGGGTGTCGGTGTGGGTGCTAGTGTAAGTGCCGGTGTGGGTGCTAGTGTAACCAAAAAACCGAGCCGCGAGAAACGAGGAGTCCGGCTCCGCCGTCGACATACATGCCGGTGTGGCCTGGAGGTGCGGTGGGTGGCGCTGCGGGTGTGGGACGACGCACAACGGATTGGCGCCCTCGCAGGCGACAGCCGCGGAGCAGCTCCATTCATTGGGACTCCAGACCTGGTTGCAATCCTCATGCCGCCGATCATCGATTGGAGCACACGACCCTAGATGCCGGTGAAGCTAAGCGCAGCGGCTCGAGGAGCGCGCAACTGAGCCCGGTGATCCCAGATCCGGGTGGTCCCACCGGGTCCTAGGAGGCGCGCGGCTGATGGCCTGCTGCATGGTGCAGCAGTCGCCTCATCCCGTGGCAGTGCGACACTGCCCCGCCTCACCCAGCCAGCCAGCCAGCCACCCCACGCTCCCAGCCAGCCAGCCAGCCACCCCACGCTCCCAGCCAGCCAGCCAGCCAGCCAGCCACCCCACGCTCCCAGCCAGCCAGCCAGCCAGCCAGCCAGCCAGCCACCCCACGCACGCCCACCTGGAACGCGGCCTCCGCCTCCGCGGGGCGCAGGTACCTCAGGCTGAAGGCGGCCAGCAGTGGGTCGCCCTCGGCGCTGCTCTTGGCGGCACTGCGGCTGAAGGGGACCGCCAGGTCGGCGTCCACGGATCGGAGCCTGGCCCCCGGGGGGAAGGGGCAGGGGAAGAGGGGCATAGGAAGTTGGTAGACATGTTGATACTGCGCTGCTGCCAGGGGAGGAGGTGGGGCGGAAACGGCGACGCGGGGAGCCGAGGGTGTGGTGCGGAAGGGGAGGTCAGGGGAGGGGAGGGGAGGGGGCGACTGTGCGGCCTGGTACCTTCCGTTCGGGGACACCACACGCGGCTTAGCTGCGCCCCATGCATGACACGCACGCCTTGCCTGTGCCTGCCGAACAGCACACGGGGGATGGAGATTGCAAATGCGCCCCGGAGGCCGCACTGAGGTGGTTCATGCACCCATCCCGGAGACCGCTGCGTGAGACGGCCCAACGCGCGCTGTTCAGTGCCGCGGTCCGACTTGCACTTCTGAAGCGCGGAGACCGCATCGTGATGCCCCGCGCCTCCGTCGAGGTCACCTCCTGCGCCTGCCCCTCGATCTTTCTCTCCCCTCCTCCGCAACACCAGCTGAGGGCTGACTCGGTAACCCTCGCATCACCCATCAGCTCCTCTCACCACGCCCGCCCCTTCCTTCCCTGCTGCTACTGCTGTTTCTTTCCAGCACCCATCCCGCAGCCACCCGGTTTCCGCCTCCACCTTCCTCTCCGCACCTGGGCGGCGACGCCATGAGCGCCTTGCCCTCCGCCAGGAAGATCTGCCAAAAGTCCCCCCGGGCCAGCAGGAAGTAGTCCTTGAGGGCCGCCAGGTGGGGCAGCAGCCCCGCCCGCCCGACCAGCAGCCGCCACAGCAGCCGCGCCACGTGGGCCCTCAGCCCCTCCACCAGCATCTCAAGCCGGGGGGCGGACAGCTCCGGCTCGGACTGGAGGGCCGTGAAGGCCTGCGCGGAGGAGGAGGGGCGGATGGGGGGGAAGATGGCGAATCGTTCGACAGGGAGGCGAGGGGAGCAGGACCAGCAACGGGCAGGACCATCGACAGGAGAACGTGCGACATCGTATGAACGTGTACCTAGGGCATGGCAGTGTAGCATGGAATGGGTCAGCGGAGTGGGGTGTGGCACCGGACGGGGTTACGGGGTTGCGGGATGGTCGCGCTCTGGAAGCAAGCTGTAGGGGAAGGGAGCCCACTTCCACGGCATTGTCCCTGCGTCGGTATAACGCCCGATAGGATAGTCTTGGGGTCCACGATGCAACCTCGGTTGCCTGATTGGTCCCTCTAAACCCCCCCCAACTCATTTCAGCCCTTCGTCCCCACCCCTCAACCCGCCCACCTGCCCAAACTGCAGCATATCCTGCAGGGGCATCAGCTCCTGCGCCACGCCGCCGGGCACCCCCGCCGCCCCCGCCACTCCCATTCCGGCTGCTGAGGTCGCCGCTGGGCCGCTGGGCCGCCGCAGCACCCGCACCGCCCGCCCCACGAACAGCACCGTCTCCGCCAGGTCGTGGCTGATGCACTTGGGCAGCAGGCGGGGAACCACCTGCGCAAGGAGCCGGAGGACGGGAGGCACCCACAAGAGGCTCAGCCGCGGAGGTTTCCCTCATTCCCTTCGGATACCCAGCAGAAACCCATTTCCAAAGTGCGCAGCAACTTCCCCCTCCGCCCCCAGAAATCATTCGAAGAACATGCTGGCACACCGCCGGCTCGCCTGGAAGCCGCCGTGCCACTCCCGGTACGCCGCCTCATCGTCCAGCTGCCCGCCGCCACCGCCAGTCGCCGCGCCGGCCGCATCCCCGGACCCCTCCCCGCCGCGCCCCGCACCGCCTCCGGCCCCGTCCGCCGCCCCGAGGCCGCCAGGGCCGTCCTCCTCGCGCTGCTGCTGCTGCTGAGGCGGCGGCTGCTGCGGCAGCGGGGCGGCCGCCATCACTCGCGGCTGGATGAAGAACTCTCGGTGCGGGTCCTGCAGCATGCCGTGCATCATCCTGCAAGACAGGCCCGCGGGCAGCCGGGCAGCGCGAGGTAAGCGCCTCACGGCCAAACGGCCAAACGGCCGCAGTTCCTGACCATGTATGAACCAGAGAGCGGACCACCTAATTACCATAGGTCCGTTTGTCAGGTCGCTCGCAAGAGATTGTGAAGTAAAGCGGCATCGCAAGCGCAACCGCGCCGCATGCGACCCACGCACCGCAGCCCCCTGTTGCGCATCCCCCTAGGGGCCCAACGAGGGCCCTCTCTCCCGGGACCGCCCCCGGGACCCTCCCCGCCCGTGTACCTAGCTCGCTCACCACGAGAGCCCCCATCCCGTCTGCACCACCCACCCACTCCTTCTCGCACTCACTCTTGCACGCACTCTCGCACGCACTACTCACTCACTCACACACCCACTCACTCACTCTCGCACTCACTACTCACTCACCACGCGGCGAGCTGCTGCATGAGCACCTGGTTGCAGTGCCAGAGCAGTCGCCCCATGGCCTGCCGCACCGCAGGGAGGCCGCTGCGGGTGCCCGCGTGCAACGTGTTGATCAGGTCGGCGGCGCTGAAGGTGGGGCCAAGGGACACGCGGTCCTGGGCGGCAGCCAGCCCGTGGAGCGCCGGCAGGACGTCCTGCGGGGGTTAGGCGGAACGGGGTCAAAAGGAAAGCAAGCAGGAAGCGGAGGGAGGGTCGGGGACATGGAGTGTGAAGTTGGCAGAGGTGAGGGGAGGCGGAGGGTCATTAGAGGGGAGGGGAGGGGCTGTCAGACAGGGTTTGCAGGGGCTGCGTCCAACTCGGCGGCAGGCGGAGGCCGCAGTGGAGGCTGGGGCTGGGAGTGTGGGTAGGAGTGAAGCACGGAACCCTTCAGGCACATACACACACACGCTGGGCGGGTCTGGGTGGGTTTAACATGAAACACACACGCACACACACGTCTCACCACGTACTCCCACATGCGGTGGTGTATGGTGGACAGTGCGGGCGCCTGCTCCTCCCGAAGGTCCCGCTGCAGGCACAGCACCGTGCAGCGGTAGTCGTCCAGCAGCTCTGAGCAGGAGGTCCGCAGGCAGGCAGGAAGGCAGGCAGTGTGGGACGGCCGGGGCTGGGCGATGACCGACAGGGCCCACAGTGCGTCGTCAGGTTGGCGACAGGCAGGTATCCCGCCACGACCGGCCGCGTGATGCACAGGTTGGTTGGGTGCCTTTGGTGTCACCCTCAGCCCTTGCTAGGCGGCACCCGTGGGGCCCCGCGCCCTGTCACCACCCCGCATCACCACCTCCACCAGCACCACCATCTTCAGCACCCATGGTGCGCCGTGGCGTGGCGCTATTGACCACTCCACTGCCTTCCCGCCCCAGAGCGCCTTCCGCCCTTGCTTTCTTGCCTCGGACCAAAGTCCCCCGACCAGGCCTCCGGACCAGGCCCCACGCTTACCCGTCAGCCCGGATGCCAGCGCCCGACGGTAGACGGAGGGCGGCCGAGTGCTGTGCCGCGGGTCCCAGGGGGCGTGCTCCCACTCCACGAAGGTGCTGATGGCTTTGAAGTGGAAGCCCAGCCGCAGCAGGTCGTCCAGGACCTCCCTGCGGCCCAAGGCGGGGGGAGGGGGTGTACGTCGGCGCAGGGGCCGCGGGGGCCGTGCCAGGTCACCCACATGCCGTGCCAGGCACCCACATGCCGTCCCCGGCCCCCACATGCAGCGCCAGGACCCGACACGCCGTCCCCGCTTGCATGTGCCGCAATGGGCAGGCCTGTGAGCTTCGGGAGAGGAGGTAATGTGGCGGCGGTGAGGCAGAGCACGAGACAGTGTGTCCGCCAGCGGCCTGGAAGGCCCTTGGGTGCACCCTCCATGCAATGCACCTTCAGTAACACTGTTGCACGAACTGCATCGTGGTTCGCCAGGGCCCTAGATCGAGGCCCTGGCGAGCTCGACCTCCGGATAGTTATGCTGCTGCCGTATGCTCCGGCGCTGGACGCGCTGGCCATGTTGAAGCACTGAGGGGTCTATGGGCTGCTATGGGCATTGTCCACCCCACCTGTCTGATTCGCCGATCCATGTGAGCTCGGGCGAGATGTGGACGGAGCAGTCCGATGGGCCAGGGAGCTGCCAGTTGTCCTCGTCGTTCTCATCCCTGTGCATGATAGCGGCGATGAACCGAACAGTTGCATTGTTGTGGCAGCTTCGCTAGACAGCTTTGAGGACGCTGGTTGGGGAGCGCAACCTAACTGACCCTGGCCTGTCGTGAGGGTCGACGAAAAGGTCCCCGTGAATACCGACTAGCGCAAGCAGAAGTTCATCCACAAGACCCGACTCATCAAAAGATGTGCTATCTTGGCAAAATTTGGCCATGGTTGGATGGTTACGGGTCTAGTTGTGCAGCGGCATGGCGTAAACGTTTTCTGTAGTATGCAGTCAACATGTTCAACTGGGATCGTTTAAATTCAAAGTCAATGACGGATAGACATCATAAGGCATCATCAGGGCCACCGGCGCTACAGAGCTGTTTTCCCGCTGGAAACCCGTACGTTGCACGACATCTGGGCACAAGAACGGAAGGAAGGAAGTACTGCACAATGCAAATAGGCAAAGCGGAGGCATTGAGAATTGGTTCAGAGAGGATGAGGTCCTGGTCATGTACCTGGCCGACAAATCACAGAGCGAAATTGAAACCTTGTCCCCCAGTTCGCCAGTCCCAACCTGAGTACACCTCTTCAAGGCTCCACATATTACGATCAAGGCGTTTTGTAGGTTCCAGAGCAACGGCGATGCACTCGACGGTGGAGGACTCGCAGGAGGCCTGGGAGGTCTGGTGGTGTTATGACGGCTGGCACCCGGCCGCAGACAGGTATGCACCTGTTGGCAGCTCCTCCCGACGACATCCATAGTGGTGTGGGACGGGCCGTCCGAGCATCGCCTGTGCAATGCGGGCACCAGCCACCAGGGGGCAGGACTTAATCAGCACTCCCTGTCCTCGCCGATATTACCTCCGTTTCAACATGCGCTGTGCTATTACGTACCGAAAAACGAACGGGTTGGCGCATGCCGTGAGAGGATGCATGCTCCCAGGTGCTCTGCTTGCCGATGGCCCCCTCCTACAACGCCGCCGGGTGCAGGGTTGAGAGGATGCTCCCGCCCTGGGCCGTGCTGAAGCGCATGGACCCCGCCCGGCCTCTCGCGGAGCAGGTGTGGTGACCGGACGCCTACCTGCCGCTTTGTTCTCAGCTTTGTTCTCAGAAAGACAGATATGCTTCCGGCGAGTGTTGCAGCTTCAAACGTTTGAGGTTGAACACGCGATACTCGCAACACTCAAGTCGTGTACGCACTGGGGTTGACGCCCCCCCTCCCCTGGCCCCCCCTCAGAAGATCACAACACCACCCTTGCATTCTCAATCTGCCCTAGTCTGGCCCCGTCTCCCAAAATTGCCCCGTCCCCCTCCTCTCTCTGAGCGGGCTTCGTCCCACCAGCTCATGCCACGTCCGCGACTGACGCCCTCGCAGCTACTAACCCCCCTCCGCGAACGGGCCTCCTCCTCCCGCGCCCTCCGCCGCCGCCCCCTATCATCCCCCACCCGCCCGGCCAGTCAGGTCCGTAACGCCCGCG
The DNA here is from genome assembly GCA_003117195.1 of Eudorina sp. 2006-703-Eu-15. Classification (NCBI taxonomy): domain Eukaryota; kingdom Viridiplantae; phylum Chlorophyta; class Chlorophyceae; order Chlamydomonadales; family Volvocaceae; genus Eudorina; species Eudorina sp. 2006-703-Eu-15. Next base: position 33,770 of record BDSI01000037.1, read on the forward strand.
TGCTCATCCCCACCACCGGATCGGTGACCGCGCGTGACATCGCCGCGGCGGAGCACCTGAGCCTGGTGGCCCAGCCGGCGGCGGGCTACAACAACATCGACGTGGAGGCGGCCCGGGCGCGGGGGTCCCCGTCACCATCGCCCCAGGTGGGCTGGGGCCAGCCCACCCGGGGGACCAACCTCAGCCGGGGGGGTGTCAAGCTGACAACCAACCAGACCCATGTTCATGTTCATGCGCTCGGGTGTGTGCGCGCAAGAGGCCGCCGGCCGCGCGTAGAGGGATCGACCTCTCCTCCTCGGCGTGCACGGGGGCTGGTGTTGAGGCGCAAGAAGGGGTGCGAGGAGCACGGCATGGGACCGGAGCCACAGTACACATGACGGACCCGTGGGGCGACGAAGAAGGCCGGACCGGACGGCCCCTGCGGTGGTGAAGTCCATTACATTGTTGGCCCAGCGCTGCATCCAGCCCCGGGGGAGCTGGAGGACGCCAAGTGCGGTGCGAGCTCCTGGCGGGTCAGGCAGCTCGCCCCGGGCCCCTTGCCCGACCGGAGCTCCTCCTCGCTCCCACGCGGCTCGCCCGCCCCCGTATACCTGCCTCTAATCCTCTCCCCCTCGGGCTCTGACAGCTGCGCAGTTTGAATATGTCTATCAATTTCCTGTACCCGTTCCCCCCCTTCTCCCCCGCGCAGGCTACAACTCCCGCAGCGTGGCGGAGGTGGCCCTCATGATGATCCTGATGCTCAGTCGCAAGGTGGACGAGGCGAGGGCGGTGTTTGAGCGGCGGGAGCGCATCGGGGAGCCGGTGGGCAGGGAGCTGTACGGCAAGACGCTTGGGATCGTGGGCATGGGCAAGGTCGGCAAGTGCCTGGCGGAGGCGGCGCGTGGGCTGGGCATGGAGGTGAGGGGTGTAGCGGGGTGCGGCGGGGAGGGGAACGAGCGGGGGCAGAGCCGAGGGGCGATGCCATCCGGTTGCGATTTGAGGAGAGCGCGAACCGCCTCGGGCGGTGTGATTCTGACTGGGTTCTGAGGGGAACGGACCGCACGCAATCCAGTCTGGGCTGATAACGGCAGGGTGCGAGACCGAGCCAAGACAGCGCCGCTGTCACGGGTGGAACTGTACAGACCCAGGCAAGCAAGCGCTAGGCGAGCAGCCGCTCTCCGTAGGCGTTGCCCGCCACTGAAGAGTGCTGTGCCCGGTCAGTAAGCCAACGCTCTGCTGTTGCTGTTGACCGTTGCAGGGGAGGAGGGCGGCGGCAGCGGTGTCAGCGGCGAGGAGTCGCGTCGCGCGCACCCGCCTTCCAACCGCAACCCAGACGACTCAGCGGACTACGCCAGCTACAAGGTCCAGTCGGGGGCCAGCGCTGGCAGCAGGGTGAGGCGGTACGAGCAGTACGATGTACGACATCGTACCGTACCTTGTGGCGCTGCTCTGTACATAGAATCGCGTCTTTTGCATTTTGTGGTGAGGACCGTCTCGCGGGTCTGTTGCGGTGGTGGTTGTCGGTTAAGGAGATCGGTGTCCGAGTTGTGGGATGTGGGCGAAGCTTCCCGCCGCGCTCTCGATGTCTCTGAAACGGAGTCCCTACTGCGCTGTGGCCGGTGCCTTGATGCGTTGTTGCGTTCCCTCCCCTTTTCAAAACCACCACCACCACCACCACACCCACCAGGCCAAGGAGCCTTCCGGCAAGGAGATCAAGGACGCCCAGTACCTGAAGGTGGGGCTGGGGGGCTGGGCCCGGGGCTGAGGGCTGGCGGCTGGGGCTGTTGGTGGGTGGATTTCAGTTAATCGTTGCATGCAGGGGAGTCCGCTGTGGGGGACAAACAACTTGCAGACGGCAGGCACAGCCCGTTGACAAATGTCGTACATCGTACATTCTGCCGTACTGGCGATTCCGCAGGTCTACCAGGAGCCACACAGCAAGATCATGCACATCCAGGTGGGTGGGGAGGGGGTGGGGGGGTTCGAATATCCTAGAAAAGTATTTCTATATTCTATACACCGCGTTGACGTGTACGGGAGTGCGGGCTCGAGGCTTGGGGGTCCTGCCCACGCGGGAGCGGCGACACCCTGGAGCTCAGCCCCCGCGAGGCGTACACATCGCAGCGAGGCCTCACCATTTCTCCATCCATTTCCTCCACTCTGGTCGACGCCCCGATTCTTTCATTTGATTTCTTTTTGTGTCATGTCATGCCGCGAAATCCGCAGGGCGCCAATTTCAACTGGGACCGCAACAAGGATCGGGAGGCACCTCAGGTGGGGTCAGGGACTGGCGCCGTACCAACCACTTTGTTTGACCGACTTTGTGGGGGCTGCCCAGGACACCTCTCTTTAGCCGACCTTGACATGTCACTCCGGAGGCGCACTCGTAGACACCGGACACCTGTGAACATCGCTGACCACGCGGTTCGCTGGCTCGTATCCATGTGTACGACGTGCCGTACGTGCCCCCTGTTGGGCTCACCGACTCGCAGACCACCACCGCCACGGACAACCCCACGCTGTTCGAGACGGCGGGTCGGGCCATACACAAGGCCGTCACGGGTAGGGGGGCGGGGGGCGGCTGGGTGATGGAGGGGTGGGGTGGGGTGCTGCGTAGGGGTCGGCGCAATGGCGGGGAGTGTGGGAGGGGACATTTCGATGGTGTGTGGAGGGGCTTTGTGGGGCGGCGGCCACACACCATACGAATACAGCTGTGGCACTTGACGCAGTGAGGATGCATGTGCCATGCCTCGCTCCAGCGGGTGCCGGGTACAGAGTACGTGGGTGTGCCGCGGCTGTCAGGAATGTGGCGGGTGGGCCCCTGTCGCCCTGTTGCTGCGCGGCGGTACGGTACGGTACGGTACGTCGCACCCCAGACCCCACCCGCCCGCCCGCTCTCTTGCCACGATGCCACCCCGCAGGCCAGCACTACGAGGGTGTGCCCCCCATGGGCGGCGACACGCCAGGCGGCAGGGAGGCCGCCTTCAGCGTCGCCAAGGACGCCATCAAGGAACGCATCGAGAAGGTCGGGCCGGCGTTGTTGTGTCAGGGGGTGAACTGAAAGTTTGGTTCGGCGCTTGGGGCGGGGCCTGTTGCCATGCTATCGTACCCTCATCGTGTCGTAACCCTACGGTTCTTGATGTCCACCGGGGCTTGCATCCCAGAATTGCATGGCTGAAGCGACACGTCTTGACTGGTCGTGGTCGTGATGCATACGTGTCTGCCGTAACAGGCTCCCGAGATCAGCGCTGACGTGGCCAGCCGCACGGAGGAGAGCGTGGTGGGGGTGCTGGAGCACATCAGCGAGGCGGCGGGGGCGGCCGTGGGCGCGGTGGCGCAGGCAGTGCGCAGCGGTGAGGACTCCCGACTGGCTCCCACCGGGCTGGAGGCTGGTCGGGTGGCCGGGTGGTCGGGAAGGGGGTTGGGGGGAGCGGGAGGGAGGTCCCTGCACGACGTCGTTTGCATGGGCGGGACCGCTGGAGGGAGGTCCCTGTTGAGACGTCATCCGAGGAGGGCTTCCCCGCCGGAGCGCGCACCGGTCGGTGGGGCCCCGGCGGACAAACCCGTGGGATCAACCAGACAGTCACTTCTGTACTGGGGGACTTGGCACTGGCAGCAAAGCAGTGTGGATGTGCTTACCAAAATCTTGGTGGGACAACCCCTCCACCCCACCCCTCCACCCACACACACAGGTCTGGGCGACCGCACGAACTTCGACGAGCGGCTGGCAGAGGCGGCCCAGAGGCAGGAGGAGCGGGAGGCGATGTACGAGCAGGACCCCGCGCCGGCGGCACAGAGCAGCGCCGTACGGCAGCGCCGCCTGGATCAGATGGATCAGGTAGGGGATGGACCGGGCCCGGTTGGGGTCCGGGGCGCAGCTAGAAGCTCCGCAGCTGCGCCATGTAGTTCGCGCAAGAGGGGAGGCACTTTCAGCGGCTTTTGGGCATTAACCGCTCAATCGAACTCGTTGAAATGAGTCGAAGTTGCGTCCATCAAGCAAATCCTTGACATTGGAATAATGTGTAAACGTGTTGCAAGTCGTCGATCACGTACAGCACAAAAGCTGTCGGATTACAAGTCATCTACTGAGGTAACTATAGTTATTACGTATTAGTTTAGCACTTCGCGTTGCATAGTGATGTATACGCAAGATAGTTATATTCCAACAGGCGGATCACCTTATTTGGCGACGTTGCCCTCGCGACATGTCCTTCAAAATTATCTTCAAAGATCCCTTTAGCAAAAAGCGCAATCGCCCGAAGTGCCTGAGAGACGTCAATAAGCAAGCGCCGGACAAAGTTCCCGCTATTGGTTCTGGAGCTGCTCCCAAACGGTGTAATGTGCAAGGACAACATCGAGGAGCGGATGGCAGATTTTCAAAACAGCAAAAGCAGGAACAGCAAGAAGACTGCAATGAGTATCACGCACGGCATAATCCCGGAGTAATGTTAAAGTACGGCGGCGAAGGGAGTGGCGAGAAGACTGTCGAAGACGAAGCGGAGGGGCACCAGAAGCCTTTACCCAACGGTCAAGTCGCCTACAGCAAGGACCTGGCTCTACACACTTATGACCGGCCAGGAAGCGTCAGCCACGGGGTACGAATACTTCTTGTAATACGGCAGCTTGCACAGCGTTTCCAACGCGGCATCCATCAGCTCTGGATGCGTTTGGGGACCGGCTGTGCTGGGCACCGATTTCTAACGAGAATGAACCGTCGGGGGGGGCCCTGTGTCGCCAAATAAGCCCCTTCCTTCCTCGACATTTGTATCGAGGGGAAGCGCTCAGGGCTCCAGGGTCGGGACGTGTCGGGTCAGGTCGGGTGGATGCGGACACGGGGCAGGCAGGGTCGGGGCGTGTGCTGAGTCAGTGTGGGGAACGGTGGACCGGGCGTACCGAGCGCGTCACAAGTGACCCGCGGGCTCATCGACTCGGTGACCGCTGCCGCACACATAGACAAACACACACAAGCACACATGCATCCACACCGCCGCCAACCCCCGCCCCGTACAACCCGGCTGCCAGGCTGTTGACCCCGCTCTGAAGCGCGAGACCCTGGTGGACAAGGTGCTGTACCCCTGGACCAAGGACGCCTCCACAGACGACTCCCGGGCGCGCGAGGCGGCCAAGTCGTACCGGGAGTACAGGAGAAGGAAGCCAAAGGTAGGTGGGGCAGGACGGGGTCTCAGGTCGTCCTATCCCGCAACAGTTAGGTCTCGGTCGGGGAACCGTGGGATTCAAGGTGGCCAAAGCTGAACCGGGCAGGTGATTTTTAACACACTCCTTGCGTCATGCACCGACGCACACCACACGCACATAAACCGCAATGTGTACTGCCGCCTTCTTAGGCCCCCTCTTGTAAACGTGGTGCCGTACCCTGACCGCATGCAGGCGAGCCGTACGACCCTCTGGGCTCGACGGCGCGCGACCGCGAGTACGACACCGCCAAGCTGCCCGCCACGGTGGAGCAGGTGGAGCGCAGCCACGTGGACATCCGGGAAGGGGTGCGCGGCGGCAGCAGGCAGGCCTGGCTGGAGGAGCGGGCGCCGCAGTCGGGTGGGGGCGGGGTGGCTGGCTGGCTGGCTGGTATGAATTGTGTAGGGGTGGAAGCTGAGCCGCGTTTGTTTTGATGGTGTGGTCTTGGACGCTGGCGGGGGTGCCAGGAGGGCGCTGGGAGGGTGATCTGCTGGGTGGCAGAACAGCAAGTCGGTCGAGAACTGCCCGCTCGCCTCCGTCGACCACACCTTATTACCTCGCATCTTGCCTGCCGTACCTGCCGTGCCCAACTATTTCGTACCTGCCGTACCCGCAGGCCAGGCTCCGCTGACCGAGGGCTCCAAGGCCGTCATCCGGTCTCAGGTGGAGGACGCGGCGACGCACGGGCGGCCGCTGCCCAAGGGCACGGAGGGGCTGGCGGAGCGGGTGGAGGAGGAGGACCGGCGGGGCGGGGCGCGCGGCGCCCTGACCACCCGGGGTGAGAGTGCCGCGGGTGACGGGCTACAGCCCCAGTGCTGCTTCAAAGGGCTATCACCAGCGAGGAAAACAGTGATACGGTATTCTCGCCCGGTAGAGACCAAGGGTCCACCTTGTTTCGGTTACATGTATGTCCGCGGGTATGTCAATTGTCTGTGAAAACGGATGTGTTGGTCAATTTCTCGACATTTCTGTAACGACCTTTCGTGTTTCGAAACGCGTCAATTCTGTTGGTTTCTCACTTCGCCTCCAGGCATTCCTGACGAGGGGGCCCGCGAGGCCAGCCGAGATCCCCACAGCGGTAAGGCCTGGCACGCGGCCGAGGTGGTGCAGGCCAACATCGACCGGGGCACCGCTGCGGCCGCCGCGGCCGGTGCCGGCAGCGGCGCCGACAAGCGGGTACAGCAGCAGCAGCAGCAGGGGCAGGAGGTGGCGTCGGTGGGGGCCCGGGTCCGTGACACCGCCCAGGAGTGGGGCCAGGAGGCGAAGGAAGCGGCGGGCAGCAGCGTGGGCGCCGTGCGGGGCGCGGCGGAGGTGGCGGGCGAGGAGGCGCGGCGCGCCGTCGGCGCCGCGGGCGGTGCGGCGCAGGTGGCGGGGGAGGAGCTCCGCGGCGCGGCGGACCGGACTGCGGGCGCCGTGCGGGGCGCCGCCGAGGTGGCGAGGCCCGCGCGGCGGGTGCGGCGGGAGGCGCGGCGCAGGTGGCGGGCGAGGAGGCCAGTCGGGCCGCAGGTGCGGCGCACTCCACTTCCCACGTGTCGCCGTTCCGTATATGAAAGCAGTGTGCCATGTAACTGCTGTTCAAGACGCGCTGCCTTACCTGCTCGTAGCACCCACATAAGCAAGAGCCACATGCCCTGGACGCCGACATGGCCGAGCTGCCCGTGGAGCGCATCATGAGCCCTGACTACGCCTCTCTGCAGTCGGTCCTCGACAAGTTCGGCGCCGCCGTGGTGCGGCCCGCCGGCCTGCGCGACACGGTGCTGCACCCGGAGAGCTCCATTTCGGTCCGGAGAATCCTGACCTGCATGGGCCTGCCCGGCTTCTCGCTGGGCATCTTCAAGGACCCCGTCCTGCTTCCCGGCGGGGTCTTTGCCAACAGGTTCATGTGGGAGCCCAGCGCGGACGGGCAGCGCGCCCAGATGTACGCCACCTGGAAGGACTTTGACGGCCACTGCAAGGCCGAGGTCAGCCGTAACAGGAAGGACCCGTGCCCTGACCGCGCCGCGCGTCGGAGTGATTACGTTGACCGGTACCCCATCGCGACGGATCTGATTGCCTCGGTCAAGGCCGGGATCATCGAGGCCGTAGGCCAGACGTCGTACGCCGGCTACCCGCTGCAGAAGGGCGTCGTCATCGGCAACAAGCCCGGCCGGAATGGCCGCGCGGTGGGCGCGCAGTGCCTGCACCACGACTCGCCGTGGGACATCAAGGGCTGTGTGGCCGTGACGCCCATCTCGCCCAGGGGCGTGAGCATCCTGGTGTCGCTCTTCAGCCACCACCTGGTCACGCGGCTGCGCCAGCACGAGTTGGACCCCTCGCAGCAGCCCCAGTGCCCGGTCTACCGGCTGCGCCTGATGCCGGGCGACGTGCTCTTCATGGACGGCAAGACGGTGCACGCGGGCGACCGCGGCGTCGCCGGAGAGTGGGAGCCCCGCCTGCACTTTTACATCCAGGAGCAGCCCATCCACAACGACACCTGCCTCGTCGACCTGATGCCCATCGAGTACCGGTACAAGTTCGTGCGGGCGGAAGCCGTGCCCGACGACCTGGACGGCCTCGCGGCGGTGCACGCGGCCGGCCTCGCCGCGGCTGCTGCCGCTGCCGGTCCCGCTGCTGCCGCTGCTGCCGCTGCCGGTCCGGCTGCTCCCGCCGGTCCCGCTGCTCCCGCCGCTGCTGCCGCCGCTGCTGGTGCCGCCGGTGCTCCCGCTGCTGCTGCCGCTGCCGCCGGTCCCGCCGCTGCCTCCGGTGCTGCCGCCGGTGCTCCCGCTGCTGCCGCCGCTGCTGCTGCCGCCGGTCCCGCCTCTGCTGGTCCCGCCGCTGCCGCCGGTGCTCCCGCTGGTGCGGCTGGTGCCGCTGCCGGTCCAGCTGCTGCTGCCGCTGCCGCCGGTCCCGCCGCTGCCTCCGGTGCTGCCGCCGGTGCTCCCGCTGCTGCCGCCGCTACTGCTGCCGCCGGTCCCGCTGCTCCCGCCGCTACTGCTGCCGCCGGTCCCGCCGCTGTGCAGCCGCAGCGGCGTCCGAAGATGTATCCTTGTCGAATGCGGCCGCCTCCTGGGCCGCCTCGTGGGCCGCAGCAGACTCGCCCGCAGCCTACCACCACCCAGGCCGGAGCGGGATCCGAAGGCGGAGACAGCACCCATCTCAAGCGGGCACGGAAGCGGCCGCGACTCGTGAGCAGCCTCGGGTCCGAGCAGGACGTGGGCGCAACCGAGCAGGTTGGCGGCGGAAACGAGGAGGTCGGCGGCGGAAACGAGCAGGTCGGCGGCGGAAACGAGCAGGTCGGCGGCGGAAACGAGCAGGTCGGCGGCGCAACCGAGCAGGTCGACCGGGCGGGACGCGGACCGCTGACGGTGCTGAGCGCGTTCTGGAGCAGCAGCAGCAGCGACGAGGACGAGCCACGACAGGGCGGCGTCAAGAAGGGGCGTCTGAAGCGCATGGACGCGGACCTGAAGTACTTGCTCCTCTTTGTTTGAAGAGACTCGGGAGACTCGGGAGGGATCTTAAGTCTGTTTTCGCCACGAGCACATGGGTGGAGGAGTTGGAGGGGAGTTGGAGGGGAGTTGGAGGGGAGTTGGAGGGGACTTGGGGGTAGCACCGTTGCTACTCAAAAAGCCATACCGATATATATATATATAATATAATATATATAATATATATAATATATATATAATATAGGTGGCTCAGGTGCACGTTTGCTAGAGGTGAGACACAGGCATATCCGGGTGCCGGCGGACCGGGCGCCGTACTCGCTCGTCCACCTCTGCGACCTAAGGCGGACGCTCCGGCGGACTCGCGTGTTGCGACCTGGCGTCGAGCCCGTTTCAGCACCAGGCTTCGCCCCTCGTGTTTGCAAACACCTTAGGAGCGTTTGTTAGGTCGCAGGACACGGCCTGCGTGCGGGCTTATCGAGTTGGAGCTATCGTACGGGAGGCGCCTGGGTCACCCGACATGTTGCAAATTCATGGAATAAAGCAGGGAACAAGTTTTATATGGTGCCCGCTGCTGATCCTGTAAGAGAGCAGCGCGCGGATACGTTCTGCTTTTGCCGAGTGAATGTCCTACAGCGAAACGGTCCACATAAACGGAGATTAAACGCTATACAATAATACGTTATTTAGCCAACATCGTGTTAGTTAGTTGACGCAAGTCAACGTTGCCCTACCCCCCCCCCCGGAATGGCTTGGCCCCGGAATGAGATCCAGCCAACGAACTACGGCGGGGCCCGCAAGCGCAAAAGCTTGTTTTGATGCGTTCTATACAAAGCTAATATAATGCGCTAGCAGGCTAACTAGAAAGCAGAATCTCCAACGGCCTGCCGGACAACTTATACTTTGGATGCGCAACTTTCGCGTTTTCCATATTCTAATACTTACAAGATATGCTTCTCTATGAAATACATACAAATTGTTTGTATAGGCAGCTTGAGCTAAGGACCGGGTGACTAATGGCCATTTGATGGCGCAAAGCCCGACTTCCTGCGTCCGCAGAACGCGAATCATGAAAGTACGTTGTAACCTATAAGCTAGGCTTGCTCAGGGCGGCTCGCGGTGGCGGATGTCCTGCGAAGGAGGCCTCGCGGCGGCCGCGATGCCGCAACAGCAGCCCTCGCTCGGCACAGCGGTACTGCTACCACCAGGAGCCATACTAGCAGCGACAGTGGAGCCCGGGGCGGGGTCCACGGCGGCGGCGCGCGGAACGCTTCTGCCCGCTGTTGCCGCTGCGGGCACCGACCAGGCAACGCGGCTGCCGCGCGGAGCCGCTGTCGCCATGCCGGACCCGCAAGCTGGTTCGGGGGCAGATCGGAGGGGGGCTAGGGGGCGGCGGAGGAGCACATAGGAAACGGCGCGATGATGGCAGCGGCAGGCGGCGGCGCGACGGCTGGTGGGACGCATAAGGGGACGGGGACGTTGAGGGAGGAGAAGGCTGGTGGAACGAGGAAGAATGCTAGGGTCGGCAGGGCTGGGGGGGGGTGAATGCCGCGGGGACGGCAGGCGTTGCTACCGTACGCTGGTCGCGCGTGTCGGTGATTCATACGAAGCGGTATGGTGTGGTGGTGCCAAGCAATGTGGGTGGAGCGGTGCATCCTATCACGCGCGCGGTCGCGATTGCTGACCATCTGAAAGGAGAGTTGAGGCTTGTCTGGCGAAGCCACCGTTACGGTGGTGGCAGGTTCGAGTCCTGCATGTCCTCTTCACCTAGCTGCGTGTCATGTGTTTACTGCGTAAGGAACGGCGGCGCTGGGGATGGGTTTGGGCGGCGCAGGCGGCGGCGATGCTGGGCCGGGCGACGGCGCAGGTAACGGCGGCGCTGGTGATGGGTTTGGGCGGCGCAGGCGGCGGCGATGCTGGTCCGGGCGACGGCGCAGGTAACTGCGGCGCTGGTGATGCGTTTGGGCGGCGCAGGCGGCGGCGATGCTGGGCCGGGCGACGGCGCAGGTAACGGCGGCGCTGGTGATGGGTTTGGGCGGCGCAGGCGGCGGCGATGCTGGGCCGGGTGACGGCGCAGGTAACGGCGGCGCTGGGGATGCGTTTGGGCGGCGCAGGCGGCGGCGATGCTGGTCCGGGCGACGGTGCAGGTAACTGCGGCGCTGGGGATGGGTTTGGGCGGCGCAGGCGGCGGCGATGCTGGGCCGGGCGACGGCGCAGGTAACGGCGGCGCTGGTGATGCGTTTGGGCGGCGCAGGCGGCGGCGATGCTGGGCCGGGCGACGGCGCAGGTAACGGCGGCGCTGGTGATGCGTTTGGGCGGCGCAGGCGGCGGCGATGCTGGGCCGGGCGACGGCGCAGGTAACGGCGGCGCTGGGGATGGGTTTGGGCGGCGCAGGCGGCGGCGATGCTGGGCCGGGCGACGGCGCAGGTAACTGCGGCGCTGGTGATGCGTTTGGGCGGCGCAGGCGGCGGCGATGCTGGGCCGGGCGACGGCGCAGGTAACGGCGGCGCTGGTGATGCGTTTGGGCGGCGCAGGCGGCGGCGATGCTGGGCCGGGCGACGGCGCAGGTAACGGCGGCGCTGGTGATGGGTTTGGGCGGCGCAGGCGGCGGCGATGCTGGGCCGGGCGACGGCGCAGGTAACGGCGGCGCTGGGGATGGGTTTGGGCGGCGCAGGCGGCGGCGATGCTGGGCCGGGCGACGGCGCAGGTAACTGCGGCGCTGGTGATGCGTTTGGGCGGCGCAGGCGGCGGCGATGCTGGGCCGGGCGACGGCGCAGGTAACGGCGGCGCTGGTGATGCGTTTGGGCGGCGCAGGCGGCGGCGATGCTGGGCCGGGCGACGGCGCAGGTAACGGCGGCGCTGGGGATGGGTTTGGGCGGCGCAGGCGGCGGCGATGCTGGGCCGGGCGACGGCGCAGGTAACGGCGGCGCTGGTGATGCGTTTGGGCGGCGCAGGCGGCGGCGATGCTGGGCCGGGCGACGGCGCAGGTAACGGCGGCGCTGGTGATGCGTTTGGGCGGCGCAGGCGGCGGCGATGCTCGGCCGGGCGACGGCGCAGGTAACGGCGGCGCTGGTGATGGGTTTGGGCGGCGCAGGCGGCGGCGATGCTGGTCCGGGCGACGGCGCAGGTAACTGCGGCGCTGGGGATGGGTTTGGGCGGCGCAGGCGGCGGCGATGCTGGGCCGGGCGACGGCGCAGGTAACGGCGGCGCTGGTGATGCGTTTGGGCGGCGCAGGCGGCGGCGATGCTGGGCCGGGCGACGGCGCAGGTAACGGCGGCGCTGGTGATGCGTTTGGGCGGCGCAGGCGGCGGCGATGCTGGGCCGGGCGACGGCGCAGGTAACGGCGGCGCTGGGGATGGGTTTGGGCGGCGCAGGCGGCGGCGATGCTGGGCCGGGCGACGGTGCAGGTAACGGCGGCGCTGGTGATGCGTTTGGGCGGCGCAGGCGGCGGCGATGCTGGGCCGGGCGACGGCGCAGGTAACGGCGGCGCTGGTGACTGTGGAGCCGGTTGTCGTGATAAAGTAGCAGCAGTGGCGTGCGGGGGGCACGGCGACGGCGCGCGGAACGGTTCAGCCCGGTGCTGCCTATGTGGGCACCGACCCGGCGACGCGGCTGTCGCGCGGAGCCGCTGTCACCACGCCGGAACCGTCAGCTGGTTCGGGGGCAGCTGTGGCGCGGGCTAAGGCGCGGCGGAGGAGCACGTAGGAAAAGGCGCGGCGAAGCAAGGCAGCAACGGGCGGCGTTCTTACGGCTGCTTGGATGCATACGGGGACGGGGAAATGTTTATCAAAGGGACGTTTGGTGGAGGAGTGTTACGGTCGACAGTGTTGTGGAAGTAGCGCGGGCGGCGGGGACGGCAGCCGTTGCTGTGTGCATCGCACGGCTGGAGATGAGGCGTGTCTGGCGACAACATTGCCGTCCCATCGGCGTCCAGCGGGTTCGATTCCTGCATGTCCTCTATGCGTCTATGCGTGTCGGTTGCTTGCCGCGTGTTTTGGGTGGCGCTGGTGGCGGGTTGGGCGGGGGCCGCGGGCAACCGCGGCGCAGGCGGTGACGGCGGTGCTGGGGATGAGTTCTGCGACTCTGGGTGTTGTGGTGTGCGGCGCGGTCGTCATTTTGGCGGCACCGACGCCGACGACGGTGATGACCTGGTTGACGAACCGCTGTCACAGTGGGGAAAGGCGCGGCGACCTCCCGGGCCTCTGATGGCGACCGACCCTGATCGGTACTCGCCCGAGAAGCCATCCCCGGGGGACGCCACACCCCGCCGGGAGGTCCAGCGGCGGCAGCGGCACACACAGCCGAAGCCGAAGCCGGTGCAGCATCAGGACCGCGCCAGGTGTTCAGCTACCAGCTGTCGGCTGTTTGCGAAGAAGGGCTGTAAGTATTCGGCCTGCGCCAAGCACTGCCGGGGTTGCGAGGTGCACGCCGACAAGGCTGGCAGCAGCAGCACCAGCAGCGAGAGTGGCACCGACAGCGCGGGAGACGTGGACAACGGCGACGGCGAGGAGGGGCAGACCGCTGCCCTTGGGGAGCCCATCCGAAACGGCGCCGCCAGTCACATGTTGTATGGTGACACACTCACGGCTATGGCGAATGTGGATGCTTCGGCTTTGTATGGAGTTGCGTCTTATAGCGATAGATTTGGAAGAGGCAGCAGTGACAGCCGCGGGTACGGCGGACTCGGCGGGGGCGCCGACGCGGGGGCCGCTGCGGCCGTCGCCCTTCGCCACGTGCCGTATGGCAGCAGCAGCGGGGGCGGGGCCGACGCGGGAGGGTACGACGGCCGCGGCGGGTACGGCGGACTCGGCGGGGGCGCCGACGCGGGGGCCGCTGCGGCCGTCGCCCTTCGCCACGTGCCGTATGGCAGCAGCAGCGGGGGCGGGGCCAACGCGGGAGGGTACGACCACAACACCCAGCACATGTTGTCGCCAAACAAGCGCGGCCCACTTGCTGAAGATTTCTATCTGGGAGTACACCAGGAATGCTTTCGCTGCCTGGCCGACCCATCGAGCTTTGCCGATTGTCCATTGAGATCGACGGTATGGGCGAACATGACGCCTGTCTGGGCAGCGGGCGACACCGATCTTAGGCGCAGACACTGTGGAGAGATCGAATCGCGGGGCGAGGAGCATGGACGGGAGGTGATGGACCGAGACACTGCATTGCGCGTTCCAAACCGCCCCGCTCCACGGAGCGCCTGGAGGCCTGGCTGGCGTCCAACGCCGAAGACACGGAAGAGAAGACCCTGTACTCCATCTGGCTACGTGAACGGCCGCCCGCGTGTTCGAGCAGATGGGAGCGGTGGCCCGCGGTGTGGCTGGGCGTGTGCGCGGTAGGAATGCGCGCCGCCTCGAACGTGCCGATGGGGCGTGTGACGGACATGGGCGATGGCCACGATATCCTCGTGTAACACATTATGGGGAACAACGCTTCATTGGCCCTCTCGCAAGCGTCTGCGCCGCCCAAACCCATCACCAGCGCCGCCGTTACCTGCGCCGTCGCCCGGCCCAGCATCGCCGCCGCCTGCGTCGCCCAAACGCATCACCAGCGCCGCAGTTACCTGCGCCGTCGCCCGGACCAGCATCGCCGCCGCCTGCGCCGCCCAAACCCATCACCAGCGCCGCCGTTACCTGCGCCGTCGCCCGGACCAGCATCGCCGCCGCCTGCGCCGCCCAAACCCATCACCAGCGCCACCGTTACCTGCGCCGTCGCCCGGCCCAGCATCGCCGCCGCCTGCGCCGCCCAAACGCATCACCAGCGCCGCCGTTACCTGCGCCGTCGCCCGGCCCAGCATCGCCGCCGCCTGCGCCGCCCAAACGCACCACCAGCGCCGCCGTTACCTGCGCCGTCGCCCGGCCCAGCATCGCCGCCGCCTGCGCCGCCCAAACGCATCACCAGCGCCGCCGTTACCTGCGCCGTCGCCCGGCCCAGCATCGCCGCCGCCTGCGCCGCCCAAACGCATCACCAGCGCCGCCGTTACCTGCGCCGTCGCCCGGCCCAGCATCGCCGCCGCCTGCGTCGCCCAAACGCATCACCAGCGCCGCAGTTACCTGCGCCGTCGCCCGGACCAGCATCGCCGCCGCCTGCGCCGCCCAAACCCATCACCAGCGCCGCCGTTACCTGCGCCGTCGCCCGGCCCAGCATCGCCGCCGCCTGCGCCGCCCAAACCCATCACCAGCGCCACCGTTACCTGCGCCGTCGCCCGGCCCAGCATCGCCGCCGCCTGCGCCGCCCAAACGCATCACCAGCGCCGCCGTTACCTGCGCCGTCGCCCGGCCCAGCATCGCCGCCGCCTGCGCCGCCCAAACGCATCACCAGCGCCGCCGTTACCTGCGCCGTCGCCCGGCCCAGCATCGCCGCCGCCTGCGCCGCCCAAACGCATCACCAGCGCCGCCGTTACCTGCGCCGTCGCCCGGCCCAGCATCGCTGCCGCCTGCGCCGCCCAAACCCATCCCCAGCGCCGCCGTTCCTTACGCAGTAAACACATGACACGCAGCTAGGTGAAGAGGACATGCAGGACTCGAACCTGCCACCACCGTAACGGTGGCTTCGCCAGACAAGCCTCAACTCTCCTTTCAGATGGTCAGCAATCGCGACCGCGCGCGTGATAGGATGCACCGCTCCACCCACATTGCTTGGCACCACCACACCATACCGCTTCGTATGAATCACCGACACGCGCGACCAGCGTACGGTAGCAACGCCTGCCGTCCCCGCGGCATTCACCCCCCCCCCAGCCCTGCCGACCCTAGCATTCTTCCTCGTTCCACCAGCCTTCTCCTCCCTCAACGTCCCCGTCCCCTTATGCGTCCCACCAGCCGTCGCGCCGCCGCCTGCCGCTGCCATCATCGCGCCGTTACCTATGTGCTCCTCCGCCGCCCCCTAGCCCCCCTCCGATCTGCCCCCGAACCAGCTTGCGGGTCCGGCATGGCGACAGCGGCTCCGCGCGGCAGCCGCGTTGCCTGGTCGGTGCCCGCAGCGGCAACAGCGGGCAGAAGCGTTCCGCGCGCCGCCGCCGTGGACCCCGCCCCGGGCTCCACTGTCGCTGCTAGTATGGCTCCTGGTGGTAGCAGTACCGCTGTGCCGAGCGAGGGCTGCTGTTGCGGCATCGCGGCCGCCGCGAGGCCTCCTTCGCAGGACATCCGCCACCGCGAGCCGCCCTGAGCAAGCCTAGCTTATAGGTTACAACGTACTTTCATGATTCGCGTTCTGCGGACGCAGGAAGTCGGGCTTTGCGCCATCAAATGGCCATTAGTCACCCGGTCCTTAGCTCAAGCTGCCTATACAAACAATTTGTATGTATTTCATAGAGAAGCATATCTTGTAAGTATTAGAATATGGAAAACGCGAAAGTTGCGCATCCAAAGTATAAGTTGTCCGGCAGGCCGTTGGAGATTCTGCTTTCTAGTTAGCCTGCTAGCGCATTATATTAGCTTTGTATAGAACGCATCAAAACAAGCTTTTGCGCTTGCGGGCCCCGCCGTAGTTCGTTGGCTGGATCTCATTCCGGGGCCAAGCCATTCCGGGGGGGGGGGGGTAGGAACGTTGCGACTATAAAGCAGGTCCGGCAGGACCGAACAAACAAAAGCGCAGAACAATCTGCACGATAAGGACTTCAAATTGATGCAAACAATACTTAAAAATAGCATCATTTCAAGGAATATGTTCGTGTTCTTCTGCGGCGGACCGGAAGGCACATAATTCAGGTCCGCCTTCGGTCCGCCGGTCGTACAATCCGGGTCCGCCGGACCCTGTTTATGGCCTACATATTCAGTGCGCCACTTCTCTACACATTCTGGACCAACTGAAAATATAACTACTGACACAGTAAGCCTTACAAACAAGTAGCACCCCGTCCGAACCGCAACATCCTGTATCCAATCCTTTAGTGGATGTTGTGCCGAAACCGCTATCTAGGCATAAAGGCATTTGCAAAGCAATGCCCATAACACCAGAGATGATTGAGCTGGCCCGTGCGCTCGGCGGCCAGGTTGGCTTGGCGTCGCCCCTTATTGCGGGGGTGACAGTAGCTTATTCGGTTAGCCGTCTGTCGAGGAGCTTTGACGCCATGGCCAAGAGCATGGACACAATGGCCAAATGCTCCGAGACTGGAATGAGCAAAATTGGTGCGGCTCTGCAGCTGGGGCTGACCGGCTTCATGTCGTCGCCGGGCAGTGGCGCGGATCATCTGGAGGCGGGTATGAAAGATATTGCCAAGAGCTTGGGTCTAAGCCCGTGGACGTCAACGCCAGCGTGACCATAAAACAGCAGCAGTAGAGTGGTGCAGGCAAATTATTTGGGGGAGCTTACCTGCGACGTTTCGGTCAAGTGCTTTACACACTTGTTACGGGGCTAGTGCTTTGGAGCTAATGACTTGCTTGGACCGGTTACTACATAGTGTTGAGCATTCACGCTTCGCGTCATGATTACGCTTTGCCACTGCCTGCAATTTGCCACTGCCTGCAATCAAAGACGGAGTTCCAAGACATAGTTTTGCTAAGCCTCCTTATCTCTCATGCACTCCGAACAGGCACTCTGCTGCCAGGATGCCGGCCGAGGAGGAAGCTGAAGGAGGAGAAGAAGACGAAGCCGAAGGATGATGATGTTGCAGCCCCTTTCCTGGAATCTGGATGGCACGGCAATCACGCAACTCAGAGAGTGGAGTGGGAACGGTGTATGTGGGGACGGTTGCCTACCCTGAGTGTGTGGCGTCTGAGTCTGACTTTCATGTTTGTTCTGATGCCTTGCGAGAGATGCATCATATTGAATGCAATTCTAGAATGGCACTGTGTAGGTAGTGTACAGGAACATGGATGTATGCACTTTGCTAGCTAGCTTAATACCCCCCTCTCTCAACACCAAGCTGGTGTATGGAAAGACGCACTGTTGGAAGAGATATGTGTCCGTGACATCCCGAGCGCTCGGGATGTCACGGACACATATCTCTTCCAACACGCACTGTAGTCTTTCCACGCACTGTATGACTGTATATCATTTCTTGTCACTCCAGAAGACCATTGCCCGATGGAGCTTAGGGGTCAGTTTCAATTTAGCCCAGCCGCACAGAGCTGTTAAGCGGCTGGGGGCAATGGGCTGTGCGCGCTTTACCACTCTGCATTGGCCGGTGGCGCTTCATGGTCGCGGAGAACCAGAGCTGGGCTGAGGTTTAGTCGCGCAGCATGCTCCTCTTGCTCGGATGGACGCACGCCCTGATTTTTGTTTTGTGAGGTAGTGCAGGTGCGGCCGTACTGCCTGGCAGCTGGCTCAGGCACAACTGGTCCAGCGGAGTGGTTGTAGTATGGGCCAGTGCCTGCAGGCGCTGGGACAGGTTTTGGCGGAGGTATGCATTCAGTTGGCCGGCCTCCTCGAATCAGGTGAAGGTTGAGGGGCTGTCATGTGCATGTACCGGCAGCGCTATCCCTTTGACACTGGGTGACTGGCTCCCCCCAACTGTTGTTGTTCCGTGAGACTGAACGAACGCGCACGACCTGTCTCAAAGTGGATCAAGTGGAACGGCTGGCCTGCCTGTTCTCCTCCATGTAAGCATTGTGGCATAAGGCTTGGATGAGCACCGTCATCAGTAGTGTTGGAATTACATTACAACAAAGCCGGTACAAAGCCACCCACAGAAGCCTCAAGGCCCAGACAACGTAGCAGGCCATGCCAAGGCGACCGACGAAGGGCTGCAACCACCAAGACCATGCAAGGAGCCAGGGGGTCACGAGGACCATAGGCTATCCACTGAGGTGGTTCATGCACCCACCCCGGAGACCGCTGCGTGAGACGGCCCAACGCGCGCTGTTCAGTGCCGCGGCCCCCCTTGCACTTCTGAAGCGCGGAGACCGCAGCGTGATGCCCCGCGCCCCCCTCGAGGTCACCTCCTGCGCCTGCCCCTGCGCCTGCCCCTGCGCCTGCCCCTGCCCCTGCGCCTGCCCCTGCGCCTGCCCCTGCGCCTGCCCCTGCGCCTGCCCCTGCCCCTGCGCCTGCCCCTGCGCCTGCCCCTGCGCCTGCCCCTGCGCCTTTCTCTCCCCTCCTCCGCAACACCAGCTCAGAGCTGACTCGGTAACCCTCGCATCACCCATCAGCTCCTCTCACCGCGCCCGCCCCTTCCTTCCCTGCTGCTACTGCTGCTTCTTCCCAGCACCCATCCCGCAGCCACCCGGTTTCCGCCTCCGCCTTCCTCTCCGCACCTGGGCGGCGACGCCATGAGCGCCTTGCCCTCCGCCAGGAAGATCTGCCAAAAGTCCCCCCGGGCCAGCAGGAAGTAGTCCTTGAGGGCCGCCAGGTGGGGCAGCAGCCCCGCCCGCCCGACCAGCAGCCGCCACAGCAGCCGCGCCACGTGGGCCCTCAGCCCCTCCACCAGCATCTCAAGCCGGGGGGCGGACAGCTCCGGCTCGGACTGGAGGGCCGTGAAGGCCTGCGCGGAGGAGGAGGGGCGGATGGGTGGGAAGATGGCGAATCGTTCGACAGGAAGGGAGGCGAGGGGAGCAGGACCAGCAACGGGCAGGACCATCGACATGAGAACGTGCGACACCATATAAACGTGTACCTAGGGCATGGCAGTGTAGCATGGAATGGGTCAGCGGAGTGGGATGTGGCACCGGACGGGGTTACGGGGTTGCGGGATGGTCGCGCTCTGGAAGCAAGCTGTAGGGGAAGGGAGCCCACCTCCACGGCATTGTCCCTGCGTCGGTATAACGCCCGATAGGATAGTCTTGGGGTCCACGATGCAACCTCGGTTGCCTGATTGGTCCCTCTAAACCCCCCAACTCATTTCAGCCCTTCGTCCCCACCCCTCAACCCGCCCACCTGCCCAAACTGCAGCATATCCTGCAGGGGCATCAGCTCCTGCGCCACGCCGCCGGGCACCCCCGCCGCCCCCGCCACGCCCATTCCGGCTGCTGAGGTCGCCGCTGGGCCGCTGGGCCGCCGCAGCACCCGCACCGCCCGCCCCACGAACAGCACCGTCTCCGCCAGGTCGTGGCTGATGCACTTGGGCAGCAGGCGGGGAACCACCTGCGCAAGGAGCCGGAGGAGGGGAGGCATCCACAAGAGGCTCAGCCGCGGAGGTTTCCCTCATTCCCTTCGGATTCCCAGCGGAAACCCATTTCCAAAGTGCGCAGCAACTTCCCCCTCCGCCCCCAGAAATCATTCGAAGAACACGCTGGCACACCGCCGGCTCGCCTGGAAGCCGCCGTGCCACTCCCGGTACGCCGCCTCATCGTCCAGCTGCCCGCCGCCACCGCCAGTCGCCGCGCCGGCCGCATCCCCGGACCCCTCCCCGCCGCGCCCCGCGCCGCCTCCGGCCCCGTCCGCCGCCCCGAGGCCGCCAGGGCCGTCCTCCTCGCGCTGCTGCTGCTGCTGCGGCGGCAGCTGCTGCGGCAGCGGGGCGGCCGCCATCACTCGCGGCTGGATGAAGAACTCTCGGTGCGGGTCCTGCAGCATGCCGTGCATCATCCTGCAAGACAGGCCCGCGGGCAGCCAGGCAACGCGAGGTAAGCGCCTCACGGCCAAACGGCCGCAGTTCCTGACCATGTATGAACCAGAGAGCGGACCACCTAATTACCATAGGTCCGTTTGTCAGGTCGCTCGCAAGAGATTGTGAAGTAAAGCGGCATCGCAAGCGCAACCGCGCCGCATGCGACCCACGCACCGCAGGCCCCTGTTGCGCATCCCCCTAGGGGCCCAACGAGGGGCCTCTCTCCCGGGACCGCCCCCGGGACCCTCCCCGCCCGTGTACCTAGCTCGCTCACCACGAGAGCCCCCATCCCGTCTGCACCACCCACCCACTCCTTCTCGCACTCACTCTCGCACTCACTCACGCACGCACTACTCACTCACGCACGCACTACTCACTCACGCACGCACTACTCACTCACGCACTACTCACTCACTCACGCACCCACTCACTCACTCTCGCACTCACATCTCACTCACCACGCGGCGAGCTGCTGCATGAGCACCTGGTTGCAGTGCCAGAGCAGTCGTCCCATGGCCTGCCGCACCGCAGGGAGGCCGCTGCGGGTGCCCGCGTGCAACGTGTTGATCAGGTCGGCGGCGCTGAAGGTGGGGCCAAGGGACACGCGGTCCTGGGCGGCAGCCAGCCCGTGGAGCGCCGGCAGGACGTCCTGCGGGGGTTAGGGCGGAACGGGGTCAAAAGGAAAGCAAGCAGGAAGCGGAGGGAGGGTCGGGGACATGGAGTGTGAAGTTGGCAGAGGTGAGGGGAGGCGGAGGGACATTAGAGGAACCGGAGAGGGGAGGGGCTGTCAGACAGGGTTTGCAGGGGCTGCGTCCAACTCGGCGGCAGGCGGAGGCCGCAGTGGAGGCTGGGGCTGGGAGTGTGGGTAGGAGTGAAGCACGGAACCCTTCAGGCACATACACACACACGCTGGGCGGGTCTGGGTGGGTTTAACATGAAACACACGCACACACACGTCTCACCACGTACTCCCACATGCGGTGGTGTATGGTGGACAGTGCGGGCGCCTGCTCCTCCCGAAGGTCCCGCTGCAGGCACAGCACCGTGCAGCGGTAGTCGTCCAGCAGCTCTGAGCAGGAGGTCCGCAGGCAGGCGGGAAGGCAGGCAGTGTGGGACGGCCGGGGCTGGGCGATGACCGACAGGGCCCACAGTGCGTCGTCAGGTGGGCGACAGGCAGGTATCCCGCCACGACCGGCCGCGTGATGCACAGGTTGGTTGGGTGCCTTTGGTGTCACCCTCAGCCCTTGCTAGGCGGCACCCGTGGGGCCCCGCGCCCTGTCACCACCCCGCATCACCACCTCCACCAGCACCACCATCTTCAGCACCCATGGTGCGCCGTGGCGTGACGCTATTGACCACTCCACTGCCTTCCCGCCCCAGAGCGCCTTCCGCCCTTGCTTTCTTGCCTCGGACCAAAGTCCCCCGACCAGGCCTCCGGACCAGGCCCCACGCTTACCCGTCAGCCCGGATGCCAGCGCCCGACGGTAGACGGAGGGCGGCCGAGTGCTGTGCCGCGGGTCCCAGGGGGCGTGCTCCCACTCCACGAAGGTGCTGATGGCTTTGAAGTGGAAGCCCAGCCGCAGCAGGTCGTCCAGGACCTCCCTGAGGCCCAAGGCGGGGGGAGGGGGTGTACGTCGGCGCAGGGGCCGCGGGGGCCGTGCCAGGCACCCACATGCCGTGCCAAGTCACCCACACGCCGTGCCAGGTCACCCACACGCCGTGCCAGGTCACCCACACGCCATGCCAGGTCACCCACACGCCGTCCCAGGCCCCCACAGGCAGCGCCACAACCCGACACGCCGTCCCTGCTTGCATGTGCCGCAATGGGCAGGGCTGTGAGCTTCGGGAGAGGAGGTAATGTGGCGGCGGTGAGGCAGAGCACGAGACAGTGTGTCCGCCAGCGGCCTGGAAGGCCCTTGGGTGCACCCTCCATGCAATGCACCTTCAGTAACACTTTTGCACTAACTGCATTGTGGTTCGCCAGGGCCCTAGATCGAGGCCCTGGCGAGCTCGACCTCCGGATAGTTATGCTGCTGCCGTATGCTCCGGCGCTGGACGCGCTGGCCATGTTGAAGCACTGAGGGGTCTATGGGCTGCTATGGGCATTGTCCACCCCACCTGTCTGATTCGCCGATCCATGTGAGCTCGGGCGAGATGTGGACGGAGCAGTCCGATGGGCCAAGCAGCTGCCAGTTGTCCTCGTCGTTCTCATCCCTGTGCATGATAGCGGCGATGAACCGAACAGTTGCATTGTTGTGGCAGCTTCGCTAGACAGCTTTGAGGACGCTGGTTGGGGAGCGCAACCTAACTGACCCTGAAAAGGTCCCCGTGAATACCGACTAGCGCAAGCAGAAGTTCATCCACAAGACCCGACTCATCAAAAGATGTGCTATCTTGGCAAAATTTGGCCATGGTTGGATGGTTACGGGTCTAGTTGTGCAGCGGCATGGCGTAAACGTTTTCTGTAGTATGCAGTCAACATGTTCAACTGGGATCGTTTAAATTCAAAGTCAATGACGGATAGACATCATAAGGCATCATCAGGGCCAATGGCGCTACAGAGCTGTTTTCCCGCTGGAAACCCGTACGTTGCACGACATCTGGGCACAAGAACGGAAGGAAGGAAGTACTGCTCAATGCAAATAGGCAAAGCGGGGGCATTGAGAATTGGTTCAGAGAGGATGAGGTCCTGGTCATGTACCTGGCCGACAAATCACAGAGCGAAATTGAAACCTTGTCCCCCAGTTCGCCAGTCCCAACCTGAGTACACCTCTTCAAGGCTCCACATATTACGATCAAGGCGTTTTGTAGGTTCCAGAGCAACGGCGATGCACTCGACGGTGGAGGACTCGCAGGAGGCCTGGGAGGTCTGGTGGTGTTATGACGGCTGGCACCCGGCCGCAGACAGGTATGCACCTGTTGGCAGCTCCTCCCGACGACATCCATAGTGGTGTGGGACGGGCCGTCCGAGCATCGCCTGTGCAATGCGGGCACCAGCCACCAGGGGGCAGGACTTAATCAGCACTCCCTGTCCTCGCCGATATTACCTCCGTTTCAACATGCGCTGTGCTATTACGTACCGAAAAACGAACGGGTTGGCGCATGCCGTGAGAGGATGCATGCTCCCAGGTGCTCTGCTTGCCGATGGCCCCCTCCTACAACGCCGCCGGGTGCAGGGTTGAGAGGATGCTCCCGCCCTGGGCCGTGCTGAAGCGCATGGACCCCGCCCGGCCTCTCGCGGAGCAGGTGTGGTGACCGGACGCCTACCTGCCGCTTCGTTCTCAGCTTTGTTCTCAGAAAGACAGATATGCTTCCGGCGAGTGTTGCAGCTTCAAACATTTGAGGTTGAACACGCGGTACTCGCAACACTCGAGTCATGTACGCACTGGGGTTGACGCTCCCCCTCCCCTGGCCCCCCCTCAGAAGATCACAACACCACCCTTGCATTCTCAATCTGCCCTAGTCTGGCCCCGTCTCCCGAAATTGCCCCGTCCCCCTCCTCTCTCTGAGCGGGTTCTCATCCCACCAGCTCATGCCACGTCCGCAACTGACGCCCTCGCAGCTACCAACCAACCCCCCTCCGCGAACGGGCCTCCTCCTCCCGCGCCCTCCGCCGCCACCCCCTATCATCCCCCACCCGCCCGGCCAGTCAGGTCCGTAACGCCCGCGTGCTCATCCCCACCACCGGATCGGTGACCGCGCGTGACATCGCCGCGGCGGAGCACCTGAGCCTGGTGGCCCAGCCGGCGGCGGGCTACAACAACATCGACGTGGAGGCGGCCCGGGCGCGGGGGGTCCCCGTCACCATCGCCCCAGGTGGGCTGGGGCCAGCCCACCCGGGGGACCAACCTCAGCCGGGGGGGTGTCAAGCTGACAACCAAGGGGTTCAAGCTGACAACCAACCAGACCCATGTTCATGTTCATGCGCTCGGGTGTGTGCGCGCAAGGGGCCGCCGGCCGCGCGTAGAGGGATCGACCTCTCCTCCTCGGCGTGCACGGGGGCTGGTGTTGAGGCGCAAGAAGGGGTGCGAGGAGCACGGCATGGGACCGGAGCCACAGTACACATGACGGACCCGTGGGGCGACGAAGAAGGCCGGACCGGACGGCCCCTGCGGTGGTGAAGTCCATTACATTGTTGGCCCAGCGCTGCATCCAGCCCCGGGGAAGCTGGAGGACGCCAAGTGCGGTGCGAGCTCCTGGCGGGTCAGGCAGCTCGCCCCGGGCCCCTTGCCCGACCGGAGCTCCTCCTCGCTCCCACGCGGCTCGCCCGCCCCCGTATACCTGCCTCTAATCCTCTCCCCCTCGGGCTCTGACAGCTGCGCAGTTTGAATATGTCTACCAATTTCCTGTACCCGCCCCCCCTTCTCCCCGCGCAGGCTACAACTCCCGCAGCGTGGCGGAGGTGGCCCTCATGATGATCCTGATGCTCAGTCGCAAGGTGGACGAGGCGAGGGCGGTGTTTGAGCGGCGGGAGCGCATCGGGGAGCCGGTGGGCAGGGAGCTGTACGGCAAGACGCTTGGGATTGTGGGCATGGGCAAGGTCGGCAAGTGCCTGGCGGAGGCGGCGCGTGGGCTGGGCATGGAGGTGAGGGGTGCGGCGGAGAGGGGAACGAGCGGGGGCAGAGCCGAGAGGCGATGCCATCCGGTTGCGATTTGAGGAGAGCGCGAACCGCCTCGGGCAGTGTGATTCTGACTGGGTTCTGAGGGGAACGGACCGCACGCAATCCAGTCTGGGCTGATCACGGCAGGGTGCGAGACCGAGCCAAGACAGCGCCGCTGTCACGGGTGGAACTGTACAGACCCAGGCAAGCAAGCGCTAGGCAAGCAGCCGCTCTCCGTAGGCGTTGCCCGCCACTGACGAGTGCTGTGCCCGGTCAGTAAGCCAACGCTCTGCTGTCTGCTCCCCGCGGCCCCCCCCCGCTCCGCCCCGGGTCCCCCCCCCGGCCCTGCAGGTCCTGGGCGTCACGTCCAGCTCCCCGCGCTCCGACCTGGAGCACCTCCTCCGCACCGCCCACGTCGTCTCCCTGCACTGCCCCCTCACGCCCGCCACCCGCGGCCTCATCGGCGCCCCCGAGCTGGCGCTGATGCGCCCCGACGCGCTGCTGATCAACGCGGCGCGGGGCTCGGTGGTGCAGCGGGACGCGCTGTGGGAGGCGCTGCGCGCCGAGCGGCTGGGGGGCGTGGGCCTGGACACGCACTGGGTGGAGCCGGCGCCGGTGGACGACCCGCTGTACGCCCACCCGCGCGTGCTGGCGCTGCCGCACCTGGGCAGCATATCGGCGGAGGTGTACGACAGATTCGCGGAGATCCTGGTGGAGAACATCGTGCGGGTGCGGGAGGGGCGGGAGCTGCTGCACCGGCTGTGCTGAACGGAGCTGCTGCACCGTCTGAGGGGCCGCGCCACGGCGGGGAGGGGGGCGGCGGTGTCTAGGGCAGGGGTGCTGGGCTTGGTCCAGGGTAAGCGGCGGAGGTGGATGGATGGATGGATGGATGGATGGATGGATGGATGGATGGATGGATGGATGGATGGATGGATGGATGGATGGAGTAATAGAGGATCCCCAGGACTTACTGAGGTGCTGACCGTTAGGTTGCCCCGCGGTGACACGCTCGGCGCACGGGGGCGAGAGGTGGCTCGTGAGCTCGTGACAGCAGTCCAGGGAAGTGGCCCGGTACCTGCAGAAATGGTCTCTGCGGGGCCAAGATGGGGCGGGCGCACGTTTATTTTGGGTCCGCGGTGGCGGCTGGCGGGCGGAAGCCGGTTATTTGCAGGTCGGCGACATGGCTGGCAAGTTGCAGCGTCGGGGCCTGTGTATGGGTGGCATCCCGGACTTCGGACTGCGAGGCGCTGTGGCCCTGCAAAACCGCGGCGGGCGCAGTGCACGCAATAATAGTAATATGGCGGCGGTCATCGATTGTGATTTTGACGTGCAGATAGGACAGGGGCGGGGACATGGACGAAAGCGCTTACGGTGTGCGAGGACGAGAGCGCTTGGAGGGTGGGTGGGGCCGCTCGGTCCCGAGTGGAAGGTCGACGGGCGAGGGACGCTTCGGGCGTATTGTGCTACGAGATCCTGAGACTGAAGGCATGCTCGCGAGGAGCCGGATCAACGCGGTGTGTATCTGGAGAAAGAACCCGCCCGACGGCGGACCTTGCGCACTTTGCACATGTGTTGGTGTGAGGCGGTGTGCCCGGGTGACCACTCCTGACCAGTTGCCCCAGTCACTGTTCGACTTTCAGTGTAACAACTGAAATGAGCGCCAATTAATACGGTTGTCTGTTTCAGCCACAACATTCGGCCAAACTCCACAACCTTCTCGCGCAACTTCTCGCGCAAGGCATTCAGACCATCACAGCGGTTTTCGCGTCAACCGGAAAGCGCCAGCCAGCCAGTCCTTGTGATAGTATCTCTCGTTATGTGGTAAACACGGCCGCAGGCTCGTGCTCAAAAACCATTCCCAGTACCAAGGCTAAACCAGCAGTAGTGACCTTGTCACCGTGTACGACAAAGAGGCCTGTGATCCTGTAAGGCGGCTCGTCTTCTTTCCACGAAGCAACTATATGAAAAAACAGGACCAATTTAAGCAGTGCTGTCTGACTTCACATTCGCGCTCGCTCAAGCTTGGAGCTTCTAGAGTCCATGCTTGTTCTTTCGCTGCCCCGAAGCGTTGCACCCCTGCATCTTCGATGAACTTGCTACATCGTGACTACTTGTGGCAGAAAAGTGTTTGTGCTTTCCATACGCAAAGCGTTCAGTTGAGGTCGCGTGAGGCTGAACATCTTGGGATGGCCTCACTCTGTGGACGGCCCCTTGATCGCAGCCGAAACACCACAACATCTCCGTTAAACTCGAGATGTTGAACTGTCTGCAGGAGGCGTTTGCTGGTCGCCATACACTCCAAGGAGGATGCTAGTAGGTAGTAGCGGCCTTACCATGCCGAGATCGCCACTCAATTCGATTTTTTAACTTTATGCATAACTTGATGCTCAATTTGCTGCAGAGATGACATGAAGAACTGTCAAGGTCAGGTTCCTGTCGACGCCAGCGCAGATAACTCTGACGTGACTGATGGTTTACGGATAACATGTTATCGGACTGCATTTCGAAACTCGTTTCGTCACAATAATAGGGCGTGACCATGGTGCCAAAGTCCGACACAACGCATTTAAGCGCAATTGCCTCGAATGCCGGCTGCTTGTGAGCGACAAACAGGGGTATTTATGTTTCTGGGTGTGGACATGCAGTGTAGGTTTATCCGCTGACCTAGGATCTTGGATTACGTCGTGCTTCGTAGCCGAAACTGGTGCCATGGATACTCGTCAACCTATGCGCCCGCCGCGCCCAAGGCCGTGCCCATCCTCCTCCCGCCTGCTCCAGCACAGATCCGAGTGACCCGCGTAACTGGCTGTACCTGCATCCGCGACAATCCGCAGCTGTTCGGCGTGAACAAGACAATAACGGCCGCGTTGTCGAAGTCCGCTGAAGTGGGCGTACGTCAAGGTCACCACAAGCTCACCACCAGATCAACCAAGGCCGCCATCGGGCCCTCGAGAGTGCGGTGGGCGCTGATCAGCGCGGGCAACGCGAATATGGTGGTTTGCGGCAACGTCGCCGCTGCAATGCTGCACTGTTACCGCCACGACAACGACCGACGCCAAACTTATGCAAGCGCCGAGACCGCAAACACCAATAACACCAGGAAATCGGAGGACCCCATGCCGAATTGCCATTGCAATCTGATGGCGAAATGCCGTTGCCACATGAGATATGGGGGAGGAGGGACCCCTGACGAAATGCCGTTGCCACACGAGATATGGGGGAGGAGGGACCTCCGACGAAATGCCGTTGCCACACGAGATATGGGGGCGGAGGGACCCCTGACGAAATGCCGTTGCCACATGAGATATGGGGGCGGAGGGACCCCTGACGAAATGCCGTTGCCACACGAGATATGGGGGCGGAGGGACCCCTGACGAAATGCCGTTGCCACATGAGATATGGGGGCGGAGGGACCCCTGACGAAATGCCGTTGCCACACGAGATATGGGGGAGGAGGGACCCCTGACGAAATGCCGTTGCCACACGAGATATCGGGTTTCGCGGGCTGGGATGGAGGGCAATGCATGGTCTTCTTGGGGCGGGCTGGGGAGGCGGCCTATGCGTAGCCGGGGTTGAGCGGGCTGGGGCGTCGAGACAGGGGGGGCCACGTGCTCTGCTCATCCTACCCATACACGGAGGAGTCGGCGCTACGGCGCTTAGCACTCGGCGGATCGATGGGGCCCGCAAAGGCATTCGGCGAAATAGTAGTACTGTAGTAATGAGGATTTGTTGTTGCCGAAATTGACTTCAATGTGGTCTTCACCCTCCAGGTCCTCTGTGGGTGGGACGTCACCACGGGTTTCCCCATTCGTCAGAGCGGTGCAGGGGAGCGAGGTGCCCTTCCTATTGACATTAAGGGGTACCCTCCCTGCAGCCACCTACCTGACCGACCCAACCTGCAGGACGGGCCATCCGGACCCATGAGGCAGGCCCGCAGAGCCCGAGGTCGATTTAAGTTGCCAAGGCTACAGGGTGGACTGCTGTATCAGTTGATTCTAGGGTGGTTGAGGGCGGTGACCGCCATGCGAGTCGGCGGCTTGCGGCGGCCGCGTCTTGGTGTCCAGCGACCGTTTGGTCCTAACGGCTTCGAGCGGACGGCAGTCACGCGCCCCTTCACTCGCCAGCCCGCGCACTCACTCACCCGCTGTGCTGTGCCGATTGGACCCAGCAGGGGGCAGAGCGAGAGACAACGAGTCGCTGGTCCCAGCAGCGGGTAGAGAGAGGAAATGAGTGGACGAGTGGGAGTGCGGGCGCGGGGCTGACTTCTACAGCCGAAAGTGCACCTGGAACTAACGGACCCCGGCTGGTTCCGGTGCGCTGAAATGACGCCCCCAGGAGGCTGCTCGTGCTCACATGCCGGTACAAGCGTGTACAAGTGTTCGGTGCGGCTGGCGGTGGGGCGCCGCGGCGGTTCGATGGGTCGATGGGCAGCATGCTCAATGCATGGGGCCAGGGGTAGTATTATGGCCATCGGAACCTTCTGGGTGAGACATCGCGCGGACTCGTCGCCTGCGAGCCGGTGTTGACTGTGTGCCGCCGTGTGACCGAAGCCGAGACAGATCGACCCGTGATGTGATGTTGGGGAAGGTTTGTGAACCCACAGGTTGTGCCGCGGTGGCGCGTTTTTTCGGTTGTGCAGTGTATGATGGGGTGGAGGCTGCGGTTGTCACCGATGACTCGCGGGGTCCACTGCAGCATGGTTCATTTACTTGGGGACCGTATCAGGCTGCTGCTGTCATGGGAGAAGCTGTTGCAAGCACACGGGTCGGGCCGGGTTTAGACACCACTGCGACTGAACCCGCTGCGAACAAACCCGCCGGCTGCGCCTCGATAACGGACGTCCACAGCACCGCATCCGGGCCTGGGCGGTTATGGGTGGGCTGCTCATTAAACACCGCGTCCGAGTGGGGGCTGTGGAGCATCCACCCCAGAAGGGGTACGGCAAATGATGGGTACGGCCATATACGCACATCTTGCGGCATCACGCCCGCAACCATGATTATATTCCTTGCTAGCTGCAGCTCCAAAGCCATTGCATCGATTCGGAGCCAGCGGCGCTGGCGCCAGCGCTCGCCGTCGGTCCGCAAGGCCCTCAGGACCGCTGCAGACGTTGGATGAGATCGGCCCTGGCGGCGTCCGCAGATGCGGGAGGAGCCTCGATGCCGGCCAACCTGCCACTGACGCTGCCAGGGCTTCCGCCGCCGTCATTATCCAGGGCTCCGGCGCCGCCAACGCCAACGCCGCCACGGCGACTGTCAGTCGCGCACTCCAGCACTCATGCCTGGTTCTTCGACGTCCGCGGCGTCGCTAAGTTCATACACGAGGTATGTGATTGGGTGCATCGTGTGACTCGCCTTACTTTGAAAGACGAATTTCATTCCCAGGTACGAGAGCAATCGTCGAGGCATACAGCACGATCGCGGCGACGGCTGCTACTGCCTGCTACCGCCTGCTGCTGGGTAGCCGTCGACATTCGTGTTTATAAGAAGATTCAATTCCGCATGCCATATGTAGCTTCGGTGGCATGCATGAAACCCTGTTCCACACTGGTACAAATGGTACCGTCCCATCTCGTCGATCAGGCAAACAGATTGACCCTCTAGCTGTCGAAAGATGGAGACTGTTATCAATAAAAACCACTCTAAATATGAGGTTCATCAACAAGACGCAATGCTGCGAACCTGTTTGTCAAGTCGGCTCGACGCTGGACGAGCAATCATCCATGATACGCCTAACCGCTGTCGGAAAATCCGGAAACCTTCCCGGAACAGTGAAAGCTAGCACAATTATCAAATTATGCATATGAATTATAAGCCATCCGGATAAGTGCCGCTTCCTCGCTCGCTGCGAAATTCAAATCCGAGACAAAGTTTGTATCGTGACATTCGACCAGCGTGCTGGTGAACTCAATTGTCCTTTGCCTTGAACCACGATACGAAACTATTAGATAGCATTCCTCAATTGCAATGCCTGGCGAGAGGGACCAACTCTTGAAGGAGTTCGGCCGTTTGGCCCGTAACTTCGTTCCGTGGGGAGAGCACTGCTCAGAGTGCGAAGGCCTTGGTTACTTTGACCATGGGATGTGCTACAGATGCAGGGGAACAGGCTGCGCAACGTGCTCCGGTCGCGGCAGTCACATGGCTCAATGCGGCGCCTGCAAGGGCACTGGATTGTTCATGGCTGGCCGTATGGAATGGTAAGATAGGAGAACATTGATGCCTTAATGCCGTCTTCCTTGGTTCGTTTCGGTTTTCGGGAGCACGTGGGGGGTTGCGCCCTGCTAGCGGTTCGAGCCGGTTCTTGACAGCGGATGCGGAGACATTGCTCCGCGGCAGATGCCCGGTCGTTGCCGAAGGAGATGCACAGATCAGTGATGTGTAGCAGAGGTGTAATCAACGCGAAGCGCTCCGCCTGACTATTTATCTCGGCGTCGGAAATTCGACGCGTGTGTGCGCCAGATTGCGCGACGAAATACGCTTGCAAGCGTACCGCTTGCCAGCATGCGGGGCAGTAGAGGTGCGTGGACATGCCGTCCGTGATCAACTTTGCAGTACAGTCGTGAAGGCATGTCCGTTTTGAAACGTCCCAGCTCGACATTGTCGTGGCCGCGCATTTGTACGATCGTGTACGGTACTGGGCGGTGCGTGAGTCCTGAATAAGTCCGTTTCGGGTTGATGCGCAACCTGGCCTGGCATTTTGGTGTGTGTTACAAGTCCTGGCGGGCGAGGACTTCTGCGCCTCGCGCTCAGCGGCGATGTTCGTACAGTTCGTACAGATTCCTCTCTCCAGCCGGTCACGATGGAGAGATGTGCTTGCGTGGTCTGTAGGGTGCTGGGGTGCGCGGAGCTCCCTTTCAAGGATGTGCGACAATCATGTAGGTGCCTGCTGGTCGTTCGAATAGGCAGGAAGATGAGAAACTGCTGGTGTACGAGGCGCAGGTTGGGTGATTTGCGGTGATACCCTTCATTGGTGATCGTGAAACGAGCGGGAAAGAGGAGTAACGGAGTGTGAAGAACGCAATAGCTGATTTATGAAATTGCATGTCGCGTTGTGGTGAATGGCTTGACCGCCTGCATGCCGTACTTTGCATGGCTCCCGTTCAAATACCCTACTCGGGTAGTAGCGCTCTGCGGCTCCGCGCCTTCACCGACATCGACACACCGACGCGCTCGTCCAACACCTTCGCATGTTTGTCAACTGGGTCGGTTAGTTACGTCGAGGCGACATCGGCTCCCGGCCGTAATACCAACGCACTTCACAACGGCCCCAGCACAGGCTCATTGCGGGCAGTCATGAGTGGTCGCGGGGAGGCTGCCCTGGTGCCGTTACGACTCCCGAAGCGTGCTCCAGTCATCCTAGAGACTCCCGAAACGGTGCTCAAGTCATCCAAATCACAGCTGAGCCTCCTCCACACCCGGCCAGCCGGCCTCCCCACTGCACCCGGACAGCATCCCTCACAGCAAGGTCAGTTCCCACAGCTCCAACTGGTCCGTACGGTCGTACTGCAATACCTGCCGTACATACGGGAGCAGGCGTGCGTTTACGCTCAGCGCAGGAAAATGGGAATATGATGATGGCGCACGCCAGCGAGGACAGCCTTGACTGACGGTGCCCGAGTTCGTCGGGTCAGTAGGGAGGGGAGCGCAGCTCGGGTGGCGTTTCGCGCCGACCCGGCTTCGGTATTATATGCTCGCTGCGATCCTGAGTTCGTCAGGTGGCGATGTGCAAGTCAGGTTCTGCCCGGTGCCCCTTCCCCTAGGCCCCGTCTCGCCGGGCGCTAAGCCCACAAAAGGGTCATGCGCAGCGGCACGCTTGGCAGATACGGCAGCGAACTCGTTTCTGGCAACCCCTGACAATCCATACCGATTTCACCTTCTGCCTTTGTGCATGGTAATCGTAATAAGTTCGGACGCGGGTCACCATGACGGCATCCCATATGCATATCCCGCGGGGTCCGCTGTAACATCCTTAATAATAATGCATGGCAAATCGTGCTTCTCTTGGACTTCACGGGGGTGATGACCGGGGATGACGCCCTGGACCCCGTGAGGCCCTCTGGTTGGCGCGCCCTCGCTCAAGACCAGTGCTACCTATGGGTTCATCGACCGCCCCTGCATCCGACCCCCGCCCTGCGGCATCGTACCTGTGGCACAGCTGACAAGGCCAGCCGCCTCCCCTTGAAGAGCGGCCGCCGCTGCGGCGCCTCCTCCGGTCCCTGCCGCGCTGGGTCCCACTTGGAATCCGCCAGCGTTGCTTCGGCCAAGGCCTCCGATGTCCCGCAGTGTTCTGTCGATTTACCTGTGCGTGTGCACGTGCTGCTGCTGTCCCCGCCGCCGCTACTGCTGCCGCCGCCGCTGCTGCTGCTGCTGCTGCTGCCCCTGGCCAGCCCCCCTCGGCGCTGCGGTGTCCCATGGCTTTGCTTCGAACAGATCTCTGTGCTGCCCCCAGGTGGAGCATCTCCTCCCACCGCCGTACACACGCCCGCCCGCTCCGGAACCACGTAGGACATGAAATCGTCGAACGCGGGCGCGCCGGCGGCCATGTCCTTCATCACAAAGTTGACCCGCTTTTCCAGGGCCACAATCAAGCTGGCACCGCCGCCGCCGCCGCCGCCGCCACCGCCGTCGCGTCTGTGGACACCATCGTCGCGGCTTCGCTCCCGTGCAACAGCCAAGCCGCCATTTGCAACATCGCCGGCGGTCCCGCCTCGCGCGGAGGCATGGTACGACATCAGCGCGGCCGCGCACTTGACGAAGGCCTCCGTCAGCACGCTGTCGTACACGGTATCCGCGGCGACCAGACACAACGTCTCCGCCGCGGCCACCGCATCCAAGACACGCGCGGCGTCCCCGCCGCAGCGGACCGACATGACCCATGGGTCGCCCGAGGTGGTCGCCATCACTTGTGCAGACGCGGCCGCGGGGTCTGCTGTGTTGACAGCATGCCCTGCGCCTGACGGGCTAGCAGGACTGGGGTCGCCCACCGCCTTTGCTGCTGCCGGCCCTGCTCCGCCTCCTGCTCTGCCGCCGCCCGCCTCCGCTCTCAACGCCCCGACCAGCGCCTGCAGCGGCACGGCGCCGCTGCCGAACGTCAGGAAGTCAAACCAGTCAAGCTCGCACACGTCCACGTGGACACCGCAACGCGAGGAAGCCGCAGGGAGCGCCCCGCCGCCCTCCGCCGCCGCATCGGACTTTCCGCTCGGGCCCATCTCGCCGATGCGCCGCCTGCGGCCGCGGCTGCGGTGGCGGCGGTGGCGGCTGCGCCGCAGCTCCCCCACCAGCGCTTCGTTGCCCGCCAGGTTGGCTGCCGCGAGCTGCAGCGCGCCCGCGTGCACATCCGTGATGGTGACGTGGCTGCACACCGCCGCAGCGGCGACGCCGACCAGCCCCACGCCGCCGCCCAGCTCCAGGATAAGAGTCCCTGGAGCACCCAAGCCGGGCTGCGCCAGCAGCCAGTCGCACGCCAGGCAGGCCCCACGCCAGACCTGCACAGCCGAGAGCAAGCATCCCCTCGGCGACGCCGCTATCGTCGAGGTAAGGACTTGTGATTTCGTAGCTACAGTTACCAGGTGAGAGTTCTCGGCCGCGAGAGCGGATGAGGTATGTGGTATGCGGACCTGCCCGCAGGATGCGGTTGCCTGCTGGGATCTTGTAGCGGCTGGGATGACGTGACGTCGTACGCCTTGCCGTATCTACCTGCAGCCCGACGTCGGCCAGGGATGTCGGATGGCCAGCATGACGGATTCTGATGGCATGACGCGCGGTAGGACGCCGACGGCGGCGCCGCAGCACTAGGTCCCCAGCGCTGTCAGTGAGCAACGCGCGGCGCTCAGGACTCGGCCGCGCGTCCTTCCCGGATATCGACGGTGGTGGGGAATCGCTGTGGTCGGCGGAGTCGCTGGAGTCCGTCCGCTCACTGTTGGTCCCCTCGATGAAGTAAAAACGACTAACCGTTTCAACTGTTCCTCCGCTTTGTTCGTTTGCTTCTTCAGTGTTTCCCTGGTGGGTTGTGGATATCGTTTTTGTTTGGTTGTCAAGTTCTGTAAAAGTAAAAAGCTCGCTGAGGACACCAGAACTATCCATATATTGCCGCTGCTGCGAGAGCAAAATGAAATTCTCCAAGGATTTGAACTCGCTCAGTGATCTATGGTCGCGCCGTTTGTATGTCGCTCCCGGTTCCCGTACGGATGGCGGGCTTTTCGCGGATCTGGATCTGGTCTTACAGCCGCATGCAGACTGCTCGGTGCACGTGTGCACGGCTTTGGGTTTTCACACAGGACAATCCGCTCCCGGTTTTAGCTTATAACGAGGAACGTACCCGAACGGACGCATGTCTTCTCGAATGAACGTTATAGCGGACCCTGAAAAGGGATCCATCTGTTAGGCGGCTTCCCTCGCCCTTCCTCGCGGGACGCGCCCGAGCTGACGGGGCCACCGGGAGCACCTTGTCGCCATTCCACCTCACTGCTCCAAGCCAGTCACTGACCAGAAGTTCGCGCCACCACAGACCACACAAGGCTGGCGGTGTCAAGGCGGATTTCGGCACCGTGCCGAGGACCTATTCAATCGGTACCCACAGCAAGGTCAGCTGTCGACGACTACAGTTACGTCACTGCGACCCATCCCCCCGGCCCTCCCTTGCCCTCCCAACAGCTGCTCCTGCCCCCTTATCGACACGGTCAAACCCAAACCTTTGACCCCCTTTTTTTGCTTTAAGGGGAAGACCATGCGCATGGCTCATCATTCGTCAGTGAAGGTTTACTTGAAGAGGGCCCGCACTACGCCAGCCAGCCTGCAATCCTATCGGTAAAGCCGTCAAACCCCCGTGCTGAGCGTACGGCAGTCGGCTTGCGGCCCATCCGGGACGCGTCAACACACTCGCATACCGCCACTGTCTAGACAGCGTCACTGTGTCAGGGCAGCAGCCGCAGCAGCCGCTCCAGCTCTCGCTGCTGCTGCCGGGCATGAAGCAGCACCGCCGCCGCCAGGTCGTCCTTCGCTGCCGGCGCCACGCCGGGCAGCCGCCGCGCCGCCAGCGGCGCCGCGGCCAGCAGCTCTAAAGCCCGCCGCGCGGCACCTGCGGCTGACAGCGCGGGGTACCCCTGCCCCGGCTGAAGCACGTCCTTGACCACGCGACCTCCCGTCTTTGGCAGCGGGTTCAGGAGCTGCGCGGTCTTGGAGAGCAGGCGGCCTGGGGCCGTGACGGCGCCCGCCGCGGCGGCGACCAGGTCTGCTGCCGCCGCCGCGAAGGCCTCCAGACCCTCCTGGGTCATCAAGCCGCTAAGGACCGCAGACCGCCTCGCCTCCTGGTGGGTGAAGTTTAGGAGCGGGATAACCCGTTGCGTGTTAGCCAACTCATATCCAGCCCCCTCCCGAATATGACACCCTCCCAAGCTCCGACCTCTGTCAAGCTCCGACCCCTCCCAACCCGAATTCGTGGGCGTCCCTCAGCTCCAAGACCAGCAGGTGTCTCGCAGCTACCTTTCGGTTGCCGTAACGGCTCGTCCAACAGTATCTTGCTTGCTTCATGACCCGGGTCTAGGGTCGCCGAAATGCGATTTCTTTCACGCACAGGTGCTGCCTCATCCGCCCTGCCGATAATCCGGGACCAGGCTGCTCGCGTCACCCCACTGTCCACAGTATGCGCCATGCAATGCGACCTTGCCTTGCTGTGTCTCCGTAGCTGCCCCAACATCCAGGACGTGGCGCGCCTCGCGCCGGCGTGCGTCAGAGCCAGGGTCGTTCCGTTGGCCCTGACTGCCTCTAGGAAGGCCTGCTTGCTGGAGAACCTACAGCGCAGGGTGCCCTCGTTTCAAGCGTGTTAGCGGAATGTGTCCGGGAGCCTTTTGACGTCCGGGCAGGCCGCCAGATAAGAGGCATTCACAGCCATGTTCTAGGGGCGACGTGAAGGGTGCGTCTTGCGCGGCAACAAGAGGCGTACGTATGTCAGCGCATGCAAGGAAAGGGTGCAGAAAACAGAAAACAAGAGATCCTCTGAAACCGGCTGAGTCCACAATTTCGCCCTCCGTAGCCCGCACACACATGCAGCAACCCGCACCCACACGCCACACCTCACACGCATAACTGACAGACCGACTACGTGCCCGCTGCATCGATCTACACGGTCCCGCGGACTTCTGGCAGGCTCGTCGGAGGACGCTTGTGGGGACTTCCGCTGTGTCACTCATGCATTCATCCAGCAGGCCGTACACTGCGTGGCGTGTTACTCGGCGTGTTCACCGGCGGGCTGCGATTACCGGTGCACACCGGCGGTGCACCGCTCCCCCCCGCTTTCCCGCCCGACCGCAAATCACTCCCACTCTCCCGGGCGCTCCCCTCCCGCTCTCCCGGGTGGAGCTGATCTCCGCACGCAACACGCAGCACGCAGCACACAGCACGCACGTGACGGTCCTGGGCTCCATTGGGTAGAAGCTGACGTCCAGGGCCGGACCGAACCGCCGTACGGGCACACACTGGGCGCACAGGAAGGTCTCCGGCTGGTCGGCGGCGCCGCTGTACACGGCGGGCAGCTGGGCTCGTGGCGGGATGTGGGCCGGCCAGCACGAGCGGGGCGCGGAGGCGGAGGCGCAGCTCAGGTACCCAATTTGTGTAATATAATCAGGGCTCTCGCATGGTTGATTGGTCAGTGCGAAGTCGGACCTTTAATTGGCATTGGCTTTAACATAGCAAAGCGGGGTGCGTGCGGGGCTGTCGGGCTGTGAGGCTTTGGCGCGCGTTGATGAGGGTTGCCGCTCGCAGACCCGCGCAGTTGCCTGCACCGTGCCACCGCCCCGGGTGGTTTGACCGGACGGACGGAAATTCGCTGGGTGGGTCCCCATCAGGTCCTTGCCCCGAGCTCAATTTAATCTCAGGAATCTCTATATGAGACCATGACTTTCACCGCCGGCTCCCTGAAGATGCGTAGTCATTGCACCACCACCGCCCGACGCCCTAACAGCTAGAACCGCATATGTGCAGCGCAACCAAAAACTGCTTCCTTTTAACCAGTTACACTGGGACCTGCGCCGGATGGACTGCGCTCCTGCCATTCGTGCCCGGCGCCGTACCAAAAGGTACTGCAGGGAGGGGCTCAGGCACGCCAGGCGGTCGTACAGCTGCGTCCAGGTGTTGGCGCCCGGTGCGGTGATGTCGGGCCGCAGCGCGCAGTTCCCCGTGGTGCGGGTGATGAAGAAGGAGGGGCCCACGTACTGCTCCGGCAGCGCGTTGGGTGCCCGCGGGATGAAAGTGTAGGGCTGGTTCTCGCACCTGGCGGGCGGCGGACGGACCGGACCTAGCTTGCGGTTCGGCCGCGACTTCTGTGTACGACATGGCTGGGCCGGATGTGGCCAAAATCCATAAATACTTAAATCGTGCTTCTATGGCGTTGGCAATGCAGCCGTTGGCAATCACGAGGTGTCCTTGAGGATCGTCCGATGTCATTATACACTATACCGTAACACTGCATCTCCGCGCGGATGTGGCCGAAATCATAATTTACTTGAATCGTGCTTCTATGGCGTTAGAACCGCGCGCATCGCCGGTGTCGGAGTAATGAATGAATGAATGTTACAGCGGACCCCAACGGGATCATCGGTGTAATCATCATGGAGTAATGCCCCTTCCGACGGACCCCAGCTGCATTGCACCCACCGTCGCTGCGCCCGGCCCCCGGTGAAGGGAATGTTGCCGTCCCGCACGTCCCGCTGCACGATGTGGTACAGCTGCAGCAGCGCCTCCGTGGCCCGGACTCTGGGCTTCTGGTGGTTCAGCAGCCCGTCCGCGACGGCGTCCTGCAGGGGTACAGGGGGGGGTTCGTAAGGCAATCAGTACCCGGGCTCCGGGGTTTTCCACCACAACATCATTTTTGTGTGGTGCTGCAAAACACCTCAAACAGGTGCTGGGCTGACGCATGCAGTCCTGGGTTGTTGGGCAGCTGGTCGAGCACCGGTAGTGGTTGGCACTTGGCACGTGGGCAGAAGTAGCAGTCGGTCCTTGGCGTACTGTAGGAGCCGCAGGGACTCGATTGTCGCGGATTTAAGACCGCACCCGAACAGGCCGTATGTTGCGCACGTCGAAGCCCTGGATGCCGTTGGTCTCCACCCAGGTCGACGACCCGCCCTGAACACCCGCGCCACCGCTGCTGCTGCTGCTGCTGCTGCTACTGCTGCCACCGCCACTGGTACCGCCGCCGCTCTCACCGCCGCCGCTGCTGCTGCTGCTGGCTGCTCCGTCACCCCCCTGGTGCAATCTTCGGCGGCCTGCGGCTGCACCACTCGCCGCCAGGCGTGCCTCGCCGCCCGCATCTTTTGTGCGACCAGAGTCGGTCACGGCAGAGTCAGCACCCCCGGATGTTGCACCAGCAGCACGCGGCTCCATTTGGGTCGCGGCTGCTTCCACATCAGCCCCTGGTTCACCTCTCCGCCCTGCTCCTGTGAAGGGACGCAGCGGGCGGCGGGCGGAGTCCGCCAGCCAGGCCAGGAGGCTGTCCGACAGTGGACGTCCCAACAAGCCCACCAGCACATCAGCGGCGGCGTCCTGGCCGGTTCGTGCATCGCCCTCTCCATACCTCCCAGATCTCCAGCCCTCGCCGCCGCCACCTGCAGCGGCGGCACTGCCTGCGTCAGCACCGGCAGCTGCACTGCCGGATTCCGAGCTGGTTTCCCGGTTGCTCCCGCCCTGGGCGGTCGCTGAGAGGCGGTCCAGCTCGGACTCCATCCATTGCCGCATGCGACCCAGCGTGGCAGCTAGGTTGCTGGGTCCCGCGCTGGCGGGTGCATCTGCCCGGCCCCGGGACGTCTTTGAGGTGTCCTGTGCCGCAAGCGCCGCGACGCCTGAGAGGAAGTCCGCCAGGGCGTCCTCCAGTCGCTGGGCCGACCGAACATTCTCCAGGCTGTCCAGATCCCGCATGAGCTGCTGTGCGCCTGGGAGCGACTGCGCGCTGCGCTGTCGCCAGTCCCGGATGTCGCCGACGCCATCACCGGCACGGCCTGCAGCTGTGTCGGTGGAGGCGCTGTGGGGTCCTGCGCGGAGCGGAAAGCGAGGGAAAAGCACTGTGGCGAATAGCAACCTGCAGCCGCTCAAGTGGTTGCCTGAGGCGATCTCGGCAGTGTCACCCTCCTGTATCCAAGATGGTGCCTAAGATCATCAGAACTCGTAGCACAAAACGGTTGCATCCGGGTTTGGGGGCAGTAGGTGAGACTGGGTGGCCAGCCAGGACCGAGCCACTGGCCAGCAGGTAAGCAATCACGTGGCGAGGGGCACGAAAAGTAGTAGGCAAAGAGAAGCGCTTGTGAGTACCTGGAAGATCTGGTAAGTCTGTGTCAATATCGCCGGTCTCGGCCAGCCATAGGGGGAACGCGGACGTCAGGGCCGCCAACGCATCGCCGGGGTCGCTGGCTTCGAGGCTGGGTGCGCCCTCGGATGGTGAGATAAGCCCACGGAACCACGGGGGGATGCCTCCGTCAATATAAGCAGTTAGCACGGTGGCACAGTCGAGCGCCAGGACTACGGAGGCCAGCAGCACGGCAGTGCGTAGACGGCATAGGGTTTGGACCGGTCCTGACCAGGCCATGAGATCTGGGCAAGCTAAGCAAGAGTGAACTTGATATTCATGAAAACCTCTTATGGTGCCACTTATAGTTGAAGAGTAATGCATCGATGCCGTCACAGTCTTGAAACGTTAGGGTTGCGGTCGTTGATCGGCGGTTGACTTGCACGACAGGAACCGCAATGCCCGTAACATGCTGCCACATTGTTGAAATCGTTTCAATCAAAGGGTACCGGATATTGCTCTAAATATATCGCTATAAATTGCATCGCACTGACTTCCTACATTACGCCATAAGGCACCGCAAGCGCGAGCCCTAAGTTGCCTTGAGAACTAGCCCAGTCGGACACATCTCGCATTCCCATCATTTAATTCACGCCATGACGGGCAACGCTTTTGTGTATGGGACTCTTATGGCTGATGAGGTCGTCAAGATTCTCATCAAGCGCGTCCCCAATTCGAAGCCTGCCGCGCTGAAGGGGTACACGAGGTATAAAGTCAAAGGACAAGTATTCCCGGCAATCGTGCCCTCCACAGCGGATGCAAAGGTAGAGGGCAAGGTACGTACAGGTGGCAACCCGGTTCCACTTACTGCTTGGCCGGACCACGACAAGGTGCCACGTTGCTCCAGGTCCTTCTTGATCTTTCAGACAAGGAGCTCCAGGTTTTGGATGGTGAGTATCGTCGCACCGTTTCCTGCAGTTTTAGGTTCAGAGGGCCAAACACGTGGTCAGAGCGTGTCGGTATGGTCTTGCAGCCCGCGCAACCAAAAGGGTAATGGCTCCTGTCACATACGCAAACCAAGCCGTACTCATTAAGTGACTCAGATGAAGTGCCTGCATGCAAGCTCTACGCGAGCAAACCACGGCCCACGCTGTTGTGTGTGCGCGCAGTGTACGAGAGTGAGGAGTATTACCGTGCAACTGTGAACCCAATCCTTGAGGTAAGCGATGCCATATTCGCCTTACACTGCACGTGTGCCATACGAGCCGTAACCCAGGGTAACCTCTGGCTATTGTGTTGCGATTCCTCAGGATGGCTCCACCATAAAGGCGGACGTGTACGTCTGGAAGGACCAGTACAGGTGAGGCGCTTCGGTCGGGGGAACAGCATGCGGGCCCTTCAAATGGTAGCCAGCCTGTGTTTGTTGAAGGTGTATGCTACGCGCACATTCTGCCTATGCTTGATACCGCACGTCGCCGCGCTTCCGCAGCAACGCCCTGAACCCTGTCCCTTGGAGCTACGACGAGTGGAGGACCGACCATCTTGATGCGTGGGTCAGCCGATGTGAGTCTCTGACTCAGAATCATGTGCGCCGTGTTTTTGTTTTGCCGTCTTTGCCATGTACCGTGTTTGCCCAGGCATATTCTGCTGGCGGAAGAGTGGTCGTTTGAGCAGTTTTTGCGCGACCATCACGCCGATTACCTGGACATGACCCGCAAGTTTGCGGAAGAGGAACTCAAGGACGTGAGGCCCACAGCGGCGAGACCCCAACCTATTGCTTGAAATGTCGTTCATAGGAGGGTTTCAGGTCGTGCATGTTTGTTTTCCATGGCATGGAGCTGGGTACTTCCACTAAGTATTCCCCTTGGGCCTCCTCCCGTGTGCCTGCAGTGAATCCAGACAGTGCGCATCCCGAGGGCAACATGTAGTCAGGCGGATTTGGTCGTTTGGAATGAGCAAGACAATGTGCACTGTGAGCAGGCGAGCGAGGTCGCGTCGAGTGGTCGCGTACGGCAGTGCATCCCGGAATCCGAAACGCGGATAGTCCTCTGTGCTTTTAAGAGACGTTTTTATTCAATTTTGTACATTCATATGCTTTTCTGTTGCGCGAAGTCAGGATAACGGAGACAAAGTCGCTTTAATTGGTGTTGAGGGCTTGTGAACACGGTGCATTTCACTCAGACGTAATACGTGTTCAATCTTTAGAGAAGACGATGGCTAACGCGGGTTGCGCCGACATCCCAGCAGCTGAGGTGCGACATCGTGGCGGCTTGAGCGGTTTTTGCCGCCGCCATATGTGTAAGCGTCCTGTAACCTGTTTCGGCTTAAGCAACATGGAAAGATTGCTTTCGTTGGGACCTTTACAGGCTGTACTCGTGCCAACGGAAACCTTACCTGACACCCCTATTGTGCGGGGCTACGACTTCACAAGCGGCCGTGATCTAGATGGTATCATGGACGCCATGTTGACAACGGGGTTCCAAGCGACGTCGTTTGGGCAAGCAATTCATGAAGTCAATCGGATGGTGCGATGGGTTTCACAGGACCCTGGTTCTCGTATATTCAAATTGGTGCCTGCGGACCCACAATTATCGGGGGGAGCGATGAGGTTATCCAGCACTTGTTAATACCGCAATGGAGACGCATCCACGTGTGGCTCAACATCCGCGTCCTTTAAATCTC
This sequence comes from Eudorina sp. 2006-703-Eu-15, assembly GCA_003117195.1. Classification (NCBI taxonomy): domain Eukaryota; kingdom Viridiplantae; phylum Chlorophyta; class Chlorophyceae; order Chlamydomonadales; family Volvocaceae; genus Eudorina; species Eudorina sp. 2006-703-Eu-15. The sequence goes on from BDSI01000037.1 coordinate 76,399, forward strand.
GGTTGGTGCGCCTTTCGGCTTGGCCTCCCGGGTATGCTGGGACGCAATAGCAATGACTGGTCTTGCCTGCAGACATGCTAGTCGGTTGCCGTCCGGCCAAGCGATTGGCCAGGCCAGGTACAGCTTTCGCAGTCAAGTGTACCCCCGCATGCGCTGGAGTTCACATACTTCGCGAGAGGATTGCACTTGCACAGATCATGATGCAGCTCCACGTGCTGCATCCATCCGTCAGCACTTGCTCTGTCCGCTTACTGCGTGCAGATCAATTGGCGCCTCAGCGATGAGCCCGTGGGTCCGAACACCGACCCAGAACACGCAGACCCGGAGTTTCGCGCCTCCACTCGCTGCCTCATCTTCCTGGGTTTCACTTCCAACCTCACCTCAGCAGGAGTTCGAGAACACATTAGGTGTGCAAATAAACTTATCTCTGCGGATTCTGTGAGGGTGTTTGAGGGCCCTCTCGAACGCGTCGCGTGAGCATCGCCGCTGTCCACACGTTCGCGATATCGCCTGGCTTTCTCGCAGTTCCGCTTCATACCTGTGCATCAAATACCAGTTGCGGTGGCCGTCTCCGTGTCACCATGACTAGTCAGCGATGCCACAGCACCGCGGGGTTTTGCAATCCGCGGCGTCTCCCCATGGCACCGTGGTCTATCACCTCGCTACATAGTAAAAACTGACTGTTGCTATCTAATAGGGGTACAATCTGTAGGCTCATTTGCTCGTTCATTTCACCCTGCGCGGGCTGTCGATTCGGACTGTTTTGTGTCGCAGTTCCGCTTTATACCTGTGCATCAAATACCAGTTGCGGTGGCCTTCGCCGTGTCACCATGACTAGTCAGCGATGCCACAGCACCGCGGGGTTTTGCAATCCGCGGCGTCTCCCCATGGCGCCGTGGTCTATCACCTCGCCACATGGTAGTAACAGGCTATTGATATTTCAAAGGGGTACAAGCTGTAGGTTCAATTGCTCGTTCACCTGTCCCAACGCGGGCTGACGATTCAGACTGTTGTAGCTGAGGCCTGTGTGCTAAGGTGGAGGTGCAACGCACTTGGTTCAGGGGACCGTAATTGGATATGCCTCGTTGGGTTTATGGAGGTTGGGCCGGGTGCAGTGTGACCCCCGCATTTAGTGTCCATCAGTCGGCGAATAACGGTTTGATCCGCTGTACCCGGATGCAGGTACCTCGTGCAGAACCGCATGGTCGATGTGCTGGTGACCACGGCGGGCGGTATCGAAGAGGACTTCATCAAGTGCATGGGCCACACCTACCTGGGGGACTTCCAGCTTAAAGGCAGGCACTTGGGATTGAGGGAACTGAGCTATGCGTTTGTTGCGAGGCCACGGCATGCCTGCAACTCTGTCAACGTGCACTGACATGTCAGGGAAGCTGTGTCATTGGAACGTGGCGAGAATTTCCTCCATCCGTTGGCTGGCGCAGGTGCGGAGCTGCGCATGAAGGGCCTGAACCGCATCGGCAACATGCTTGTCCCCAACTCCAATTACTGCAAGTTCGAGGATTGGATCATTCCAATTCTGGACGCCATGCTCAAGGTGCGGTGCTGAGCACACGCAGCAAGTTTAACGTGGTCGCGTTGTTGCATGCTTGTGGCTCTGCCGGTGTTAGAAAGCCCCGAGCGTTTTACCATTGTTTGTCACCATGGCTTGGCTCGGCTGGCTTCGGTAGAAGTTGAGTCCAAGGTATTGTGCGAGGGATTGCAAATCGGTGCACCGCCCTTCTTTCGCGAAGCTCCGTGGTGGGCAAACGTGTGGCGGCAAGGTCAGGTACCGTCGGTGTGGGTTACTTCAAGTGCGACGAATTACACCTTGGCAGCCATGCCCGTGTGCCCCATTGTAGGAGCAAAACGAGCAGGGAGTGAACTGGACGCCGTCCAAACTCATCGACAGGTCAGTGACACCAGGTCCTCTATGAGGTTCATGGCACTGGGCGTCGCAATAAGGCACACCCTGTTGTGTTGGGCGAGAAAGCACTTTTCGTGTATTTGCTTGTTCAGCTTTGACGAGCTGGGGCGTGCCTACAGGCAGTTATCGAGTGGTGTGGTGGAGCGTGGAGGATTACTGCCGAGGGCAGCGGAAGGGTAGTTTGTTCCGATGTAAGGGCGCGACCCGTAGATCGCGTAGGAGACTTTGCCTGAGATGGGGTTGAAGGCAAAAAATACGCAGCGGTAGCATGACATGGTGACAGTAGAACATGGTCCCCAAATGTTAACCTCGTTTTTGACAGACCCTACTTGTTCCGTACACCGCCCTTATACCAAAACACCGTTGGTCGGCTGGCCATGCCTCGTTTGCCAATGTCGGCCGATACTTTGCTTCCAGCGTTTTCCACCTTCGGATATATCCATTACGTATTTGCATCATGTGGCCGTTCATTGCAGGCTGGGCAAGGAGATCAACCACCCCGACTCGATCTACTACTGGGCGCACAAGAACGGCATCCCCGTCTTCTGCCCCGCAATCACAGATGGCTCCATCGGGGACATGCTGTTTTTCCACTCGTACAAGAGCCCGGGGCTAAGGTACTTACTGGACGGGCCGTGGACGCACTGCGCTTTGACCTCGAACCGCAATGCGACTGCGATCTCGTGCATGGCCATGCATTTCTTACAGCAGCACTTTGCGCGGTTGCTGTTCATTACGGTCCAGTAAGACGGTTCGGTCCTCAGCTTAGTCTTCGTGATCATTACCAACTCCACCTCCTGCTCCTGGCTCGCCCACCAGGGTGGACGTGGTGGAGGACATCCGACGAATCAACGACATCGCCATGCGCGCCACACCGCGGAAGACCGGCATGATCATCCTGGGAGGCGGTGCGTTTGGTGTTGTGCAGTTTCCCTGTGGATCGCACACAGGCACCGTGCTGACAGCATAGGTGCTTTGCGCCTGCAATCAAACCCGAGATGTGCCTGATGTGCGCCGCGTGTGGCGCATGACTGCATGCATTCGTCTGCTCTGATTAGAAAGTACCGAGCCTGCGTCTGGTACCTGTCCTCATGGCCTCCCCCTTCCAGGCGTACCCAAGCACCACGTCTGCAACGCCAACCTGATGCGGAACGGGGCCGACTTTGCGGTCTACGTCAACACCGCCCAGGAGTTTGACGGCAGCGACAGTGGCGCGCGGCCCGACGAGGCGGTGTCCTGGGGCAAGATCCGCATCGACGCCAAACCCGTCAAGGTGAGGAAATCGTTTACCAATGGGCAGACACGCAACGCAAATCTGGGCCGCGGCTTTGCCTGAGCCCTTGGTGACGCGCACGCGCGCTACACTCTTAAGTTGAGCTGCAACTTAAGTTGAGCTGCAACGGCGTGATTGCCGAGTCGCGCAAACTCTCCCACATGTTTGCTACCGTGGCGGCAGTGGTTGAGTCTTGATCAACTCGCGTACGGTATGTAGGGCCATCTGCAGTACGCGTAGGTAGGGCAATCTGCAGTACGCGGATGTAAGGCATTAGCATGAGCTGCAGCGCGCCATGTGCCAATTGCTGACCGGAGGAACGGTTATGTCCCATTTGTTATGCGGCGAACACACCTGATATGCCTGCGTTTGCTATGATACTGGGGTCTTTCCCGGTAGGCGCCGGTGATCAATAAATATCTGCGCTCACCCAAGCTCATTGTCGATGCGATTCTGCTTCACGAACGGTCCGCAGGTCTGCGGGGACGCGACGATCCTCTTTCCGTTGCTGATATCGCAAACCTTCTCACGACACTGGCGGCCTGTGGCGGAGTTGCCGCGGAAAAAGCCGGAGGAGACGCCCAGCGAAAACGGCGTCGTCAAGGCGACATTTGACTAACTCGTTTCGCACAACGGCAGCGGCGGAGAAGCTTGTTGCGGCAAAATGGAAAGACTGGCTAGAAGCCGAGACATCTGCAGTAGTCACAGGAATGCCGTGAAGGCCAAGTTGTACAGGGCGTGGATACGCCGAATGTTTAGAACGGGGGTGGCGGCTCACATCTAAAGAGGCATTGGAGAGGCATAGCTGCATGTGCGTTCCTTTCAGTAGCTGTAGGCATGTGGTGCAGGCGTTTCGATGCGAGCAGGTGCGAGGTGGTGCAGTAAAGCTCAAACTGGCCTATGGCGCAGCTGGTCCCATAGGCTGTCGGCGCTCAGGTCCGGCCATGGGATGGTCATTTTTGACCTGCCTGTTGCATGTCACTGTATGTCTAATGTTAATACACTGCTTCTGGGCAGCAGATCATTCGGTTGTCGGTTCAGCAGATAACGAGTGGAAAGGTGTTTCCGCCGAAGGCCTCCTAAGGCGGTTTAGATGGCGAATACGATGCTTGGTCGGCCAATCGCCTCAGCAAGTTTTGCGCATACTGGCGGCGATTGTGGTTGCTGGATTGATTCAGTTGCAGTTAGTTGGGATCGACTTCAATACCCATCGGTCGGTTGCCCTTTTTGGCTGTCGTTGCATCCTCTATAATTAGAGACTCGCCATGACACGGTGACTTCAACAAACGGTATGCCGCGCGCGAGCATCAATACAGATAGAAGACCACAATACTGCCAAGCATATGCAACCATTGGAACTCGGATCTTGACAGTACCGTTCTTCTGAAACGCACATACGTCTTATGCTCAATTATCTTTGTTCTTCGACAACTGCCCATTGGTTATTTCGTTAGGTTGTGAACGGTACGACCCCGTTCGCGACTGTATTAGTGTGCACCGTAGTTAACTAGTTATATACTTGATACCTCGCTAGCTTGGCGTTGATTACTGCGCTGACCAGGTAGCGCAGGAACTTCTGGAAAGGTTACAATGACCTCTCCAAACTTAGGTCAGCCGCCTAAGGCGAAGAAGCAGAAGCGTGAGAAACCGGTGCTTGAGTCGCTACCAAATGAGGGTCACCCTGGCTTCTCGAAGTTTGCGAGGGCGTTGGGAAGCACCGATTACCAGACGCGAGAGAAGGGACTGCACGCTCTCAAAAGCTGGCTTCTTCGGAAAACGGACCTGCAAGAGTCCGATATGATGAAAGTGTGGAAGGGGCTTTTCTATTGCTTCTGGCACTCCGATAAAGCGCCAGTGCAGGTCAGAGCGGCCGCCAAAACGGTTGGCATTCTCGCAGTAGCGTGCTTTTTCGTGTCCTGCTTGTTTGAATAGTTGATGGAAAGGTCTCAATTCTGCTACCTGCACGCAGGCGGAATTGGCGGAACGTTTGGCCGCCATGTTGACTCAACTCCCAGAGCAGGTGTGAATCAGAGGCATGATCTGAGGCATGATATAGTACGCCTGACGCAGCTTTCTGGCTTGCGATTATTGTCGTCCAGTCTGTATGCAACGCCACCGCTTCCCAACCCAACTGACGCCCCCATGGGACGGAGCGCACGTGGGGCAGCATAGTAAATGCGATAGTTACGGGAGCATGAAACGTAGTTTCTGCCCATGCCTACTGCAGCCCGTGCTGAGCCCATCCTGTGTCCAGTCCAACCGGGGAGACACGCATACACAACACGTTTGGTTCTGTCACTGCAATGTGCACGTACCGTACTTTAGCGTACATTTGCGTACACTTGCAGCTCACCACATCACACACAGCTCACCATCCAAACTGCACTGGCGCACGCAGTCTGCGTTCCTGTACTTCGCGGCTTTCACGGCTACGCTGCGGCGCGAATGGTTTGGGATCGACCGGCTCCGCATGGACAAGTTCCTGCTGCTCATTCGGAAGTTCATTCACTACATGCTGGCCTGCTTAAAGATTGCCAAGTGGTGAGTTGCAGCCGGAAGCAAGTCGATGCATGGCAAGTTGGTAACACCCTGGCCATGACTGGGAGTTGTGCCGTTGAGAGGCGGCCAGGGGCTTTCTGTGGTGGTCATGGCTGCTATCGACTTGCAATGAACATGACACTTGTACGGGACAACCGCGGGAGTAGCCAGCTCCGTGGAAGAAATGCATATGTAGACACGGGCATGGGCTGCCCTGATCATGTGCGAATGTTGGATGCGCTTGGGATGCAGGCGCGCGGACCTGTTGCAGCGGTACTCGGACTTCTTGCACCACAACTTGGTGATTCCCAGCGACACGCTGCCGGCGGCGGGCGTAGCTTACCACTGCGCGGATGTGCTGCTGGATGAGCTCCGTGCTGTTGCGGACGGCAAGCCGGTTCCGGGGCCCGCAGTGGCGGCGCTGCTGGAGCCTTTCACGTCGGCGTTGCAGACCGGGGAGCAGGTTGTTCTGCAGCGGATCGGGTGAGTCATTTGGTGCGGAGCGGGGAATATCAAGGCGCGCGCGGGCGCGTGGATGGTAAAAGCCAGGGATGTCAGGCTGCAGCGCCGCCGTGTGCGGTGCATCTGGCCCCCGACGTTGTGATACTAGGGTTACTAACCCCTAGCTCACAGTATATAGTACTCGGTTTGTGCCTTAATGAGGGACCAGGCACGAGCAGCTGGTCGCTCAATAGGGCTGCTGCCCAGTCGCTGGAACGGAGCAAAAACTTATGATCCAGGGTCGGCATTGCGCGGTTGATCTTGCAGGGATGGGCTGTTCGACACGTTGCTGTCGGAGCTGGCGACTCCCACAGATGACTCACCGTACCTCCAAAAACTTGACGCAGCGGCCCTGTCGGCGCGGCTGTTTGAGCTCGGCGCAGCGCCCAGCACGCGCGCCCGCAATCGGCAGGTCCTGTACGATCTGTCGAGCGCGCTGGAGAAGCTGCAGCGGAAACGGCAGCGTGTTGACGACGGTGCGTTCGCGGGTCGGCCGGTGGTGCGTGTTGACGATGGTGCGTTCGCGGGTCGGCCGACGAGGGTCGGACGGTTTTTCCCGCCAACCGCCAAACGTAAGGACCGCAGGATTGTGGGGATCGGGCTGATCTTGCCCAAAGGAAGTTGCAGATGTGCCCTTTGTTGCGCCAATCACGCGTGAGCGCCGGTTATACTTAAGGTGGCTGTAGGCCTAACTGCAATGGTCCCTCACGTATGCCAAATGCAGGTGCCCAGGCCGGGCCCTCGGTAGGGAACCCAGCCTCGGGCAAACTGACCAAGAAACAGCTGAAGGCAGCAAAGGCGACAGCGGGCGCAGCGGCCGGCGCCGCGACGGCCGCGGCCGTCGAGCTTGCGGCGCCCAATGGGGACGTTGGACCCTCACGGCCAGAGGCCCCAGGCGGCGCGGGGGCACGGCTGAAGCGCAAGGCTAAGGCTTCGGACGTCACAGCGGCGGACGAGGAGCCGGCATCTGTCGGCGCGCAGGAACACGCGGAGGCCAAGGGCGATGCAGCCAGGCGAAAGCTCTTGAAGAAGAGACAGCAGCAGCAACAACAACAGCCGAACGGTGCTGGTGAGACTGAGCCGGAGCCCCTTGGTGAGTCATTGCCGGGCTCTGCGGCGAAGGTGGGAAATGGCGCCGGCGCCCGGCATCGGGAGCCGACGTCTGGGCAGAAGGCTGCGCTGCGTGCGACCGTGGCGAAGGCGAAGGCGAGGGTGGCGGCTGTGGCCGCGGCAGCCGCGGCCACACCCAAGGCCGCGACGGAGAAGAAGGGTCTTGAGGAGCCGCAGGCGCAGCGGGCGGGAGGTGAGGCAGCCGGCGCTGCTACGCCAGCAACGGACGGCAAGCCCTCAGCGCTGGGCAAGCGGAGCGCGCCGGGAAGCAGCCTCAAGGCGCAGAAGCAGCAGAAGGCTGACGACGAGGCGGCGGCAGCCACGACACCCGCTCAGGTGGGCGGGTAAAACAAAGCGAATGCAAAAGCAGTATGGAACCGGAACATTGTATCCCCTCCGAAGGCACATCAGGGTGCGCGTTCGGGTGGTTCCCGCGTTGGCACCAATGGGTCGTCCTCAACCCGAGGCAGTGCTTCTCAGTGTCGCGTTCAATCACTCACCGGTTCCGCATTGTACACTATGTACAGCACGCGCCTCAGCGCTGCCTTACGGGCTTGAAGTCTACGATTGAAAGAGGATCGGATGCAGGAAGGTACTCATCCCGAAGCGTATGCCGCCCACAGGCAAATGGGCGCGGCAAGGCTGGGGCGCGCGCGAACGCCGTCACGACGGCCAAGAAGGGTCGCGTGGTAATCAACCTGCAGAAGAACCTGTACTTCGCGCACGGAGGGCCTATCCCAGACCCGGATGTTCGGACTCCGCCGCCAGCACGTGCCAAGGCAAGACTGGGTGTGGGGACGCTGACCGGACGTGATGAGCACAGCCGGCAGCTCACGTGCACATGCCTTGCGCTTAATGAGAAACCCACCCAGAACGCACCCGTGCATTGTGTTTAGGTAAACCCGCCCTCCCGAACCCATGTGCAACCTATGCCTTGTGTGTGACCGCCAGCAATCCTCGCTTGCACTACGGTATTCACAACATCGCAACCAATGGCCCGCTGGCTTACCCCTTGCTTACCTGAAACTTTGTGCAGGGCGGCATCCTTAAGAAGACGGCAACGTCTTGCCCCCCAAAGGTGGCTCAAAGCAACGGGACCGCGACATCCGCCAAGCAGCCGCGCCAACCAGCGTCCGCAAAGCAGGCAACCCGGGTTGTGCCAAAGCAAGCGCGACGGGCCAGCGCGGCGCTCTTCTTCTGAAGCGGCACCGCTATCCCAGCCGCGCTTGGCGACCGGCGCCAAGCACTTACGCTTCGAACGGTCGACTAAGCCGGGACTGAATATGCAGCAGTATGCGGTGACAATAGGGATGCATGATCGTGGTAGGACCGCCGGTGACCCCTTGACTTCCTTTTCATAAGAACATGAGAGATGGTCTGCCAGTTTCCCAGTGCTTAAGATAGGGCTGAACTTCGGTGGGCTGAACCGTTCACACAATATGCACGGCTTGCGGACGTGTGCTGATATGGAATTGTGTTCTGAGGATACCGAAAGGAGATCATAGAACAGCTGCTACAGATGTCGGGGGTTTAGGCGTAGTGTGCGTGTTGGATTTCTCGGACCAGGCGAGATTAACTGTGTCTAGCGCAGTTTGAAACCTGAAGAGTGTTGCGAGACAAGAGTATTGCTTGTTGATGCAATCATGGGGCACGCTAGCGACCTCGTATCATCATAGGTGCGCGGAGGCAGAAGCGATCATGATGTGGCGACAAGTAGGTTCAGGTAGTGGAAACGGATTCCCGTGCCCGCTGTCGCCGTCTCTTACGGTGCGGGTATCCATTTGGAAAACATGCTCCGCTAAACACTCCGCTAAACACCCAACAGGATGCCAGCGCAGTGATATCGATGGAGTTTCGGCATGCGGGCGTGCAAACCCTTAACGTGTCAGCCCAAGTAAAAAGCACAGCGAACCCTTGGCCCCTGAGTCCCAGGGCACCGGTACGACACCATAACACTAGATCGGGTTTTTTGCCACGTGCTAAGTTGCACAGGAAAGCATTCACTCCACGGCTTGGCATTAATATGACGGGCACGCTGACTGGGTACAGTGATCCCATGGGGCTGTAACAAAACTGAATGAACGCCATAACCCCCTGCACCTGCCGCGACCCCCCCTACACCGCAAGTATTGCCGGTCTGCACGTGCCACCCTGCCGTACACAATAACGAAATTGGCCTGTGCACACTGTGTGCCTCTGACCACGAAAACGCAGAGCCCAAGGCACGAGGAGTCCAAGCATTGAGGTGCTTTGTTCGCAGTGTTATATTCACGACCTGCCAGCGTTCCAAACGTGCATAAATCACGATATTTTGACCACAGTGAGCACACCGCCTCGTCATGAAGCTTGTCATAAGGCAACCGTTACAAGGAGGACCCCTTGCAGACCCCGCGGGTATGCAATTATTTGAACACTCCCCCCCTGCACCAAGCACTGGAAGCCATGGAAGCCCTAACCAAGACCCCACCCACAGCGATACCCAGACGATGACCTCACTCATCGTCTTCCTTTGGTACGTATCTGGTCGTCTGTTCCCGCATGCGCTGTAGGTACTCCTTCTCGCTCCGTTTGCGCAAGTGGTACACCTGTTTCAACGGGAAGCCGGTGGACCGACAGCCACGGCATGCGTCAGCGCCCTGCACCGCCATCGTAACTTTCATGAATGATCGCGCCTCAATTCGAGGCGGGTTGACAGTTTGACGCGGCACCTGGACAGAGGGCCCAGACAGCTCTGTATCATGCCGCGCGCTGTGCGGCGCGCGAGCGGAAGCCCCCATTGCAGAAGGTGCATCACATCCATCGTGATCGACACGTTCATCCATTAGTGCTGGACCGTAACCTCAGTGCGACTGATAATTCATCCGCAAGCTCACCTTATCGTTGGCAACGCTGCCGAAATTTGGGTTACTCAGCAGCTCCTGCGTCGCATCGCAGCGGGGCGTGAATTCAGGTGGGCTGGTGCCGATTGCCGTAATCCATTTGTCGGGCCCCACCCGAACCCACACCCCACGTCTCCGTTGCGCAACCTCGCAATACCAATCCACCACCGGTGCGATTGGCTGCAATTAACACGTCCCGGATCGCACCTGAATCGCGCAAAGGATCGTCTTGACGGTGAAGTTAGGCCGCCACCCGGACACCTCTGCGCACCCGTTCAATCGCGTAACCGCACTTTGTAACGGTTACATTATATTTCCACACGGGGCGATGAAGCAGGCACAAAGGCTTGGTCTGGGCTTGTAAATCGCATGAAGTTCTGAGGTTCGGGGATGGCGTGCTCCTCACCTCCTAGATGCCCCGGGATGACCTCCTTCAGGATCGATAAGCAGACACCTGCGTGTGGAAGGCCGCGAAGCACGGCCACGCGTTTTCAGGTTGCATCGCGTGCACCAACCGCGAGAACCGCCAGTCGCGTACCACGGTTTTGTGGTGCGGAGTTGCGGCCGGTCTGTGAACGGCGGGTTGGACGGGTTCCTGGCTTCCGGCCAGCCTCAGACTGAGCTGGCAGGACCAACGGGTTCCGGCTACCCTCCTGAAGCCCACTGTAACTCATTTATACCACTCGGCTGTCGCCGTTGGCTGTCACCGATGACCCGCGGGGTCCGCTGTAACATCCTTAATAACAAATATACCACTGCTACGGGGCTTAGACCACGCGCCTCAATCTCGTCACGCGTCCATTCCGACGCAAGGCTCGAAGCAGATCCGCAGCGCCGCGCAGCGTCGTCCTCACCTCCGTTATCGAAGACGTTGACGTGGAAAAATCCCTTCGGCATGTACACGTGTGGAGGCTTGTTCGGGTGCTCGGACGAAAACTTGATCGTGCATGGGAATACACCTGGCAAGGACGACCCCCCAGTCATGCGGCACACGGCTTACCAGCAGGAGCCGCAGACGACGCACCCAGATCCACAGCCGGAGTTAAGAACACCGCAAGCTGCGCAGCACCTTCACGCTCACCTCCTTCGCAGAAGGTGCCCTTGACGCCTGGGACTTTACACTCCCACTCAAACATATCCGTACTGCCATCCGCTCGTGTCACAGGCTTTGCCACCATGCCTGGCTGCAGGGAGTAATACAGAAATGGACAACGACACCAAGAGATGATGGGCACGTCCAATCGGGTGGAACGGGTGGGGGACCACGGCCTGAACTGGCACAAAGACCCGCAGTCCATAATCGTAAGCTATTTCACACAAGAGACAAAGAGAGGTGGTTATATATCTTGGTCAAGGCAAACCCAAATCAGTTCGCTGTTCGAGCGAACCCTAAAGCCACGGCATGGCGCAATACACGCTGCACTCTACCCAGCAGCTGAATAATCGCACCGGATGATCCTTCCGCCAGTTCTTTCTCTCCTCAGCGAGCCGCGCAAGTGCCATAAGCAAGATTGTTCCCGCCAAAAGTTATGAAAAAATAGTATTGCTCCCGAGCTTCTTGTCTATAAAGGTCAGGTTGTTATATTCTTTGGAACAAAAACGAACGAATTCAAGCGCAGATGATTAGTGTGAGACGCGTGTGGAGCTCTCAATCGCGCTACTATATATTTGCTTACGTACCGATATGTGCATAGTCATGGGCGGTTTGTGTACGCTTCCAGAGTTCATGAGTGCGAGCTGTGGAGGGCAGGTGGTTAATCCGGTACCGTCGTTACTCGTTGTAGTGCGCTCCCCTTAGCGCCACCGCAGACTGCAAATTACGAGGAATACCATTTGGCAGCTCGGTTTTTAGCTGAAATGTACATAATATACGCTTGTTAACAATAAAAGAGTGATTTTATATTCAGGAGTCGTCAGCCTTTCTTGCTTGGCGCAGTCGTCAAGCAGCAAAGGACCAAAATGCTTGGTTAGGTCCGCGTCAGATGTGCCTATGTCAAAGGCAACGGGGCTATGCGGCGCTGCTCTTCGTGGGGCTTCTGGTTCTGCTCCGGAGCGTGGTAGCCCAGGATAATGATGGAACAGATAATGATATCTCTGCGGACCTGGCTGCCTTCCTTTCACCTGACAGGTGTGACGTCAATCCCGACCCGTGTTACTTGCGCTTATGCACGCAGAATTTTGTACGACGCTGTTTCTTTGAACAGCATACATTCAGGCATTGTGCACACAATCTTGCATATTTCCCATGTGGCCGCGCTCCGGACAGGTGCACGGCATCCCGGACGGTGCCCGGCGCATTTCGTCACTTGGCGTACCTGGGCATCGCGCAGAGCGTGAGCGGCAATGCCAGCACCTTGGTGAGTGACTTCACGGGGCGGCGGCGTTGTAATCCGCTGGACCAGGGTTAAACGACGTTCACTCCCCCGCTCGGCTCCTATCCCCGGCCAGGCTGTGCACGCTTGCGCTCCTGAGTGCCTGACCCCAATCGCCCGAGCCACCATCACGCAGCTCTTCAACGATCAGCCGCCCGCATATATTGCCGGCAACGGTCAGCTTCCTGTTATTGAGGTCCAGGTGGTTAGTTGCGAAGAACCCTCAGCCACCCAACAGCTGCCGTCCGCTGGTGACTCAGCTGCAGCCGTTCCGCGCACAGGCAACGTGAATGGCACCCACCTCTCTGCGTCGGAAGCAAGCTCAAACACCATAATCACAAATGCCGCACGGGCCTTCGGCACCCTGGTGCCGTCCAGCTCCTTGATATGGCTGCTAGACCTGGCGGCCCAGGACTCGAGCTTCGCCTACGCGGACATCCTGGCGCCCCTCCGGCGCAAAATGTCTCTGGGTGAAGTGGGTGGAGCGTCCATCATGCCGCTCGATGCGCCCGCGCTCCTCCTTGTGTACCGCCGGGATGTGCTGCATGCGATGGACCGCCAGGTAGGTGGGACCGTCGATGCGCTCGTTCCGGTGGCCCGTTCGCGCGGCCCTCACGCGCAACGGGATGGGCCGGAAGGCGGCAGGGACTGCCCGGGAGCGTCCGTCACGGGGTGCCATGTTCTTTGGCCGACGTCACAAAGCTCTGCGCCAGGGGATTCCTCTGCTTTAAGGGAAGAGTTGGGGGGGGCATTTGGTGCGGCGGCGGCCTTGCATGCGCACCCTGTTCACCAATCTCTGCTGTATGGAGCGCCTCACAGACACATCCGCGCTGTGTCGGCCATGCTCTTAAGATGCGCCCGCGAGCCGCGACTATGCTCAGCAGGACCTGCCCCGCATGGAAACAGCTGCCGGGGGGGGGGGTCTGTGACGCGTTACTGTAGGTGCCGCGGACCTGGGAGGAGCTGGCCCAGTTCATGGAGTCTTACAACAACTCTCGGCCTGCGTCCGCACCCGATGCCGCCCTGTGTGCAACGACCGGTCAAAGTAAGCGCACCCTTCTGCGGACCGGAAGAACCTTGGCCATGCACATGTTTGCACGCCTTGACCTGCGCCATGTTAAATGCCGTTTTCGCTTGGTCCTCGATCCGAGCTGAGGTAGCCTCCATGTAAGCTGCCCATCCCTTTGTGGCGGTCACCTCGACACGTCAGCAGTAACCTATTCATTTAGAATGCTGTCAACACGCGATTATGCGAGCGCTAGCCCCCAGTGTGCGATGCCCTGCCTGGGCCACTTTCCCTTGCTGAACCGATCCACTGCCGCCCACCTCCTCCCCGGCAGCTTGTGATGGGCTTCCGTTGTTTAGTGCCATCTGGCACAGCTTCGCACAGACCTTGGGCCTGGGCCAGGGCGTCTACTTCGACCCCCGGACGATGCGCCCGCTCGTGCAGACCGCAGCCTTCAAAGCAGCTGCGAAAATCTTCGTGCGGATATGGACCGGCGCCCTTCCGCAGCCCGCGGGGCGCTGCGGCTTCAGCAACCCGGGGCTGCGCGGTGGTCGGTGCGCGCTGTCGATTGGGACGTTTGAGCAGATCAAGGTGCGACGGCGATGGGCGTTGTGGGGTGTGCTGCCACGGGACTTCTGGGCTCCGGGCATGTGCGTGTTCCGGGCGTGACGCTGGCGGCGGAGGGGGTTAAAAAGAAAAACATCCCAGACACACGGAGGGGGAGGGGGCCTCTCGAGATGTCGTCCTTCCTTGCAAGCCAGTACCTGTCATGACGCCGCGACGGGACGCTGCGGGCTGCGCAGTCGCGGCCGTCTTGGGCTGGCCAGGCAGTGCGCGGCAGCGTCGTTGACTGTTGAGACGAGGCGCGGTGCTGAACCGGGGCCCATCGCGCAAGACCCGGGGCCCTAGCGGGGGCTGCCCAGTGACGCGCAGCGCCCGCCATTATGTCTTCATCTCGCAAAAGCTGGAAACCCAGTCGGGAAACGGCTTGCGGCGTCGGGCGATTGCGTCGGGGCCGCTGAAATCGCGCTGGGTTCCCGTCCGTGCGGCTTTCCCCAGGACGTCGCGCGCCGGGCGCCGAGCAACGAGTCCGACACTGAGGGCGCTACCGCGGTCAATGCCAGCAGCTTCGGTGTGGCGCCCACGCCCGGGTCCGCCTACGTCCTGAGCTCGACCGGTGCTGACGAGCTGGTGATGTGCACGACTCAGGAGTGTCCGTACGGGGAACGTCTGTCGGCAGCAACAGCAGCCAGCGCGAGCGCGAGCTCGTCGAGCCCAAGTGACGGGGCGCGGGAGCAGCAGCGGAGGCGCTTACAGCAGAGGAGGGCCATGCAGCAGGACGTCGTGGTGGTGAACCGGGCGCCGTACATGCCAAGCAGCCTGCTTGTAGCAGGCATCAGCAGCCGGTGAGCTTGACAGAGCGGGGACGGCCTCTCTAGCGCTGGGGGTTGGTGGTCGCCGGCTGCGCCGCGCGTCGGCTGGCGTCACCTCAAATGAACCTCATTTTGTCTCATGGCGCGGTCCGCTGCGTGACGCGCCGGCAGCTCGTGTGACGTCCCTCGCGGCCACGCGGGTCGCACGCACCACCATGCGTTACGCACAGGGCCGCGGCGCCGATCCGATCCGATCCCTTCACGTCGGTCCCGCCCTCCGCAGGTCATCCACGGCGGAACGGCTGCTGGCCTGGCACACGATTTCGCACCTGGCAGGCCCGGAGGTGTCGCGGCAGCTCCTGATGCAGCCCGGCGCCGACCTGTCCCCCTTCCGCAACAGCCACTTCTCGGATGGCGCCAGGGCGGCGTGGGTGGACGCTGGGTATGACGGCGCCCTGGTCGGCCAGGGGCTGGACGCGCTGTGGGACGAAATGGCGCACCCGAACCTTGCATGGGGGCTGCACATGGCCGGCGGCTTGTACTACAGGTGCGGCGGTGGTGGCACGACCTGCCGCTCGTGGGCCTCGGGGATGTATTGAGAAGAGAAAAAAAACCTCGGGTTGTTGGCCACTCAGCGTCGATGTGGGCTGACTTTGTTGGGGCTCAAATCGACCGGGTCCGACGCCTTGTCCCGTCTGCCGCACAGGATCGCCCTGTCCCGGTTCCTGGGCAAGCTGCTCAACGCCACAGCGGAGATGCACAAGGACGCGCCCGGCTTTGACGATGCACTGGCGGTCCTGACCGGCCAGCTGTACTCGGCGCTCGCGGCAAACTACAGCGGCTCCGGTGCGGCGGCAGCCCACTACAACGCCTTCCTGAACATCAGGTTCACGCCGGCACCCGCGCAGGACCCGGCGCCGTCGCCGGCGGACAATGCCGGCGGCAGGGGTGCGGCAGTGGGGGTCGCGGTGGCGGTCACGGTCGCGGGCGTGGCACTGCTGGCGGTCGCCCTGTTCGCCGTCTACCGCTACGGGTGTGGGCCGCCGCACCGGAAGCAGCGCGTCTACTGGTGCGCGGATGCGCCGGCGGTGTCGCCGAACACTACGCTGCTGATCACAGGTACCGTAAACGCGCCGGGCGCGGGGCATTTGCCGGTCGCGGGGCATTTGCCGGGCGCGGGGCATTTGCCGCCGGGTGAGGACGGAGGAGTGAAGCCCGTTGCGGTTTTAGCGGCGTTCAGGATGTGCGGCAGCTCAAGAGGCGTGGGGTGAGGGGCAAGCACCACAGGCGCCGCAGCAACGCGGCGCGTGCCAAGGCGTGGTACCGTCCTGGGCCGCATGGTGCCACGGGGAGCGAGCCGCAAAAAACGTGCCTCTGGTGATCCGTCGGTGCCGGCCTGGCATGCTGGGCATGACGCTCCCCGCTTGCTGCTTGCAGACATCGAGGGCTCCACCAAGCTGTGGGAGGAGCTGCCCGAGGTGGTCATGGGCTGCGCCCTGCGGCTGCACCACGCCTGCCTGCGGCGCGTCCTGGTCCGGCATCGAGGTGGGGTTGCGGCCGGTTGGTAGTGAAGCGATGTGTGCCTTTGTTGCCAATGAGCTGGAAGCCTAGTTGTCTACAGCAGCGCCAGCAGCCGCCACTGTTTGTGTCACGTGCGCTGGATGTGTCACCTGCGCTGAGTTAGCGGTGGGCGGTTGTGGTTTGCCGGGTCCGCGGCCTCCGCGACGGGTGAGGAGCGCGCCGGCCGCACGCGGGACGCGCTTTCGCTCGTGTAAGGCGACCGAGGCCGCCGTTGCCCTGACACCGCGCCTCATGTTGCATCTCCCGTCTGCGGGCCATTCGGCTGACCCCTGGATCCGCTGTCACACCGCCGGGCGCTGCCATGCAGGCTACGAGTCAGCCACGGAGGTGCGTCGTCACCGGCGCTGGGCTCAGAAGTCAGAACCCCGCATGAAAGGGCGTGTGCCCCGCGGTTGAGCTGTGGGGACAATCGGAACGGGGCAAAGGGGACATCTGATGAGCCGGCGGCTCCCAGGCCCACGGCGGTCAACGACGATGTATGCATGTGGCCACGCGGTATGTGGCCACACGGTGTGTGGCCGCGAAGTCGTCTGCACGCCTCCCGCGTCCGCACGCGTGAGTCGACGGTGCTCTCCGCACCACCATGGCGAGGCAGGGTAGCGCCCCATGCTGCTGAAGTGTCCCTTGGTTGTGGTGCTGCGCTTCCGGCCCTGCACCTGCAGGGGGATTCGTTCATCCTGGCCTTCCACAGACCTGAGGAAGGTGCGTAGCGCGCGCGGGCCGGTCGGTGCGTCTCGGATGTATGAGAGACGAGCAGAGCCTCCCGTGGATTGGTGTTCTTGGTGCACTGCCTCCTGCGCGGCGGTTTTGTTCCACGCGCACCTTTTCCTTCTCAACGCAGTCATGCACGTCTGCGCTGTGCAAGGGTTGAATGCTCGCGGAGGGTGCGCCTTTTCGACCCGGCCCCCACATTCGGTACGGCCCCCGATTCATTGCCCGTCTAATTGAGGTCGGCTTCAGAGGGATTCAGACGGTTCCTTCCCGGCCCGTGCCTGGCGCCCTACCTGCAGCCCTTGCTTTCGCCGTGGAGGCGCAGCAGGAGCTGCTGGAGCAGGACTGGCCCGCGGAGCTCCTCCGAAATGAGGTGCGCGGCGCGTGGGCCTGAGCTGCTGCAGGACGCGCTTGTGTACGGTCGTAGGTGGTTGCTCGAAATATGGTCGCCCCTGGCGTCATCCTCCGCCGCCGCCGCACGGCCGCTGCTGCCCCGCAGGCATGTGCCCCGGTCTACACGTCGGTTCCGGTGGGCTACCCCTTCCGCCGACCCGCCACGTTGGAGTCGGTGCTGTCGCGCATGAGCATGCGGCCGTACAGCCACACCTCCGGCGGCGGGGCGCCCTGCGGCGCCAGCCCCTCCATGCAGCAGCTGGCGGCGGGCCAGCCCCTGGGGGCGGCCCTGGCGCGCACCGGCTGCAGCAGGACCTCGCTGGCGCAGTCGCCCACGCCGTCGGGAACGCGACTGCGGTCGTCGCCGGATCCCCGGCAGCGAATGTCCATCGACTTGGGCCTGCTGAACAACTTGAGCAGAGAGAACACGGGGACGCTGACCGGCCGCAGCGATGCAGCCTACGTGAGCCCGGAAGCGGACGCGCTGCAGCTGAGCATGCGGGGATCGCTTCCACTTCCGCTTCCGCTTGCTGTCCCCGCCGCCAGCACCGGGAGGGAGGTGGCGTCGGGCGACCCGGCAACGCCCCAGAACACGGCGGCATGGGTGGGCGGCAGCGCGTCAGCCCGGTCCGTTGCAGCGCGGCTGGGCCGTGTTGAGGGGAGTGAGTCGCAGCCGCCATCGCTGCAACCATCGCTGCAGCACCTGCAGGCCCCGCCGCCCGCGGCGGGGGCACAGCCGGCGGGTGGCGGCGCGCCGGGTGTTCAGGTCAGGGTTGTGAACGCGCTGGGGTTGCCGGGCTGCGGCGCTGTCGGACCGCAGGGCGCGCTGTCGGAGGGGTACCTGCTGACGCCTCGCAGGCAAGGCGGCCTGTCGCAGAAGATGCAGGAGTTGCAGGAGGCGCACTGCCATCAGGTCGTCGAGTTGAACCCCCAGCACTATCAGCAGCAACAGCAACAACAGCAGCATCAACAAGAACAGCAGCAGCAGCAAGTCGCGCACCCTCTCCATTACACGCACATACACACGCAGCAGCCACAGCAGGCGCAGCAGCAGCCGCGCGTGCCGCGCTTCCTGGACGAGCAATCCGTGCCCGGCTCCTCGATGAACAGCAGCGGCGGCTGGGCCATCATCCACGGCGGTGAGACGGCGGCCATGCTGGATGACCAAACCGGCAGTCGTGCCGCCGCCACCGCCGCGGCCTCCTCTGGCAAGCCCTACAGCGAGCTGATGTCCCCGGGCTACGTCTCCGCGCCCTCCATGGTCCTGCCCCCGACCGCAAGCAACAGCCGCACGCCGACGGGGTCCGGCATGGCACCCCGCGCATTCGACGGCACCGACCCGCGGGTCACGAACGAGGCCACCGGGGACGCCACAACCCGCAGCGAGCAGCTGTTCAGGGTCATGGAGAACGGGGCGGCGTTTCGTGCGGGGCCCCCAGAGGGCCGTCTGCAGCGGGTCAGCCCGAGCCCTAGCGCCGGCGGAGGCGGCGGCGGCGGGATGGGAGCCACAGGCGGCAGCATGACGCCGCTCACGCAGACTGCGCGTCCGCGGGGCAGCCGGAGCCCGCTGCCGCACGCGTCAGGGCCGGATGCGCCTTACGTCACGGGGGGTACGTGTGCATGGGAGGTGTGCACGCTGGAGGAGTCTCTCAAGGCCGTCGTGAAGGCCTACGATGAGAACGGCGCGCCGGAGCGGAAGAAGCGCCTCCTGTGGAGGGGCCTCCGCATCCGGTGAGTACCAGCACGGCGTTGTTGTTGTTATTATTGTTGTTGTTGCGGGATCAAAAGGGGGCCGTGGGCCGGGGTGACGACTGCGCAGCGGGCCGGGCCCGACCGCGGCGGGCGCTGCGGAGTTGCACAGCCGGTGTTGCCGCGTGTTCCGATCACACGGCATCGTGCACGCAAAACGACGGTCTTGGTGCCAATCCGGTGGATACTTGGATAGTCGGATTGCTTCTCGGGCGTATAGCATACAGATGTTCAGACCGGTCCTGCCGAATACCCTGTCGCGGACTTTGATTGCCGAGGTTCGATTGCCGAGGTTCGATTGCCGAGGTTTGAGTGCCGATGTCTGTTTGTCTGTCTTGCACGGATGGCCTGTGCTGCAGGATGGGCCTGCACTCGGGTGTGTACAGCGAGTCCGAGCTGACGTACAACCGTGCCAGCGCCCGCACCGTGTACAGCGGCGAGTGCGCGAGCGTGGCGCGGGTGGTGGCGGACAGCGCACAGGTGCGATCCCCGGGCTCCCCCTCGCGCGAAGGGCAGCCGCGGGGGCGCCCGTTGGTGCCCTGTCCGCTGTGCGTTGACGCCCGGCGTGTCGCTTGCACGTCTTGGGCCACCGGTCAGTCTCCAGCCTCTGCCCGCTCGACCGAAGCGACTTCCTGCTTACAGAACTGGGCCACGTAAATTCACTGACAATGGCGTTTCTCAGCCAATGGCGTTTCTCGGCGTTTCTCGGCAAACGGCATTTCTCGACCAACGGCGTTTCTCGGCCAACACCGTTTCACGGCCCGTGAGCTACCTGTGAACGTACCCCTCTGGCCGCAGGGCGGGCTGGTGCTGCTGAGTGAGGCAAGCCTGGAGGCCCTCTCGTCAGTGGCCGGGGGACTCCACGGTTCAGCCGCGGAGGCGCAGCTGCTCAGCATCGGCCGCTTCCGCGTCACCCCCACGGGCGGCGGCCCCGACTACGGACCCAGCGGCTCCATGGCCCTGTTCCTGGCCACCGGGCCCGACCTGGCGGCCCGCGTCGCGGTGCTGCCGCCGCCACGGAAGATCTCCGCAGTGGGGCTGTCCCTCTACTCGGCGCCGGTGGGCCGCGCTGCGATCGCCTGCCTCAACCTGCCGGACGTGGCCGTGCTGCAGGAGTGGGACGAGGGCGCGACGCGGCAGGCGCTGTCGCTGGTGCGCGTCGTGGCGATGGAGCAGCTGGCCTGCCACCGCGGCTTCCTGGTGTCGGCGGACTGGGACCAGGGCGCGCTGAGCGCCGCGTTTGCGTTCCCGCTGGACGCCGTACGATGGGCGCTGCGCTGCCGGGAGCTGCTCGCCTCCGCCGCCACGGAATGGCCCGCGAGCCTGCTGGCGCACGAGCTGTGCCGCGAGATAGAGCTGCCCCGGCCGCACTCGGTGGCCGCCGGCGCCGGCGGCGCCGGCGGCCTGCCGTCCGCTTCAGGGCAGCGCGGCGGCGGCGGCAGCTGCGGCGTGTCTGCCGGCGGCGGCCCGCTGCACGCCTCCGGCTCCGGACCGCTGCCCTCGCCGTGCTCCGGCCGCGCCCGCGCTCGGACGTCCCTGGAGCTCGCCCACGCGCTCACGGCGTCGTGCGACAACACGCCGCTGTGGGCGCCGGCCGCGGCGGCGCAGCTGGGCGGGGGCGCCCCGCAGCCGGCCGTGGGGTCGGCGCCGGATCCGACGTCGGCAGGGGCAGCCGGCGTCGTTGCGGGGCCGCTGGGCGTGGTGGCGAAGGCGGTGGGCGGCCTGCGAGGCAGCGCCGAGGAGGCGGGTGGGTTGCTGGAGGCGCGGGAGGCGCTGTCGGCGACGGAGGAGGTGGCCTCGCAGGCGTCGTACACGCGGGCGTTCGGGGGGACGCAGGGCGCCGGGTGCATGCCGGGGGATTTGGACGCATCGTGGCCCTCGACGGCGGCGCCACATCGGCCGGCCCCTTTTGGGGCGCATGCCGTGGGGCCTGCGGCCACCTCCGCCACCGCCGGCGGCAGTGTCCGCGGGGGCAGTCCGACAGTGCGCGGCTGCACCAATGCAGCTGCCAGCTCGAGGCCGGGCAGCTACCCGCGCATCAGCTACAGGCCGCTGCACTCGGTCGGCTCGAACAGCACCATCGAGGGTGGGGGTGGTTCTGCGGTGGCGGCGGCGGTGGCGGCGGCGGTGGTGCCGTTGCCTGCGCTGCCGCCCGCGTCCGTGGCGCCCTGCAGCGGCGGCGGCGCCGCCGCCGCAGCGGAACCAGTGGCCGCTGCGCCGCCCAGTGCCGGCGCCACACCCAAGATCTCGAGCTTTCTGGGTGGGAAGCTTGCGGTGCTGTCCTCGCGGCTTCGGATCTCCGCAACGGGCAACGCGCCGCCGGAGGGGTCTAGTGGCGGCGGCCGCGCTGTCCCCACCGGGGCCGTCGCCGCCGCTGCCGGCCGCCAAGCAGGGTCGGCGGGGCTGCCGTACAGCGCCGCGGTTTCCGACGGGGCCGCGTCACCGATGCCGTTGGCGCCGTCGCAGAGCTTGGATGCCGCCGCCGCCGTTGCGACCGCCGCCGCCGCTGGACCCACATCCGCGGCGCGGAGCACGCCCGAGAGCGCTGCTGACGCCGGTCCCAGGAGCGGCGGCGCGTCGCCGCGGGAGCCGAAGGGCCTCACCGTGAAGACGACGCTGGCCTGGGTGCACGGCGATGACATGGAGGATGTGGAGGACGGGGGCGACATGTTCACAGAGCAGCTGGGCGGGATGGACGGCTGCGGGCCCACGGGTCGGCCGCCGGGGGTGTCGCTGTCGGGCGGCTGTTTGCTGTACGGTGGTTCAGCCGGGCTGGTGCCCATGGCCTCGGCGGCGGGCGCAGCGCTGGGGACGACCGGGTGCGGCCCGAACTCCGCGGGCCCAACCGGTGCCATGGACGCCGCGAATGCGGTGGTGCTGCGAGGGCCCAGGTGGGGCTGCTGCCAGAGCAAAGGTCCGGTGAAGAATGAACTGTACCAGCCGGAGAAGGGGGGAGCAGGGACGCCGGCGCGTCGTGCGAAAACCCCGCGCGCGTGCTGACTCCGCCCACACCGTGTCGATCCGAATTCCCGCAGGATCCGCGTCGGCATCGACTTCGGCCCCGTGGAGTGGGGCATCTCCTCCTCGCACCACTGCCTGACCTACAGCGGCGGGCCCACGGCCGCCGCCGAGAAGCTCGCCGCCGCAGCAGCTCCGGGCCAGGTGCTCGCGACGTACGCCGCCATGGCGGAGCTCCAACGCATGCAGTCCAGCCTTGCCGTGCCGGAGGAGGCCCCGGACGAGGCGACGGCGGCGGCGGCGGCAGCTGGCGCGGGCGCGGGCGCGGAGCATGGTGGCGGCGGCAGCGGTTTTGGAGACGGGGCGGCCGCACTGCGCGGGCGGGCGGTCGTCGGCACGCCGCTGCCGCCGCCCTCTGGACGCGCTGGGCTGGCGGTGTCCCGGTACCGCCGGCAGCAGATCTTCTGCTGCAGGTCAGTGCGCGCGCGAGAGAGATCCGTGTGTTCAGCGGGGACATTCCTGAGGATGTCGGGTCTCTGTCGGGTCTCTGTGTGCGCGGGTATTTGGCCGCCGGTGGGCAGGGAGGGGGAAGCGGCCGCGCGGCACACACCCCCGTTGCCTGGGTCTTCTGTCGCGGGCGCGTCTGTAGGAGAGGGCTCGCCCCCAGGGCCTGTTCCGCTCGCTTCCTGTCGCTCCTTCTCGCTTCCTCCCGCTCCTCCTTGCGGCTCATCAGTTCGGTGACGGCTCCTCCCGGCACTCTCTGTGCTCTTCGCCACGCCCCCGGGGCCGCGCAGGTTTACACACGACTGGGAGGACGCGCTGCGGGAGGGCGAGCTGCTGGTCGCGCAGCAGAGCAGCGTCTACTACTCGGCCGCCAGCGGCGGCGGCGGCGGCGGCGGCGGCGGCGGCGGCGGCGGCGGCGGCGGCGGCGGCTGGAACAGCCCCCTCAGCGGCCGGCTGTCGCCGTTCGCGTCCCCCTGGAGCAGGTCCGCCATCGCGCGGCGCAACAAGCGCGCTTCGGGCACCACCCCCTCGCTGCAGGCCGCCGAGAGCCGCCGAAGCAACGCCGCCTCGCGCCACAGCTTCGACCTCTTCGGCCGCAGCTCGGCGCCGTTCACGCTGCGGGGCGGCGCGGCGCAACTGGGAATGCCTTATGTGCCGTCGGCGCCGGTCGGCGATGGATCGTACGGCACTGTAAGTACAGCGCGCGCAGGCGGCTGGAGCGGCGGTGGCGTCGCGGCAGCGGCGCCGCCGCCGCTGGTGTCGTCACCGTCGCATCCGTTGCCGAATGTGCTGCCGTCCACGACGGGAGTACCGTCAGGTTCTCATCATCCTGCCGTCGTTTCCCAGGGTACGGCCGCGTCTGGCCGCGTTTTCGCGTCCTCTGGCCCGCTGTGCTGCTCCCTGAAGAGAGCCATGCAGGCGCGCAGCGGCGACGGCGGCGGCGCGGGCGCCGTGGCCTCCGGCGCCCCGGCGTGGGGCGCTGCAAGGGCCGCTGGTCGCGCGGGCGCCGGCAGCGGCGGCATCCCGTCCGCGGAGGCCGGTGTGTCGATGTCCGCCCCGAGCAACGCGCTGCCGGCCCCGCTGCTGCACTCGCCCACTCTGCCGCCGCCGCCACGCCACGTTGACATCCAGCAGCAGCATCAACAGCAGCAGCAGCAGCAGCCGCTGTACGTGCTGCTGCAGCAGCAGCGCAGCCAGCCGGTGGGCTCCCCCGGCGGAGGGCTGGGCGTGCCGGCCTCCCCGCCGCCGACCTACACCTACACCCTGCAGCCGCCGACCCTGGGGGCCGACTTCCGGGGGCCGAACCGCGCATCAGCGGGGTTCGGGCGCGCAAGCGCCGCCACAGCTGGCGCCGGCGCAAGCGGCGGCGGCGGCGACGCCGGCAGCACGGGCCGCGAATCGCCGCAAGCCGCCGCCGGCGTCCTGCCGCCGGGCGCTCTCCCGGCCGCCACCGGCAGCGTTGATGACTCCGTCTCCCTGTCGCTGCGCCACCATCTGGCCCATCTGGATATCCGGCGGACCACCTCGCGGGTGGCCATGAGCGGCCCCGTGGGGAATGGCCTGCTGGCCCTGGGCCCCACCCTGGAGTATGACCCGAGCGGGCTGCACGAAGAGCAGGAGGAGGAGGGACAGGAGGAAGAGGAGGTCGAGGACGGCACGGCGTTGCTGCCCCAACAACAGCAGCGACCGCAGCAGCGGCAACAGCAGCGGCAGCAGCAGCAGCGGCAGCAGCGGCAGCAGCGGTTTAAGGACGATCCCGAGGAAGAGGAGTTTGACCTGACGCCGCGCACCCAACGGCGGTCACCGCCGCCGCTGCACCAAGCGTACGAGGCCGCCGCGCCAGCGGCGAGCGAGTTCGCGTCGGGCGTGGTGGGCGCGGTGACGCCCGCATGCCGCATCATGGCGGGGGCGATGGCGGGGCCGACGGCAGCGGCCGGTTCCCCCTCGGCCTCAATTGGTTCGATTCTGCCCCTGAACCCGCGGAGCGGGGCGCAGGGTCCGCCGTATGGGTCCACAGGGGACGGCAGCAGCGCCGGCGCCGGCGGCGCCGGCACGAGCGGCGCTGGGACGAGCGGCGGCGGCAGCGGCGGCAGCAGCAGCGCCAGCGGGATGCTGCAGCAGGCGCTCCGGCAGCACCAGGCCCAAGCCCACGCGCGGCGGCAGCAGCGCCACCACCACTACCCGCCGGCGGCACTCCACCGTCCGCAGCTCGTGCCACCACCGCAGCCGCAGCCGCAGTACCCCGGGCAGCGCGCCCCCTTGCGCCCGGCGGAAGCCCCCATTGCTGCTGCTGCGGGCCTTGCCCCAGCCGACCCAACGACGGCTGCGGGGCTCGAACCGGTGACCACGCACGGTCGGCGTCAGCCGGACCTCCCGCCCCATCTCCTCACGGCTGCGGCATCGGCAACGGGACCGAGCGCGGGTGCCCTGTCGTCGGCGGTCCCCGCAGGGTGCTCCGATGGTCCGTCGCCTCAGCAGCGACTCGGCGGCAGCGCGACGTCACCGGGGATGGCCCCCGTGTGGGTGGGCGGCAGCGGCGAGCCGCCGGCCAGCAGGCGCAGCAGCATGGCCAGTGGCTGGCCGGCGGAGGTCATTGCGGCGGCGCAGCAGGGGTACGGCGCGCGGGTCGCGGCGGCGCTGCTGGAAACGCCCCCCAAGCCCGCGAACGGAGGTTCCGCGGTGCTGCATTCGGCAAAGAACGCCTGCGAGGGAAGCAGTCCTCGGGGCGCTACGCGGGTTGGCGGAGCCGGCGGCGCGGATCGTTTACAGCAGCAGCAGCAGCAGCAGCAGGAGGAGGGTGACTTGCGTCGGGGTGCTGCTGCGGAAGCGGAGGCTAAGTCGGACACCGCGTCGAAGGGTCCCACGCCGGGCGCAAGAGCGGGCACGTCGTTGCAGGAGTGGGAGGCAGAAGGCGAGGAAACGGACGGCGCAGCCGTCCTGAGCGGCGTGGCCGCCGGGGGCGCGGCCCAGGCAGCGGCCAAAGCCCCGCCCGCGACCGCCCCCTCCACGGACCGCCCCGTCGACCGCGGCGTCGCGCAGCAGCGGAACCACCGGCGGGGCGACGGCACTGCCGACGGGATGGAATCGCCGTTCTGCAGCGCATTCGAGTACCGGTACAGGCCGCCGACCGTGGATGAAGTCCCGGGCGGCGCCGCCGGCGGCGCGGCCGCCGCGGCCGCCGGCAGGTGGGCAGCCGACGGCGGCAAGTTCGGCAGCCGCGCCGGGCCGGCGACCCGCGCCGTGGCTCTGCAGGGCCACAGCGGCTACGCCGCTGGCGTCGGCGCTCTTGCCGCGGCCGCGGCCGCGCAGGCAGCCGCGCCGTCTGGTCGCCCCGGCAGCGACAACCTACACACTGACCCACGGGTCGATGCTGGTGTGCGGAATTTACCCGCCGGGCGGCCCGCCGCCGCAGCGGATCGGGGCTCCTCCGGGCAGTGGTGTTCGCATCCGGGCCCATTGCCGTTGCAGCAGCGGGGCTGCGGCATCGCCACCGGCCTCGAACTGTCTCTGGGGGCCTTTCTCGCCAGCGTGGGCGACGTCTGCGAGTCGTATGAGTACAGCGGTGTCAGCGACGAATGCGACGACAGCCGCGCCTCTGTGCGGCCCCCGGCCGGCTGGCGGCCCGGGGTCCACCCGCCATCGAACCCGGGGCTCACCCTGGGCGGCGGCGGCACCCTGGGCGGCGGCGGTACCATGGGCGGCACTGCGTGCAACTCGGCCGCGACGCTGGGCGGGGCCTCGCGCAATATGCCCCGGATGGGCAGTCTGGCGGCACGCAGTGGCAGCGTGTCAGCGCACGGCCTCATGCAGACCGCCGTGGCTGGCCTGGTCGAGGGAAGCTGTGGCGGCCGTGGAGGCGTGCTCAGCAGTCTGGCACGGACCGGCGGCGGTGGCGGCGGCGGTGGTTTCAATCCGGGCGCGGCGCGGCACAGCTCGGGATGCACTGCCAGCCTGGCGTGCGCGCCATCCCCATTCAGCAACCTGGACGATCCTGAGCTGTGGCGGGACGAATCGTACATGGACCCTTTCAAGGTGAAGGCCATGGGCTGAGCGACCCGCGGCTGGCCGCAGCTGTGGCCCTTGAACCGCGTCCTTGAACCGCGTGTACACAGAAACAGAAAACTGCAGGGTTTGGGCGGAAGGGTCTCAGCCGTGGTTGGTCGCCTGCAGCAGCAAGGCTGCTTCCGGCGCCGGCTAGTCGCAATGCCAAGTCAGCGGGACGCGGCAAGTTTCGTCGCGGAGGCGCTGAGAGACGCGCTGGGTAGTGTAGAAGTAAAATGAGCCGGTCGTGTTGGTGTCGGTGGAGGTGGTGTCGGTGGAGGTGGAGGTGGAGGTGGAGGCGGAGGCGGAGGCGGAGGCGGAGGCGGAGGCGGAGGCGGAGGCGGAGGCGGAGGCGGAGGCGGAGGCGGAGGCGGAGGCGGAGGCGGAGGCGGAGGCGGAGGCGGAGGCGGAGGCGGAGGCGGAGGCGGAGGCGGAGGCGGAGGCGGAGGCGGAGGCGGAGGCGGAGGCGGAGGCGGAGGCGGAGGCGGAGGTGGAGGTGGAGGTGGAGGTGGAGGTGGAGGTGGAGGTGGAGGTGGAGGTGGAGGCGGAGGCGGAGGTGGAGGTGGAGGTGGAGGTGGAGGTGGAGGTGGAGGTGGAGGTGGAGGTGGAGGTGGAGGTGGAGGTGGAGGTGGAGGTGGAGGTGGAGGTGGAGGTGGAGGTGGAGGTGGAGGTGGAGGTGGAGGTGGAGGTGGAGGCGGAGGCGGAGGCGGAGGCGGAGGCGGAGGCGGAGGCGGAGGCGGAGGCGGAGGCGGAGGCGGAGGCGGAGGCGGAGGCGGAGGCGGAGGCGGAGGCGGAGGCGGAGGCGGAGGCGGAGGCGGAGGCGGAGGCGGAGGCGGAGGCGGAGGCGGAGGCGGAGGCGGAGGCGGAGGCGGAGGCGGAGGCGGAGGCGGAGGCGGAGGCGGAGGCGGAGGCGGAGGCGGAGGCGGAGGCGGAGGCGGAGGTGGAGGTGGAGGTGGAGGTGGAGGTGGAGGTGGAGGTGGAGGTGGAGGTGGAGGTGGAGGTGGAGGTGGAGGCGGAGGCGGAGGCGGAGGCGGAGGCGGAGGCGGAGGCGGAGGCGGAGGCGGAGGCGGAGGCGGAGGCGGAGGTGGAGGTGGAGGTGGAGGTGGAGGTGGAGGTGGAGGTGGAGGTGGAGGTGGAGGTGGAGGTGGAGGTGGAGGTGGAGGTGGAGGCGGAGGCGGAGGCGGAGGCGGAGGCGGAGGCGGAGGCGGAGGCGGAGGCGGAGGCGGAGGCGGAGGCGGAGGCGGAGGCGGAGGCGGAGGCGGAGGCGGAGGCGGAGGTGGAGGTGGAGGTGGAGGTGGAGGTGGAGGTGGAGGTGGAGGTGGAGGTGGAGGTGGAGGCGGAGGCGGAGGCGGAGGCGGAGGCGGAGGCGGAGGCGGAGGCGGAGGCGGAGGCGGAGGCGGAGGCGGAGGCGGAGGTGGAGGTGGAGGTGGAGGTGGAGGTGGAGGTGGAGGTGGAGGTGGAGGAGGTCATCCGTGTTTTGATCCATTTGGGCCACGATCGAAGTGGAAACGCCCCCGGGGGGGAGCGACGATGTGGAAGTAACTTGGGGGTGGCGACTGTCTCCAGCTCTCCACGCTGGCGTGCGTCGTGCCCGGCCTGCTCCAGGGCGCCCCGCTCTTCCGCCCGCTGGTCGGGCCGGGCGAGAACACATCCCGGTTCAGACGGACACCGACACGGACACGGACACGCGGCTGGGTGCAGGGTGCGGGGTGCGGGTTTTGAGCGCTTATACGCCTCGCGCCTCGCGTATGTGTGTTTAGAGAAGAGTGTGTGTGCATAATGAGAAGCCCACCCAGAGTACGTGTGTGTGTGTTAGCAGTCGTCATTCCGGAGGAGGGTGCAGCGTGGCCGTGCGGCCCATGCAGCTTAGGAGGCGGAGGCGCCTGGGGTGGCATCTGCGTCGAAGCGCCTCGGTGATGGACCGGCCTGGGTTGAGTCGCGGGGCAAACGCAACAGAACCTGGGACAAAGTAATCAACAAATGAGGACATCGAAGGCGGCTCCAGTTATATTGGGCGGGTGCAGTTATTGGGTGGTCGCCGTTAAGCCAGTAAAGAGCTGCGGCATAGTATGGCAGGTGCGTTCCTGAGATTGTCTCCCCAACCTATACCCGTCCGCGGACACTTCCGTTATTGTCGTCGGCTGTCTTCTTTTCACGCCATGGAAATCTCGGCCGCATGGAGCGTTGCGGTGGGTGCGCGCGAGAACCCTCGCAAGGTCTGGAAATCACAGCAGGGGGCTCCCCGGATGGATGCGTGTCTACGGGAAGCACCCTCGCCCCCACCCGCTTGAAACATGGTGAGGGGGCGCATGATTATTAAGGGAGCGCGGGCGCGTCTGCAGTTGTGGCTATGGTTCTCCCCCAACTCCATTGTCCTCTCCGCAACCTCCCGTACTGCATCAAGCTGCACCATGCCCTAGGAGTCAGCACCCCAGGCCGTCACGCGCGTTGGCCACGTTCTCAAGTGCTGGCGGCTGGCGACGGGGCGCCAGGCTGGGGGCGGTGGCGCGTGTGGCTGTCCGGGTTGCTGCACGGCATGGAAAGAGGTAGGAGCCTCTCCTCAGGTCTCCTCTCGGGGAGGGGGCGGAGGGACGGACGCGCGCAGCCCCAGGGGCCGCTTCCGGTTCAGCCAGCTTCCGGCTGTGGTGCGCGTCGCCGCATCCGCCTCGCCATCCCGGGCGAGGGCAACGGGGTTTCAGTGGGTGTTGGGAGGTTGTCCGGCTGCCAGTCCATACGGTCGGCGAGGAACCGCTAGCTCGTGCGGGGTGGATGGTCGGTTGGGACGGTTGGTTGGGATGGTCGGTCGGGGTGGTCGGTTAGGGTGGTCGGTTGGGATGGCGGGGGAGCTCCTGGCGGCGGACGGAAGCCGGCGTGTGCACAGGAAAGGAAAGGAACCCGCCGGACCGGCGTATGTGTGTGCGCGTGCCTTCGTCGGCAGGCAGGGCAGGAGTACAATGATGTGCGACGCGAAGGGCAGGGCAGCGCCCCCTGCAGATGACCGCGTATGCGTAATAATGATAATAATGATACCCTCGTGCGACGCGAAGGGCAGGGGAGCGCCCCCTGCAGATGACCGCGTATGCGTAATAATGATAATAATGATACCCTCGTCCCGATCCTGAAAGTATTGGAAGGGCTGCAGGGGAGGAAGCGTCGCCAGCGCGCTGCCGTCTGTGGCGCCGCTCTTTGGGGCCCGTGAGCTGGAGACCTCTGCGCGATGTCTCTGACGGGGGCCACAGATGGTGCGGGTCCTTTCCTTGACGGCCCGCAGCCTTGGCCACTCGATCTCACACCACCGAGCTGTGCGTGCGAGCGATCCGCGCCATCCTGTCATCCGGGCGGACCCACCTGCGAGTGCGCGTGTGTGTGCGTGTGTGCGTGTGTGTGTGTGTGTGTGTGTGTGTGTCCTCAGGCGGACAGAACAGGTGGGCGAGTGTGTTTACAAAAAGAACCCGCCCGGCCCGCCCGACAGCTGTGGGTGTTTGTGTATATGTCCCTCACTGCAGCCTTGCGGCGTCGTGCCGTGCCGTGCCGTCATTTTTTGTTTGCTTTGGCGCGCCACCTCGCGGCTCTTCAGCTTACTCCATCCCATGGGTCACCCGTAACCGACGCACGGCCGGCCGCACCGCGGTCGATGTTTGCAGCCTCAGGGGGAAGGCGGTGCCTCTAGGGCTTCTTCGATTTGTTGGTTGGCCGGGAAGCGTGTCCCCGGTATACAATAAACGCCTTTTGTCTTCGAGCGACATTGCACCTCGGACCGGGTTGGTCCGAGCCAAATAAGGAGGGGCCGGCTTGTGGTCCGTCCGACAGGGGAGGGGGTGCCGGCCGCGAGGAGGTGGTGGTGTGCAGAGCGGGTCACCGGTGGTGTGTATAGGCAAGGTCGCCGAAGCTGTTTGGCCCACCTGCCCCTCCTGCGGGGTGGCCGATGGTGTGCATTGGTCTGTCTGTCTGTCTGTTGGTTGCTAACTTGCTGTGGCTCCATCAGGTGGTGATGCGTATGTGAATTTCGTGTGCTATGGAGCGCGATGGATGGCTGCGCGTGTCGTCATATGCACCGTACTGCCATGGGTTGATGATGGATGATGGATTGGATGGATGATGGGTGATGTGCAGAACTGTACGGGACTGCAGTTAATGTTCTGTTGGATTCGATTCGGTGGTTTCCGTGACCACGTGCTGTCATCACATCACGTGGGGATACCGTATGCCTTCAGGTGCTGCAGAAAGGCCCGATTCCCGCATAAGGGGTCGGCGCGCGCCGCTGAGAATTGAGTTGGCTCTCCGCCAAAAGAACCCTAGGGACTTCGCTGACGCTGCGGCGGCTGCTCTGGTGGGCCCAATGTGGGCTGCAGCTACTGATGTGCTGTGGATGGATGGATCGATGGATGGATGGTTGGATGGACGGGTGGACAGATGGTGGTGACAAGGACACGTCCAGCCACGCGGCCTCTCAGCTGCGCAGCAGCCAGCTGCGGCTCTCCGTTCGCGTCGGCGGTTCGCCGCATGCCGTACCGAGCCTCTGGGGTCGCAACCCGGGAGGCAACAAGAGCGCAGTCCAGGGACGTGCGCGCAACCAACCCAAGCGAGTTCACGGATGGCGGTGAGCGGCGCGGACGCGCGCGCTGCTGCTACCGCCATCCGGGTTCGGCCTTGGGTTCGGCCTTGCTGGGCGGGTGGGCGGGCGGGACGGGTTGCGCCTTTGACCGCACACGTAGCACCATGACCCCTGGTATGGGCGAGAGCGGCGTGTGCCCTCGGTCTGGGCTGCGGGACGTCGTGTGTTACGCAGGACAGGAGTGCGGGACGTCGTGTGTGTGTGTGTGTGGGGGGGGGTGAGCCCGTCCGTTTGGGACCTGTAGGCATTTGTGGATGCCTCCCGCTCCCGAGCACGAGCACGAGCACGAGCCACCAAGCCCAAGCCGGGCTGTCTGTGCTGCGGTGATCGTAGGCAGCCCAGGCAGCCTATCACCGTATTTATGATGTTAGGCAGCCTATGTGGAGGATATGGACTTGATGTCCTCTGGTGCAGGGGACGTCACCATCCTCCCTCGGACTGCCCCCAAAAACGTCGTGTATGAATGGGGGTCGAACCGAGCCGAACGGGGGCCGTCGAGTCATGCGTGAAAGGAAAAGAACCCGCCGGCCATTCCCCAGACGGCGCCACCGTCCTCTACGCTCCGCCCCGCGCCGCCGGTCCCACACGTCCGCGCTCAAGCGTTCCGTTCGCGCGGCTCCCTGTACGGCAACCTCATGAGCTCCAGGATATCCCGCTCTGAAGCCACCGGCCGAAGCCCCGTGCCACCCGCCACGCCCCTGGCCCCGCGGTGCCCGCACGCGGACGCGGCGGCGATGACGTTGGTGGCGGCGACCGACAGCGCACCGCCGCCCGCATGCAGCCCGACGGGAGCCGCTGCGCCGGCCCCTCCTCCGGCCCCTCCTCCTCCCTCGAAGGTCTCCGCACCGAGACACGCGGGCTCGGGGCCAGCGCCTGCTGCGGCGGCGGCGCCAGCACCCGCAGCGGCCGCGCCGGCGCTGTTGATCGCAGGCACAGCGGACCGCTGCAGCTGTTGGGCCAGCAGGCGCTGCTCCAGGGCGCCGCGCTCCTCCCACTGCGGGGGCTGGAACTCCCGACCCGCACTGTCAGTGGGCAGGGCTTCTGTGGGCACCATCATGACGCCCGCCGGGGTCTGGCGCAGCGTGGCGTGGGAGTTGGTGAAGAGGCTGCGCCGCCGTGGAAAGGGCGGTGATGACAGCGGTGGGTCGTTAGGTTGGATGGGGCCCCGGGGGAAACGTGGCGGCGGCGACGTGGGCAAAGTGACTCGACTCGGCAACATTGCTGTGCATTGGTTAGGGGTAGACGTCGCAAGGCTCGACCCTCAAAAACGCCGTCCACTCGAAATCCGTACTCAAAAGGCGCCAAAAAACATGAAAGAATGAATGAATGCCGCAGCGGACCCCAAAACATGCGATCGTGCCGTGAAGGAATTTGTGTCGCAGCGGACCCTTTCCAGTGGTATTGTTATTGGTGCCCAAATTAACGACCTGCTCCGCCGGGTCCCCTGCCTCGAACGTCCTGCACGCCTGCCCCTCCGTCCGTTGCATCGCCCTACCCATGTGCCCCGCCTGCCGCACCCGCAGTTGAGGGCGTGCTGCCGCATGAACCTTAGGTACTGCTTGCTGCCCGTCCAGCCCACCACCGCGTACGGCCACTGCGGCCCGTACGGCACCAGCATCACGTCCAGGCGGCGCCGCCTGCCGCGGCCCGTGATCCAGATACACCAGAGGTGGTCGTATCGGTCCATCTGCTCGATACCAGAACCTGAACACTTGAAAGTCGGTGCAAGGGTGCAAGGGCGGTGAAAACCCACATCACGGGAAGCGGCTGAGTGAATGAAGGAATGAACAGGGACATCACAACGGCAAGCGGCTGGTTGCGAGTCCACGTCGACATCATGCGTCGTGGACTCGCAATAACACAATAAGGCCCAACTGATCCGCGGGCTTACCGTGCTTGCACCCTCACCTAACCCCGCCACTCGACTCGACTCGACTCACCGCCCCAGCGCCCCGTCGCCACCCGCCGCCGCATTGCGTCCACGTAACCCCGCTCCTGGTTCACCTGGGATTATGTCGTATACGCAACACCGGCATCTGGTCAGCGCTCAGCGGTACAGTGGCTCAGATGGACATCGAAATCGCGCTGACCTCAACTACCGCAGAGCCTACATGCACGCATGCATGCAGGCAGGCAGGCTGCAGAACGCCTCCAGGTGCGGTTGCTTCGAGGCGCCGCGGCGGGGCTACAGCACGGCATGTCGCTTGCGGTCGCTGGGACGGGACCCTGTGCTGGTGTGCGGGGCCAACACTGCCCGGAGACGGCAGCGGCGGCGACGGCGGCGACGGCGACGGCTGTCCGGAGTGTCCCCACCCGCCTGGCGTTCCGTCAACGTGCACACGGCCCCAGTACGACACCTGCAGCCTGCAGAAGCCCCGCTCCAGAGCCACCACCCGCCCAGCCGCCACCAGCCGCCGGTACAGCCGCACCACCAGCGGCTCCTCGTCTTCGGCGTCGCCGCTGCCACTGACGCCGGCACCGCCGCTGCCACCGCCTGCGCCAGCCTGGCCGGGACGCGGCCCGCCAGGGCCCCCGGGTCGGTCCACCGCAGCCGCGTCCACTCCAGTCCGACCCGCTAGCAGCGCACGGTGGTGCGCCCCCGTGTGGGTGACCAAGAAGTCCACGTCCTCGGCGGCCTTGCCCCTGCGGCCCCCACCCACCTGCTGCAGCCACCAGCCCTCCGCGCGCCCCGACGTGGAGGCCAGGGCGTTGGCGAGTGCCTGGTGGGGTGGAGGTGCGGATGGGGAGGGAGGGAGGCGGGGTCGGTCTGACGAACGGGCAGCGCGGGGTAGGTAGGATTTACCCGGGGTGCTGGAAGGCACCTGACACCAATACGCCCGCCTTGGCACGCGTTCGACAGGGATACCGTAGCTGTTGAGAGGGTAGGGTACCCGCAAGCCGCTTCTGCGACCGACGGGGCCGCAGGCCGAGGTTTCCTGGCACGTCCTTTGCTGCCGCATGCCATGTATGAGCCATGTGTGAGCATCTCTGTAATCCATGTAACCGGCCCTTTTCATTTGACTGTGACGCGACCGCATTATTCACTCTAAATTAGACCTGAATTACTCTTTCCAAATCCACGACCACCTTGCGAAACCCACCTGACTAGAACACTAGGTATAGTAGTAGTAGTAGTACCGTTACAGTGATATGTCACTAGATATGTTCGACAACGGGCGCATTCACCCACTCCCACGTCCCACCGTCGCGGACCCACCAGCCGCATCTCCGCCGTTTCCTCCTCCGTCACAACCTCCCCCAGGTGCTCCCGGAACAGCAACGAGTACCAGACCTCGCCCCGCCACCAGCCCTCCATGCCGCCGGGGCCGCGCGCGCTGCTGCGGCTGCCGCCGCCGTGACGCGCGTACTCCGTGGACGTGGCGCCCCACGCCGCCGCCTGGGCAGGACCCCCGTCGCCTTGCGGGAGGTCCCCGCCCCACTGGCCCCTGCGCTGCTTGGACGGCCGGGCCTGCACCGCGGGCTGGTCGAGGCGGCGGTCCCCGGCACGCTTCCTGAGCCGGCCAACACGAGCCTGGTCACCGCCGGCCGCATCATCTGTGTCGTAGCCCGACGCGGGTTGTACGGCAGCGTCGGCGCCAGTGCCAGCGCCCACGTCCGGCGGCGCGCCGACCAGCTCCCCATCAAACCCAAGCTTGGGCCCCCTGCCCATCAACATTTGATCTGCATTGTCCTCAGTTCCAAAACCGTCCCCCGTGCCGTCTTCCTCCTCCTTTTCGGGTTCTGCCTCCGTGTCCGTCTGGGTCTGGCCGACTGTACGGCGTGATGTACGGCATGTTGTACGGCGGCGACCGGTGGTGCTGCCACCGTCGCCGCGATGTCCAGGCCGCGCCGCACCGCTGCCGCCGCGCTCCCCGGTCGCCGCTGCCTGGGCGTCGTCGTCGACCCGCTCTAACAGCTCCAGCCCCGCCTCCCGCCGCGCAGCCTCGCCGAAGGCCTGCAGCTGCTCAAACGTCCGGAAGCCCCGCTCCCACCAGTACCTCGCCAACACGGGGCCGCAGCCGGGCAGCCGGCAGAACATGCGGCGCGTGCTGCGCCACCGGGGTGTGACACGGTGGCGTCCAGCGGGGAGGGGCGCGTTGGAAAGACCAACCCAGAAACAGCGTTGGAGCTGTGTGCGAGGCGCGGTGCGGTGCGGTGCGGTGCCTGGTGCGCGTCAGCTCAGGCGGTCCCTGGGACTTCCACCCGAGACCTTGGGGGACATCTAGGGTTTGGGACACGGAATCCTGAAACCTGGCCCGGACAGACTACGGCAGCAAGCCAGCAAGCCACCCACACAGAGAGCTACCCACAATCGGAGCCCTGCCGTCGATATCGACAACGACATCGACAACGGCAACGGCAACGGCAACGGCAACGGCAACGGCAACGGCAACGGCAACGGCAACGGCACGGCCAAGAGGTGGTAGCAATTAGAATCGTCACCAAACTCACACGACCCCGGCAACCGGGCCCCCCCATCACCGTCGAGTCCCGGCGGACACTACTTCTCCCTCCATCAGCAAGTCCACAATGGACCCACCTGGCGCCCTCCGTTCCCGGCCGCAGGCGCCCCCGGGAGTCCTTGGCCGCCTGGTCCGCCAGGAACGCTGCCAGCGGCTCACAGATGCACTCGCCGCCACCACCGGCGCCCTCATGGCTGACCGCCAGTTGGTGTACGACACGCGCCGTGAAGGGCCCCATGTACGGAAGCTCGTCCTGCAGGCGCTGCGGTGACATGTCGGCCGTGATACGGAAGGCACAGGCCCGCACGACCGCCGCGGCGTGGGCGTAGTTGAGCGCCTGGTGGTTGATGCGGCCGGAACCGGCGGCGACGGCGCGGCCCGCGGAGGCGCCGCCGGGGCTGGTAGCAGCGGCGGCGCGCCCGGCATGGCCCACGGTGTGCGTGCTGCTGGCGTGGGGGTTCGGGGGCTCGATGCGGTCCGTGTTGTCTGGACAAAGGGGGGGAGTCAGGATGATGGATGACATGAATATGTACTTACCGTACATATAACTGTGCAGCACTGCGTCGGTCAAGCGGCCATGCAGACGCCGCGCTGCACCCTGAGGCCCCAGCGGACCAACGGCGCCTTCGCGACGTCATTCACGGGATCCAGACCCTCTGAACCGGACATCAGACTCCAGGCTGTAGACTCCAGACTCCACACTCCAGACTCCAGACTCCACACTCCACACTCCACACTCCAGACTCCACACTCCACACTCCACACTCCACACTCCACACTCCACACTCCACACTCCACACTCCACACTCCACACTCCACACTCCACACTCCACACTCCACACTCCACACTCCACACTCCACACTCCACACTCCACAGGGATACGGGTCCACCTTGTAACGGTTACATTACTCCACACTCCACACTCCACACTCCACACTCCAGGGGAGGATTGAGGGCCCCCCGCGCCGGCCCCTCGGTGCTGTCGTACCCTCACCCCGGGGCCCCGCCAGCGCCTCCTCATACTGGACCAGCTCCCGGAGCGAGCCGTCGATGGGCCCGTTGCCGACGGCGGCGCAGCGCGACTTGTCGAAGATGCCGTACAGTACGAATTCTGTGACGGGGCACACAGCGGGGCGACCGCAGTTACGCCGGGGGGGGCGTATGCTTGGTGTCAGCTGCGCCCGGGGAAGGGGCTCTAGGGTGCTGGTGCAAATGGGTTGAAGGAACGCCGATATCCACACCGGCCAACGGGAAGCGGCGGGGTCCATGTTCGTCCCTGCCCTCGATGAGGTCTTGATGAGGTGGGGTCACGCGACAGCATTGGTGCGCTACGAGACGTCGCCCCTCCGAAACCAGATGACGTCCCGTCAAACTAGCGCGCTGCTGCAGTAGCGAGCTGCAGTGCGGCGCATGGTGTACCTCCTCCCCCTCGCAGGAGATGGCTGGGGACCCATGAGGCGTCGTTGGCAGCCACTGACGCCCACTGAGCCCCTCCGCCCCTCCGCCCCTCCGCCCCTCCGCCCCTCCGCCCCTCCGCCCCTCCGCCCCTCCGCCCCTCCGCCCCTCCGCCCCTCCGCCCCTCCGCCCCTCCGCCCCTCCGCCCCTCCGCCCCTCCGCCCCTCCGCCCCTCCGCCCCTCCGCCCCTCCGCCCTCCGCCCCTCCGCCCCTCCGCCCCTCCGCCCCTCCGCCCCTCCGCCCCTCCGCCCCTCCGCCCCTCCGCCCCTCCGCCCCTCCGCCCTCCGCCCCTCCGCCCCTCCGCCCCTCCGCCCTCCGCCCCTCCGCCCCTCCGCCCTCCGCCCCTCCGCCCCTCCGCCCTCCGCCCCTCCGCCCCTCCGCCCCTCCGCCCCTCCGCCCCTCCGCCCCTCCGCCCCTCCGCCCCTCCGCCCTCCGCCCCTCCGCCCTCCGCCCCTCCGCCCCTCCGCCCCTCCGCCCCTCCGCCCCTCCGCCCCTCCGCCCCTCCGCCCCTCCGCCCCTCCGCCCCTCCGCCCCTCCGCCCCTCCGCCCCTCCGCCCCTCCGCCCCTCCGCCCCTCCGCCCCTCCGCCCCTCCGCCCCTCCGCCCCTCCGCCCCTCCAACGCCCACCTGACACCAGCGACACGCGGTCCAGCTCCGGGCGCCACTCGCCCAGCCACCGATGGAACCTGGCAAAAACCCAAATGCCGCAAAACCAAATGCTCTGCGAAGCCAAATGCCGCAAAACCAAATGCCGCAAAATCCAATGCCACAAAACCAAATGCCGCAAAACCAAATGCCGCAAAATCAAATGCTCTGCAAAGTCAAATCCCGCAAAACCAAATGCCGCAAAACCAAATGTATGCGAATCCAAATGCCGCAAACCCAAATGTCACAAAATCATATGCCACAAAACCAAATGCCACAAAACCAAATGCCACAAAACCAAATGCCACAAAACCAAATGCCTGCACACAGGTCGCACCTCGCACGGCAGTTGCGCTTTCCGCAGCTGCGGCCAGTCGTCCGGGTACCCGACCATGTACCATCACACCGCAGCCAGCAGCCTAGAGGATACAAACCCCGCAAAATTGAACTGCGGATATCGCAAAAAAAAACATGGACCCCCGCGGGTCATCGGGCCCACTTTACCTGGCCAGCGGCGCGTCCGGTGCCGGGGGAGGCCCCGGCAGCGGAGAAGGCGCTCGGGGAATGATGTCGCGACCCCCGGGCGGTGCTCGGCCCCCCAGCGGGTCGCCAGCCCTCGCCTCGCTGGCCACCATTCCACCGCCGTCCTCAGTGCCCTCGGGACCCGAGCCTCCTGATGGGCCACCACTGCGCGGTGCGGCACCGTTGGTCCGGGCGGCTCGGGCTTCGAAGGGGGGAGCACAGCTGCCAGCGGCGCTGCTGCCGGCGGGAGCGCCTGTGCTGCGCGGAGGTCCGCGTCCGCCGTCGCCCTCTCGGCGGCTGCCTCCGCTCGCCGGCGAGGCCGCGACGCCGGCTGCGGCCCCCTGGGCGGCTGTCGCGGCGGCGGCCGCCGGCGTAACCATCGGAATCCACTGTACCGCCGCCGCCCCCGCAGCCGCCGGTTGCCCCATCTCGACGCTGTCGGCTCGATCATCATCAGCTGCAACGGGTTCGATTGAGGGTTTCCGCACCCGCCCGGGTGCGTCGAACGTTCCCCGCATCTTCACTGATTCCGCGGTCCGGCTGTCTTCAAGGGCTTCTACCTGAAGTTCCTTCTGTGGAAGCTGCTGCTGCTGCTGCTGCTGCTGCTGCTGCTCCTGTGCCCGCAACCATACCTTCGACGCGGCTTCCAGCACTTCGGGCATGGCGTGGGGTCCCGCCGGCATCCGCCTGCGAATGCCCAGACGCCGGCGGACCCGGTGCGCCATCAGCGCGCTGCTAAACCGTTTGCAGCCGGGCCGGTCTCAACAGTTAATTACTCGTGCATACAACTGCTTTGACCGCCAGAACCTTGCTCTCCCTGGTCCCGCGCCCCGCCTGACCATACTTGACTCTATCCTCGTACCCGGCCGACTAGACCTTCACCTATCCCTACCTGACAACTACCTGACAACTACCTGACAACTACCTGACAACTTCCTGACAACTACATGGCCGCGTAGACACCGAGTGCTTCCGGTCCCAAGGCATGATGTGAAACCCAAGGAGCAGCCAGCGGGGTGGATCACTGGGTGGATCACTGGGTGGTCGGCTGACGAGGTACCACCACACGCCCCCCGCACCCCCTCCCACAAAATGCCGTACCTGCCGTACGTGAGGACCTCCCGCAGCCACGCTGCGTCCACGGCTCGCATGCGCGCCGCCAGCTCGCCGGGGCCGAGCCGCAGGTCGGGATGCGCCCGCTGTATGGCCTGGTCCCCCGAGGCGAGGCGGGAAGAGACCGTCGCGCATCGGGGAGACCCGATGATGCAGGCGCAGAACAGAGGTGAAAACCAAGGGTGGAAGGGCCATGTTGCCCTGTACCATTATTAATAATTAATGACATTTATTGAAATGGGATTCCCATCATAGCAAGGTCGCGACTGTGGCACCCACCCGGGAGGTGTGGCAGGAGGAGGTGCCGAAGGAGTTCGGGGACGCGGGATGCTTCGTTCGTTCGTTGCCTCCCAATAGTGCCGTTCACGGACACTCACCAGCAGCGCCGGCTGCAGCAGCTCCCCCAGGGCGTTGAGCTGCTCGGGGCTTAGCGCTGCGCTGTCGACCACAACGTGAGTCACCTGTACGATCCGTACGACAACAGGCGCGAGAGAGAGGCGCTCATCGCCCGGGGTGAGAGGCGCACGCAGGGTTCGTGGTGGGACATGGGCAGCACCGCAGCAGGCCGATCACCGGCTGACCGGCATCCAACACAGCCGCAGTGCGAGGAGGCCGTGGGTGCCCATCCGCAACGGCCAAGCGGCCGCGGCCCGCGGGGTTCAGACCGCTCGCGTGCACTGCGCCCCTGGCCTGTAATGTACCCTGAGATGCTGCTACTGGTACCAAGCTTCCCCGTGATGTGATTCATTGTGCATCGTGAAATCTGCGCCGGGGTCGCGGGGGCGCCGAGTGTTCGCCCACCATCGCGGCAGCTCATGATCACCTGGCGCGGCAGCCCTGGCGGCAGCGCGGTCAACACGTGGACTGCGCCGAGGTGTTCCAGCAGCTGGGTCTTCAGTGAGCGCAGCTGCTCGGCTGTCATCGGCTGCCATACTGCCGGGTGAAGCAAGATTTTGAGGCCCTGGAGGGGCCGGTTGGTACCCATTGGCCGAGTTCGGAATGTTGGCAGGTTGCCGTAGCGGCAATATCAGCGCGCCTGCCCGACGCAGCGGGTACGGTATGTAACTGAGAACCTCGGAGTACCTGACGATTGTTGTTCGGGCGTCGCACGGAAAGTGTTCAGAGGAATGGAGTTGCAACAGTGACGCGTCTGATCGTGTTCTAACCTGAACTGTTCTTTTCCTTTCTTAATGTTACGGTTGCCATGTACCGAAAGAGCAACCGGTCACTGTGTTGCATGGCAGTGCCTGTGTAGATTGCCGCACGAAAAGGACATCCGACCCATGGTTCCAAGAAATACCCATACGCCTGATTATGGAATCGCAATAGCCGAAGCTTTCATGCAACGCCAGAATGCCGTAGTCTGGTGAAGCCCTGCAAGAAAAGGCGTTCATGTATGGTCTTGGCGCTCCAGCTTTGACAATCTCCAATCAACAAATGTAAGTCAAACCAACCCTGCTCAGCCGTGATGAAGCCCGAGGAGCCTGAGTAGTCGGGTAGCTACACAATCAAGAACTGAGAGTTGCATGGAGAGTCGGCTGGAAAGCTGCCTGCCAAGGCTGCGCGCACGTTTTGTAGTCGCGAGTTGTGGGGCTGCGCGACTGCCCGCGGGTGCCGTACATTACGAGGCCGGTGGGGTGTCATGCATTAGTCGGGCCGATCTCAGGACGTACATGAAACCATTTTTTTGGTCAGCGCCACAACAACCGCTTTACAGTACCAGCCTCATGGACTGATATTTGTCCTTCGATGACGCGACTTCATCCGATCCACCTAATCGTGCAATACCCTCCTCACCACCTTGTGCATGGTTCGCTACCACTCGGCCAGCTCGACTCATTCAACCCCTCCAAGTCAATTCTCACGTCGGGTGGTGACACCAACGGGCGGAATATCGTACGGTCTCGTGACTAAATCAAAGCCAGACCACACCAAGGGTCGGTTAGGCCAGCAACAAATTCGAGAGCTGCAAAACAAAACCGAGTCCCATTCGCTCGTCAGTGTCGCTAAGCGATGCGCCACTCAGTCAGCCGGGTCTGTTCCGACGGAGCGAATGGGGGCCAATACGCGCCCCGGAGCTGAGCACCGCCTCTAGGAAAGGCAGCGCGGCACGGCCACTGCAGATGATAAAAGAATACTCTCCTCCACGAACACTCGAAACACTCCAGCGCAATTCATGGTCTTTAACAAACTCACACGCCGCGCCGTGTCAGAAACTATCGCCGTTATTCCGCAAGGGAACCCCAACCTCAACACGACGAATGCGCCCGTCAGAACCAATTTCTAGCGCGGGCTGTAGCGGCCATATGAAGGGCTGCCCCGACCCCGATCGCCGCCCCGGTCCCGGCTCCGGCTGCGGCTCCGGCTGCGCCGCCGGGTCCGGTCCCGGCTGCGGCTCCGGCTGCGCCGCCGGTCACGGTCATCCCTGCCGCCGTAAGATGCCGGCGCGGCCGCCGCTGAACCCACCGCCCCCAATGCGCTGTACGGCGCGGCCGTGGCGTTGGCTCCCGTGCCAAACCCTCCGAAGCCACCGCCACCACCACCACCGCCGTAGCCACCACCGCCGTAACCTCCACCACCACCAAAGCCGCCGCCCCCATAGCTTGACCCGCTGGCCCACCGGTTGCGACCGCCGCCTCCAAACCCACCCCGCATGGCCAGCTGCTCCAGTGCGGGTGGAACGACCTGCTGCGCCTCGCGCATGACCTGAATCAGATCGCGCGCGTGCTTCGCATCCTCTCCCGTCATAAACGTGTATGCCTCTCCGGTGGCACCTGCGCGCCCAGTGCGACCAATGCGGTGAATGTAGTCCTCCGTGCCCGTCGGGAAATCGAAGTTGACGACCGCTGCCACGTTGGGGATATCCAGGCCACGCGCGGCCACGTCCGTGGCGACCAGGATGGGAGTGCGGCCGTCCTTGAAGGCCTGCAGCACGTAGTCGCGCTCCGACTGCTTCTTGTCGCCGTGGATGGCGGCCGCGCGGAACTCGCGGGACATTTGGTACGACAGCTGATCGCACATGCGCTTCGTGGTGCAGAAGATGATGATGCGGGTTCCGGGTGGCTTCGCCCTGCACGACAAAGACAAGGAAGCTTTGATTTAATATGCATAACAATGAGTATCGCAGCCAAAGACCAACAACAGCACGCCACTGCTCCATGCTCAACACATGCAACTGTTGAACAGATTGCCCTCAGATGGCAAAGCGCATAACGGCAGTGCCTCGTCGTCACTGGCAGCTTCCATTTGCTTACCGGATGATACGAGAGAGCTCCCCAAATTTCTCGTGAGAGCTGTTCAGCACCAGCACGTGCTGGGTAATGGACTTGTTCGCGACCAGCTTCTCCTCCACACCTCCAATGAAGACGTGCACCGTCTGATTGACGACAAACTGCGCTGCGATGTGCTTCACCTCACGCGGCCATGTGGCCGAGAAGAAGAGCGTCTGGCGCTGGCGAGGCAGCGTCCGAACGATGCGCTGGATCTGAGGCTCGAAGCCCATATCCAACATGCGGTCGGCCTCGTCCAGCACCAGGTAAGAGACCTTCAAGAAAGAGCAAAAGCGGACAGCAGGTTTGCCTTCCATAAGAGATTTCGCGCACCAGGATCCGCAACCGCCAGTTACGGTCGTCTTCAATAATCACCAGGCCTCATCCGAGACCCCAAGAGAAAAATACATTGAGGATCCCGGCTGGACCCCTTCAGCAAATGGCCGTGAGGCATAACAATGACATCCGCACCGCAATGAGACACACCTGCTGCAGCCGGACCTGCCCGGCCTCCAGAAAGTCGTTCAGCCGACCAGGTGTGGCAATCACAATCTGCACTCCGTTCTGAATGTCGCGGAGCTGCGGTCCCTTCGGTGCACCACCATACACGCAAGTGTTGCGGATCCCAGATGACCGCCCGAACTTATCCGCCTCGGTTTTAATTTGGACCGCCAGCTCACGGGTCGGCGCCAGCACCAGGAGAGTG
Organism: Eudorina sp. 2006-703-Eu-15; assembly: GCA_003117195.1. NCBI lineage: Eukaryota > Viridiplantae > Chlorophyta > Chlorophyceae > Chlamydomonadales > Volvocaceae > Eudorina > Eudorina sp. 2006-703-Eu-15. Next base: position 120,100 of record BDSI01000037.1, read on the forward strand.
GGGCCCATCCGCGCGTCTTTGCGGGTCTGCTGGATGTGGAGCATACCCGGCAGCAGGAAACCGCAAGTCTTCCCCGAACCCGTCTTCGCGATGGCGACGAGGTCGCGGCCCGATAAAGCAATCGGCCAGGATTGTGCTTGGATCGGCGTGGGCGCTTTGAACCCAGCGCGACGAATCTGCGGGCAACAGGGCACAGAAGAGGTGAAGCTACATACCAGTTGCCCTAATGACTCATTAGCTAATGAACTCGCGCACACGTCCCAGTGAAACAACTGGGAGCTAGCCGCCGAGTTCCACGCTTCGACGCGGGAGATTGCCGTGCTCAAATACCAATAAATCGTATAATATCATACTAGTCCCGTCTCCTTCAGTTGGGGTGATGGTACACTCGCTGATGCCCAGCTGCGGTAACGCATGCTCTACCCATTATTCCATAGCGGTCTGAGGCTGTACTCGCATCTCGAATTCAGTGCTACCGTAACGCTGGGAGATTTCAGGTACTCGCCTTGACAGCGAAGCACTCCGAGGCCGGCGAGCCGAGCACGTTCCCCCTGCCTGATAGCCTCCCCGCTTGCGGGGCTTAGCATGGCCGGGGTGCGGTGCTTCTGCCCTCCGTAGCAGCCAGGCAAGTGGGCGGGCAGTTTATTGCCCCTGCCACCGTGTTGCCTGCCGCGCCTCTTCATGCTGTCAACTGCCAAGGGCCCTGCAGTGGGCCGTACTGTGGGGGCTGCGCATACGTCTATGTGGGGGATTGGACTGCCTGCCTGATACCCGCCGACCATTCAAGGGCCGTGCATCTGGGCCACAGAGATCGGCTGCGGGTCGCCAGCAGAGCGGCAGGGCGTGTGCAGGAACCCACGCAGGTCCATGGGAGAGCACAGGCACCCTGCAGCGACTGATACGCTGCGCTTTCGGCCCACAGTCCGACAAATGCTGCCGTGTTATATGGAAACATGCTTTCCATCCGGTGGCCATGTAACCCTACGTAGTAAAGGCTGCAGCTGTGTAAGGCGACTCGTCAGACTGCTGCGCATACGCGCTGCAGGTGCTCCCGGAAGTGTGGGGGCCTGACGGAGCTGTCGCCAGACCACCGTTGAAGACGTTGGTCAAAGTTTCGACATCGTACCTCCTCCAAAATGTCGGCCGGGAAGCCCACAGACTCAAAAGTCTGCATTGGGTCAGGCACATGGTCGCCCTGCACAGAAATGTCGTGTTGGCGGCGATACTCAGATGCTGAGACGAAGCCTTCAGTAGTGACCGGTTGCCCCGTGAAGCCCGTCTTTTGATAGGACGTTGATGTATAGCCATTGCCGTTGCCATTTGCGCCAGCGCTGTAATCATCCTGAGGAACATCAGATAAATGGGAAGATGAAAGACCGTTCAGCGCAAGGGCAACACGAGCATATTGAGCAAGCTGAAGTTGAAACGCAAGCCCTTAAACGAGACTTAGTGAATAGACTTACCCGCCGGTCTCTGCTGCTGTAATAGTCGCCGCCTGATGATGGCGCCGCAGGCGCTGCAGACGCGCCGCCGCCCGGGCGATCATACGTTGTCACTGTGGCATACAAAGAACAATAGGTCGACGATATGCCAAATCAGCACAGCCGCGCGCATGCTGGACGCCGATGAAACGCGCAGTTGAGCGGCCAATTTTCCCTCGCTTTCTTGCAGGCCAGTCCTTACCGTTTGTCGTCGGGTTCCAGTAGTACTGATATTTGATAACGTAAATTGTGTATGCATGGGGCATGAACGTCAGCAGAGGGAAAATGGACACTGGCAGCAACATCTTCTTCTCAAGGTGCGCACCTTCAAACGACTCGCAGGATCGAACAGAGCTTGCCAGGGCGCTGGCAGCGTTGGGTCTTCGACCCGCTGCACGCCGCTCATTCTTCAAAGCCCAACCAACCAGGAACGCCCGGAAGAATCGCAGATTGGTTTAGAGGGTGACCAAGGAGAGCTCAAAGCGGGAAGCTTCGAAACAATTATGAGGTGAACTGCAGCAAATGATGCAGTTTAGGGCCATACAATGCGGAATTGCGTGCTATAAAGGGTTGAAACCCTCCCTGGACGCCTGAAGCAACGCCAACCGCAACCATCAACCACAACCTGTCTATATGCGGGCGGGCAGCAAGCTTCAACAACAACAATTTGGGCATTAAAAGTACACGTTCAGAATGCCTTGCATGGGCGTTCCTGTGGCTATATGTCCGGGGGTACAAATCAGCCGTTGCATGGTTATCAGCATGCAGTTCGGTATGCTAGGACTCTGGGAGGAAGATAAGAGCCTATGATGGAATAAATAGGCTGCATATAGGTGAAATTGCCGATGAATCTGAAGTTCTGAACAATAACAAAAGTGCCAACCGAGACCTGAAAACGACAAACGTGCATCGTTATATTACAGCATGGACCTTCATGCTCAAGGACTGACGTAGGAAAACCCTTTCTCTTTTGAATAGAATGCAGGTGCATTAACTTACTTCGCTTACGGGTCGGCCACCTACAGTCCACCGAGCCGACACTATGGTGCACGTACCATTCTTTAACATCGAGCTTCCTGAGCCGAAATTAGGTGCGCTCATTCCAGATGGTATCAGCACGGCGCTCGGCTGCACCGCCAAAGCGCTCGAATATGGCAAAGAGCTGCTGCACCCTCCAACACCAGAAGATCTTAAAGCATTCGAACAATCTTTCGAGGCCACAATCCCTCGAGAATTCGATCGCGTGCGGAAACGGTATGCCGAGGGCAAAATAGTGAACGATGAGCAGCTTTCAAGCGAGCTGGAGGACGCCTCGTTCGATTGGTATCGGCGGCAGCTGCGCACGTCGGTGATTGGGGCGACGGATGAGGAAATGGAAGACGTGGCCGCGCGCCGACTGGGTCTGGCCGGACCCAGCCTGCAAGCAGCCGTACAGAACCAGCGACTGGCCGATGCCGTGAGCCAGGCTGGTGGAGTCGACCTGGCGGCTGAGATGCAGGACGCCGTCGAGTTTAAGGCCATGTGCGCGCGCCAGGAAGAACAGCAGCGGAAGCATGCGGAACGCCGGCAACGCCTCGCGGACCTGCGCCGGCAGGTGCGGCCCACCACCCGGCAGGCACTCTCCACAATCTCGAACGCCAGCGGGGGCCTGCTGCTGGGCGTGCTGTTGTTTAAATCGGCATTCATGGTCGCAAGCCGCGTTTTCAAGCGGCGGAAGCCGCAGCAACGCCCGCCTCAGCCCCGGCGACAAGCACCGCCTGCGGCTGCACCACAGCTGCAACAGGCGGCGGCGCCAACGGCCGCGGCTGCGGCCGCGCAGCCGCGGCGGCCGCAGGTTGCCGCGACATCGACGCCGCAAACCCCGGCCCGGCAGCCAACGAGCTCTAAGACGCAGCAGCAGGGCAAGGAGCCGGCGCAGGGTGCGGCGGCCACTACAGGAGCGGACGCACGGAAGCCACGACCAGTAAAGAAGCGGTGAATAATGTAGGGGACAGGTCTCGTTCTGCGCTTCAAATTATCTCAAATAAGCCGGACGTGCGTTTAGGTTGCGTCGAGTGTCTCGTTAACTCGATGGCTTGTTAACTCATACCCCATATGTTCCAGTTATGACACTGATGGTGGCCATGCGACGCAGACGTAGGGCAGGTGCAGGGATTGAGGACGCAGGAGGAAACGTTTGGGATAACGGAGCGTGCCATCTTGTCGGGTGTGGACATTGAGGCGCGGCAGCGAGTTGACGGCGGTTGCGCTTTGTGTGCTGTTTGGTAAAAGCGGCTGCGGCTGTGACGATTCGATTGACTGCTGGGACGTTGCGGAGAGCGCAAGTTGTATGACCACACGGTCAACGCGACTCGGGAGACTTGAGAAGGCAACGTAACAAAGCCCACTGGTCCGATAGGATTCTTCCACGATGGTAGCCGCCGCAACGCCGCTTCCTGCAACTTGCATGTCGACAGCCCCGGTAAGGTAAAGCAGTTTTCCAAATTCCACTCCAACACAAGCCATCTGGACACACGGCGATGTCCTTGCCGGGCGAAGCGCGGCGGCCGCCGCCGCCGCCGACTGTGCTTCCAACAAGCAATGGTTGGGCAGCCCCGGCATATACTTCACACAACCCCGTCAACGTTTGCTTCCCACCACCCGCGCCACCGCAGCTTGCGCGTAGGCCTGCGCCATGGCCAGGTTGCTGGCGCTGTTGGACGCCGGGATGTGGCCGAACTGCCCCGTGCCCTTCGCAAAGTCGATCCGCGCGGTGCCGGCGGCGACCTGCTGTTCGCGTAGCCGGGCACGACGCTCCTGCTCCCGCTCCAGCGCCTTTATAAGTTGGTCTGCGCGGGTAATGTGGCCACGGAAGACGCGCGATGAAGCCAGCCAGCCAACGATGGAGCATCCAGTGATCCGCGGATTCACGTAGTGTGACACAACGGCTTCGCGAACCCCTAAACGATGGCATATCAATGCCACGCGCTGGGTTGACCGTGCGAAAGGCACTAGGACGGCCATCATGCCGCACTGGGCCTATACGGAAGGCCATTCCACACCTGCGTTCCCAAACCCGCGGGGTCCAATTTCCCTCACTCCGGTGGGATGCCCACCGTCTGGAGAACTGGGTGCATCGCTCACCTATCGTATCCTCAGACGGGAGGCTCTCCGGGGCAAACACGTCGGGAGGGAAGGCGCTGCCGTGCTCCTGCACGTGGAAATGGTCCACAAGCTTTTGCAAAAAGTCCGGGTTGCGAAAGGCCTTTCGGTGGCTGATCTGGTCCGTCAGCGAGATGCCCTTCGTCCGCAGCTTGTCCAAGTACTGCGCGAACCGGGCCTACATGCAGGGACCAGGACAACAGCGCACAAGGGTAAGCATTTTAACCTCAGGAGGGCAGTCACGCGGTGGGTGGCGGCCCGCTTATCAACAACGGGGTGCGGCAGCTGAACCTGTTTGCTTTAGATGCCAGAATCGTGGATCGCGGCCCAAGTCAGCTCCAGCAGTTATGTGCGCACAGAAGGCATTCCGCGCGGATCTTCACGACCGAACGTGATTGCGGGGCTGGGGGCCGCGGCGTGCATGTAAATGAGAGTCTTGATCACCATTATCCAAAGCGTCAGTGTCCGGTCCGCGGGGACCGTATGTGCAGCGAACGGTGTCGGCAACCTTATCTAAAGCTCTTGTCAATGCACGCCGCAGCGTATCCATCCGCGTGCAAGAAATCGGCAGCATGCTATATTACGGGTTCAGGTCCTGCAAGGCGCGCTTTCAGCTCCAACCCAGGAGCTACGCAAGGTAAGAACTTCTGAATTGGACAACCTAACATCAGCATACGCGCCGCTCTCCCACACTCTTCCTGCGTGTTGAGGACATAGATGGTGGGCGGAACGCGCTTGGTCGCACACAGAGGCTCGGCAACAATGGGCCCCACCCCAATCCTTGCGTACAACAGGTCTGTTCTCATCAGACGTCCGCCCCTTTGTGACATGTAACTACCGCAAGCACCCCGCCGCGAGAAAGCTCAGCTGCCTCGCCCCGCCCTTCTTCACCTGTAACTCCTCAGAGCACCGCGTCGGCAAGGGTTCCCGAAGCTCGAGCGGTAACTTGTTTAAGGGGTTGTCCGGGTCCAGTCCTCGCGAGCCGGCCCCTGCAGTGTTCCATGCAAGGGCGTGGCACGTAGCATATCGGCAGCTCGCAAACGGTAACGGTTGGTGTCGCATGTATGAGCAGGTCTCACCTCCGTCAGCGCCTTCTCCGTCAGCTCCCGAGCTCTCCGCTGCCAAAGGCGATCTCCGCCGTTCTTCATTTAATGCAACGACGTCGAGCCCCTCAACATCGTTTAGGTCCAAAGACTCACGACTCCCGTAGTTCGGCAGTAGGACGCCTCCTGTCAGCCGATAGAAGGAAGCAAGATACACTACGAGCTTGGAGGCAGCTCCGGTAGTACACTTGATTCACTTACCCTCAACGTGGTCACCGTTTGACTTATCATCGAGTTTGTCCTCTGGCTGCTGCTCCTGGCTGTAATCCTCGTCTTCGTCCTCGCTCTCATAATTCCCAAGCCCCAAAGCGCCAACAGCCTCATGCTTACGCTTCATTGACACAGAGAGGTTGCGCCTTACGTCTGGATGGGTGCTAGTTCCGACCGCAAGATAGCAAACCAAGTCCGTGAAGCAGAATTACAGTTGTACTAAAAATGTTCACCTAGACGGCATAACCAATGCTCTGCTACTCTCACTGAAGTGCAAACAGAACACGATACAATGCCAAACGATAAACGGCTTGAGACGGTTAAGAAAGGTAGTCGTAGCTTTCTTATGTGCATGCGTCGTAGTAAAAGTTCAGCTCAGACCAGCTTAGACCAACTGGAACGGACGATGGTCAACCTTCCGAGTTGCAGTACCGTACTTGCCAACTTCATACAATTGTGGACGACCGCACGTCGTCATACCACAATCTCCGGACATGGGGCACAACGGATGTGCTCCTATGTGCTCAGGTATGATGATAAGGATTCTGTCCCATGGGACGTACCCGGTGAACGACGGTCCCGACCGGTCGCGATGCAAAGGCGAGGCCTGCAGGCCACGCGGCTGTAATGTGGGCTCCATGCCCGATAAGGCGGGTAGAGCCAGCAGGGAGCAGGCCATCCGGACCATGCAATGATCCAAAGGGAGGCACTACCGCAGCGCTACCGCCTACACGCGCCTACCCAGACGGCACCCCAACTTGTCCCTGGCTGTCACGCTGTTTGACCAGGAAGGAAGCGGAGCTTACCAGGAGGAAGCTTGAAACGTGAATCCCCAAGACTGATCCAGAGTGCGCAAGACAGGCGCAGACATTGTACGCGATCAGTTTTCCTCTGCTATCCCTGCCACCTAGATACGGCAAGTAAACCTCCGGCAGTGGAAACAGCGAAATCCTGAATCTGCTCAACCTCGATTTCCACGCGTCACATACGAGTGCTTCTTGCAGCTGAAGGGCGGCCGAAACGTGGCATCATGATAACACACACCTTCCAAAGCCTCTGGAACAGCCGTCAGAGCAGCTTCGTTCTCTCGTGCCTACAGCCGGCGCGACCGTGTCAGCATACTTGACACCGCCATGCTCGCCGTCAATAATATTTAGCATGTCTGCGCTTCACCCGCAATTTAAGTTCACGAAGGTCATCAGAGTGCTGGCGATTTCTTCCTCTATGTACAAGCCATCAGTGCCGCATCATGCACTGCTAGTACTATTCGAGTCATGTACGTCCGTACAACCACTTCGCCCGTCCGCCAGTGCAGATCCATTACGGCGGGTCGCGCAGACATGAAGTCCCACCGAGATATACCAGACGTTAACGTGCCCAAACATCCTTAATAATAACAGCTCACACCACTCCCCAAAACAAGAGAAACCTGTCTAAGGGTGATGCCATGGCACCACAATCCGGCAGAGCATAAAAACCGAATGTCCGTCCACATTGAAGATTGAGAAGCAGCGCTATGTACCGATGCGTAGTTCTACATGTGGTTCCTCGAACGACATTGCTGGAAGGATGAATATGAGTTCATTCCCATTCGTACGTTTGGTTACGTAGCGGCAGCGTCAGATGAGTAATCCGTTTGGGCGGCCATACCACTGCCCACACCGGCCGTCACCGTACCAGAACACCTAAGCCTGTTGGAACACCCATTACGATGCCTCGCATCTCTGCCCCCTCCCTCGGGTAACTCGCACGCTGCATGTAAACCTGCTGAACCAGAAGCTGCGGCATGCCTTGACCCTGCATACTTCGGGTTTCTCACCCCTTCTGTGGCTTCGCCCCCTCGTCCTTGGGGCCGCCCATCACATCCATCAGCAGCTCTGGCGCGTACTTGGGGTGCCCGTCGTTCGCATCGCAGTCCTCGCAGAACGCGAGAATGATGGTGTCGATGGACATTTCGTACACCGCGAAGAAGATTTCTGCGGTCAACCACCCCGCATTGAAGCCACAGACAAGAGCTCGGCAGGTGCAGGGCAAGGTCGGCTGCTGTGCAGCACTACGCGCGGCAAACACGGCCGCAGCCGGTGCTTGGCTGCTCAGCTGGGAGGCGCAAGGGGACCCCTGGCGGGCAGCATAAGCCAGACGACTTCCCCATCATGATCTCCGGCATCAAAGGCCCACATAAACCCCGTCAACCCTTACCTGCCACAGCAAAGGCGACAATCACTGAGACCGCTATGACCAGGACGGGGCTGTAGAGGTACGTGTCCGGATACTTGTCGGGTGAGTTGTAGTACGGTGCCTCCGTCATCGCGTACCTGCGCATTACGGCGGGGTGTTGCGTATGGTTCAGAAACAAAACCCCGATGGGGTTTGACAGCACCTAAGCTGGTGCTCTCATGAGGGCAACTTACGCCGCCACTCCCGACGCGGCCGCGACTGAGACCTTGCCGAGGAAGATGAGCACGTCCGCGACCAGGTTGACCACTGATATCCGCAGAGCGTTCTGGGTTGGTGGGGCGAGGGTCACGGGGCGTCAGACGGAATCCTGTCACGGTGATGAAGGATGCCGTATGTCGTTGGCATAGCCGCTGGAAAATGTGTGGTACCCGGTTGGGTGACCGTAGGTCCCTGAGTGTCGGTCCCCAAAGTTTGTAATGTGTGGATGTAAGGCGAACCCGCTGGGACCCTTGTCCGTCAACTGGCGCCCAGCAACCGTGGGCAACCGCTCACCGAAATAATCAGCTTGACAGCATGGATCGCGGCGCAGCAGTAGCCCTGTCCTTTGATCGCAATCATGATGAAGGCGTTGCGATTGATAAATTTGACGATCTGCTCCAAACACCACATGCAACACTTGACGCAGCACATGGCCCACTCGGCGCATTTATTCTGCTGCTGTATCTCCCGCGTCTTTCGGTCCAAGTACTCGAGGATGGCTCTGCGGGCGACACACAGGAAAGCGCGGGTTACTAAAAGCGCGCAACATGTCTTTTTCGCCCTGTCCCACCCCTTGAGGTATGCCCGCGGACCTGATGAGCTGGATGATCGCGATGATGAAAGCCGCGAAGATGATGGAGCCCATGTGGTAGACCACAGTGTTTTTGAGGGACGACAGCACAGGGAAGGCGGGCATGTTCGCCGAGTCCCCGCGACTCCAGTAGTAGTGCCCAATGGCCCCGGCGATGGTCACGCAGGTGAAGCCAACAATGACTGCAAATGAACGCGAAAGGGAATACATATCCCCAGCAGGCCAGACAGTCGTTAATTAACACGGGCCGAGGCGATGAAGAAAGAGGTCAGGCTCATGGCGACGCGCCATCTGCATGCCGTTTGACCCCTGTCGGGTCACGAACCACATGTGTAGGAACGCAAGGTCCAGACGACTTCTCAGTCAGGCAGTCCGTACCTTGGTTCGTCCACAGCAGACCGAAGAAATGGTAAATGAACGCATACTTGAGGCGGTTATTCCAGTCGTAGGTCAGGTAGCAGTTTGGATCTTTGCCGCAGAGGAATGCCCGCTGGTCTCTGCAGCACACAATTCACGACAAAGAGTAAACCGGAATGCGTCGGAGGTGCAACGCCTGCAGGCAGGAATCTCATGGGCGGGGAGCGGGCATGACGAAAAGGCGCGTGGCATGATGCAACGTGCGACGTACCAGCGCCCGCTCAGTCGGGTTAGGAAAACGTCGTCGCAAGCAGCTTTACCAGACCGAAATCGTAAAAACCCGCAGTCCCGTACTCACACAGTGACGTTTGTGTAGCAGTTGCCGAGCGTGGCGTTGGATGACAAGCTGAAAGCCGAGGCATTAAAGCTGCTCGACGCCGCGCTGGCGGCATTGAAGGACGTAGCGTCGTTCAAGTTGGACACGCTTGTGTAGTTGCTGAACGAATAGCTTTCCTTGCTCGACGGCGTGCGGCAGTGCGCCGTCAAGTCACCGCTACTGTACATAAGCGCCGTCACCGCTATCCAGTAGATGACCAGCCCAACCTCCAGGATGAAGGGCAGGATCGGGAAGAAGATGATGGACGGCATTGACCCCACAGCTTGGCTCGCCACCTGCGCAATCAGCCAAGTGAGAATGCCAGTGAGGAGGGCCCAGCCTAGGATGGGCACCCAGCCGGTGCACCCAAACTGGGGCCCGCATACACAACACGTTGTGCGTGTGGCGGGCGCTATGCCCTTCTTTTGAAGTCGAATGCATTTTGCCTCCTGGTTTGGCCGATCGGCACAGACAACCACGGGGCCTCGACTACGTCGGCGAAGAAACGGCCCGCCATCAACCCCACTTCACTCACCTTCACACAGGCAACCGCAATCCTGATGCGCGAGATGCACAGCAGTGTTATGAGCAGGACAAGTCCCGCAAAGATGGACGTGCCGATGGCAATCCAGAACCAGGTCTTCTGTTCTGAATCCGCAGGATTGATCTCCACAGGCAAGGCATCCATTATATCCTGTCACAGACCAACGGGTGACAGCGTGTTGCAATGCGGACATCTAACGACGGGTCATGCTCAACTGTGCGCCCGCGCAATCCTACCTGGCCTCTGTGCCCCATCACGGCACGGCATTTACAAACGACGCGCGCAACATTACTCACACGGTCTGTTTATTGTTCGATCAAAGCACAGGAGCAGTGTGGGTGCGGCTATGATGCAGGCTGTGATACCCTCTGGCGATGCGTCCAACATCATTCCTCCTCCAATGTATTGCGCGCGTGCCAAGGGGTTCACGCATGTGCGGGGAATGCGCCCACGCGTGGCGGCAACCGGTCGATGTGAAACGTATTTACTGTCATCCGATGACCGTCACTGGTGACCCGTGCACTGCAGCTGCATGGTTGGTTGCCCTTGGACCCCCGATGCACGGCTCACATCATTCACCCCGCTCACCGCACTCGCCCCGCTCACCTGCCCCACGGCGCTGTTACCAATGTAGCCCGCCTTCACCCATGTGAACAAGCAGGCGCCAATGCAGCACAGGTTGATAAAGATAATCCCCAGCCACACCATGACGCCGCCCAAATATCGCAGGATGACGAGCCATAGCTGCAGGGACACGAATTTGCGTGTGACGTCAGCAGACCTGACGGAGCTGATTGTGTCAGGCACGAGGAACGCAGCGGAACACCATTGGCGACAAGCGATGGAAATCCATGCACGGCGTAGGCATCCTGAGCAAATGCATCTCTGCACACATACGCACTTCCGTCATGCCGGCACGTAACGCCCATCAACACCTGCCAAACTGGACAACCCCAACCGGCACTACTACCTGGCCAGGGTAATACCCATTTGGGTTGTCCAATTTTGCAGGTGTTGACATAGGGCCGTGGGGCCATACACGACGCCCCAGACGCGGCAAGCGGGAGACTACGGGGCGTCAAGGACTAGCGGACTGCGCTTACCAAGGACAGCACCAGGCTGCCAACCAGTCCGCCGATCACAATGACCAACACGCCCCGGCTGATGTCTCCGACGTAGCGGCCCCATTTTTGGCTGGAGCTGTTGAAGTAATCGACAAAGTTTTGAACGTCCTCATTCTGGATGGCCTTCGATACCGCGCCCGATGCCGTTGCTGTGATCTGGGAAGTGACGCTCGAGGGAAACTTAGGGAAGCACCTGCGCGTAGAAACCATGGCGCGGCAGTTTCAGCACACTAGGAAATCGTACAAGGGGTTCAGAAAGCCGCCCACGGCCCCACGGCCCCCACGGCCCCAATCTGCGCCCCATGCACCCGAAACCCGCCACAAATCCAAATTGCGCAGCTGCGAGCTCGCTACCCGTGCTTGGCCACGCGGTCACGCTTTGCCATCTTTGCAGAATGTTCAAGCTTACCTGTAAAAGAACGGCGATGTCTCAAACAGAATGGGGTAACAGGGCCCATTCCCAGGAAATTGTGATTGAGTCTGGTAATATAGGCCTGTCAAATTCGCCTGCAGCTTCTGGGCCGTTGTCGCGAAGACGCCACCGAGGCTGCTCAGCTTCTGCTCGTGCCACATTAAGGGGAGAGCGTTGACGCACAGGGACGATGCGCTACAGTGAGATATTGCGGAATGCATCGTCACGCGTTTCAGGTGGGTGAAATTGATAGTCTCGCCGCGACGGCAACCTTGCATGTCTGTATCATCCGTATCGGCAGCTGGCACGCCTAGAGGATGCGCATACATCCGGTTTACGTTCTCTTCATCCCGCCCTCATCTTACACACTCGAACTTGCCCTGACTTCCACCAGGCATGCCTATCTCCGGTGTCGGTGCGCCGCAAGATGATCAGCCACGCAATAGCATTGTATCATTACTTCCTCGGCCTCAGCCGGCGTGTGTTCAGTGGCCAAGGTATCTTCTGACCCCATGCGCATCAGGATCTGCTTCCCTTCAAGCCCCGGGCGATTCTCGATAAAGGTGTCAAAGAGTCACAACCCACCGACAGGAAAGATGCGGCTGAAGGGTCCGAAACATTCTTGATGAGGGCCAGTTCGCTGAAGTACGAGGTGTCCGCGACATCGACGCCAGGAATGTAGCCATACAGGTTGTCCTCCGCGAAACGGTAGTAAGGACACCTGCCAGGAGAAAACATACGGAGGCGCACCCGTCGAACACAATTGGCAGGGAGCATTCCTTGGATTCGCCATGACGACATTGCGTCGTGAACACCAACAGCCGCACTTACAGAAACTGGCTCTCGTTCCAGCAAGGAAGGTTGCTCGTCGCGCACACTTGGGAAGCGCCTGGACATCCCGCTGAGCATATTGTCTTCGCATAACGTACACCCGACACGCTTAGAAGGTCCAGAGGACTGCGCCAAGCAGGTTAACGGGGAGAAACGTCAGTAACCAGCTTAGCCTATCTCACACATCATTTCCGAGCGATACAGATGAAATTGGGCATTTGTGGGACTCGTGGCATAACACCTATCAGCATTGCACCCGGCTGCACACCGTGCAGCGAGCCCGCACGGCCCGCACCGGCTGGCACGCGCCATGGTATGAGCCCCAAACAAGCCTGCCGACACCACCAACCGACGCAGCTCTGCCAGCGGCTCATCATTGATCCGCAGCCTTACTGTTCATGTCACACCTGGGCTGGGCATGGGCGGTTATGGGGGATACGGGTGTGTCCCGATGCAGCTAAAGCCCTTCATGATATGCGCTACTGCCTTCGGCACCAGGAAGGTATAAACCCACGTGGGGGGTTGCACGGTAACAGCGACACTCCGCCCATTTCCCTCCTCCTCCGCTGATCCGGCTTACTTCAGCCAGTACATGTTTTTGGCGTCTGATAAGTCGAAGGTCACGTTGAAAATGGTGTTCTTCGACCCACAGGTCATCCCAAACGAGTCAACGCCGTAGAGGATACGATTCGGTTCACCTACAGCCATAACGGGAATAGAATCTTGTTAGTTTCATAATCTGTACCAGCCACGAGGTAGAACATGGACGGCAAACAATTAAATTTGCAAGTTGCACGGAACACGGACGAAACCAGCTACGGGACACCTGACCAATGATTTATTACAATGGCAAATAACGCACCGTCTTTGAATGCGAATGCGCATATCACGAACATTCCGGCCCAGAAGGCAATGAAGAAAAGTAGGCACAACACGTCGCGGCATCGTCTCTTGACAACATAGCCCTACAAGACATGCAAAAGGCATATTAATGTCTGTAAGGAGAAAACTATGCATACATGAGAAGTTACCCAAGCTGCTACCCCCACATGGAAGGCACCAGAGGCCGTGGGCAGTTACTGCTCGTTTTCCCCCCATGTGCCTATCATGTTCATCTTTTTTACACATGTTTATTTTTGGAGTAGACCACCTCGGACTTCGCGCACCTCCTTCTTGTCCTCATCGTCGTCTCCACAGCAACCCATTCCTTAAAATTCAGGACTACTGCTTATAAAATTCAAACCAAGGTAGAGTTGTCCTATTCCAATTGCAACTATGCAAGGAGTCAGGAAGTTTGAGACCAACAAGCCGTATGACCTTCGAGAGTACTTCAATAAGAAGAATGAGAGCAGGATAAATACTTACATCAGCACACTGCAGAGCTGTGCGAGTACAAATCAGTGCCCAGTCTGCTTCGTACAACTTCCCGACTTGCACGGGACCGTTGCATTTGCAACGACTAACCCGAAACGCACTCAACTCTTGAATCCTAACAGCCTACCTCGCCCAGAAGAAAAGCTACGCTAGCGTGTTAAACGAAACGCTTCGTCCCTTCCCCGTTGAGGGCGATCAACCGCTGCCGGATCGTGCCCAGCACATCTGACACGGCCGGCAACGTATTCAACGCCGGGAAGGCCGGTTTGACGTCGGCTGACGCCGCGTCCGCAGGTAAACCGCGTGCTGGTGGAGGAAACAACCAGGCACCCACGGAAGCGATGAACTGGTCAGGATGCTGAGACAGGATCGCCTCCCAATCCACCTGCACGCAACGGGCGGGGCGGCATACAGTCTGGTGTCACGTCATGCAACAATCCCGACCCAAATCGTTGCGCACCAGCCCGGTACACACTTATGCGTTCAACATCACGCCTCTGCACGAATTCAATCGCACGCCCCGAGCACACACTGTACCTGGTAGTCCTTCGGGATCGTCGCCGTGACGGGCATCCCTGCGGCCCAGAACAGGCTGAGCATGGTCGTGTATCCAACGGCCGCGGTGCCGCGCGCCAGCGGCATGAAGTTGTACCAGTAGTAGCAGTAGGTGAGGATGCGCTGGGCCAGCTTGGGCAGGTCCTCTGCGCGCGACGGCATCACACGCAAAGGAACAAAGGACGTTTGGCATCCGCACGCAACCGCCAAACGGTAAGGCGGACCATGTCGCCGACATGCATGCGTCCGGGTGATAGGAGGCGCTGGGCGCGGGGCCCTAGGTTGATTATGCACCAACCTAGCGCGGTCCGCGCCCATGTGGGGATATGCACCAACCTAGCGCGGTCCACGCGCTGCACCTCCTACCACCCGACCGCATGCACGTGTTCACTCGTGTAGGCAAGCGCGCTCCCCAGCTCCCCAGCTTCCAAGCCGCCCCCAGAACCCACCATCCACAAACGCCTGCAGGATCCCCTCGAACGCCGCCTCCAGCTCCGCGTCGAAGTCCTTCCACCGCGGCGGGGTGACCGGCGTGCGGATGGAGAACTCGTACGCGTCGGGCTGGTTGGGCACCCGCACCAGTGTCAGCCGCGTGCCCTCCAGCATGTGCTCAGCCCGCGAGACGCTGTGGATGGGAACCACCACCCAGCTGTCCTGCCTGCAACCCGGATGGCCAAGCCAACGGAAAAAGGACCACGGTGAGCGACACAGGCCTCACAGGCTCAGCATGATGGTGCCCGCGCGCACGGCAGCATTTGCGAGTGTCCGCCCGGCGGCCGAATGCGCCAACGGCGGGGTTGATGCAGACGAATGAGTGAGACATCGTATGGTACGGATATTGATGCTCTGCGCACCCGGCGCGATGCAGGTCTGCTGCATGGGACCACAGCTCACCCCGACTGTTGTTGCTTTCACCAGCCCTCATGCCCTCCTGGACTGCGCTTACTTGATGACTAGGTACATGTCCTCAGCCGTCCGCGCCGCGCGAACGGCTTCCTGCTGTGAGTCGCTGCCCAGAGGGATGGTGCGGTTGTTGGCGTCGAAGGCGTGCCCCTCGCGCAGCAGCACCTCCCGCTGCAGGTCCAGCGCCCGCGCGAAATTCATGTAGTAGCGCACGCACTTGGTCTGCCCGCTGAACATCGGCGTGTGCGACCCGAAGCCCTGCTCGAACTCCCGCCGCGTCAGCAAGTCCACCCACACAACCTGGAGATAGGCGTAACGCCGTGATGGTCGTCAAAGAAGGTTGCGGCAGGCGTACGGTAACGCCGTGATGGTCGTCAAAGAAGGTTGCGGCAGGCGTAACGCCGTGATGGTCGTCAAAGAAGGTTGCGGCAGGCGGACGCGCACATGCACCTCATCCACGTCCCTTCGACTCCGCCGCGCCGAGGTTCCATGGGAGGATCGATCCCATGCCTCGGCCCCTTACCTGGTCGTTCGGCTCGCACAACTGGCGCCACTTGACCACAATGTCCATGGCGTCACGCCAGCCGAACAGGTGGCGCCCCGCGCTGCCCGCCTGGCCGCTGCTGCCCTCGCTGCGCACCCAGTGTTGCCGCCCTGCGCGCCGGGCAGCAGCCGCTTCCAGCACCGCCTGGCCCAGCTCAATGGCCGCGTAGCCCGCAGCGCGCTGCTGCCGGACGTTGAAGAGGAAACCCTGCGGTTGAAAGCGGTCGCGGACGAGGAGGCACACGCGGAGGCCCCTCGGACAGCAGCTCGGAATCCCCCCAGCTGGTTTCTGTGGTAGCGTCAGAGGACTCCGCTCACGGAGACGCTACGCGAGCATATTGATGTTCACCAAGATGTTTAGACGGCGCACTGACGGAGCTCTAAGAGCCGTCGGGTCAACGCAGGTGTGACCGCGTGTCGAGGACCGGGTGGGACCCAGATGAAGAGTTCCACGTTTTTCGGGCAGCTTCCCGACAAGCTGGGTGCCGTACCTGGTGGTTGTTCTGAAGGAGGACGCCCAGCTTATCGGCCAACAGAGTCAGCTGCCGCACCCGGTCAGCATCCGGCGGCGGCGGCGGTAGCGGCGGCGGAGACAACGGCAGCGGCGGGAACTGCGGGTACAGGGCTATAAGCTCGGGCGTGGGCGGCCCCTTCTTGCACCACAGCTCCTGCAGCATCAGAAACATCCAGCCATGCATCCGGTGAGCCGCAGAACAAGCCGATTGGGGGCTGCTGAGTTCGGCGTCACGCGGATTGCGTGGAGACTGGCAGCCGCACGTTCGCGGATCCGCGTCCCCAACTACGCAGGGCCGCGCGCTGATAGCGCCGTTCCGCCTCACCTTGAACACGGGCGGTAGCTCCGAGTCGGGGCAGAAGTCCAGCGCCTTGCGGTCCAGCGATTGGTACATGTACAGCGCCATGTCCTTCTGGTAGAAGGACAGGAACTGGAATTGCCTGGCCTCCTCCGTAGGAGTCATCCCGCTGCTCCTGCGCAGGGTGGCATCAAACGGGAACGGCCGGACGCGGCGGTTTCACGGAAAGCCAAGGCCGGTCAGGCCCTGTTGGGCGACCGGTCGCGATATCCACAGACCACCGCGTGGCACGTCTTGCAGTCAGGCAGTACTTGGCAGGATGACTCTTTAGCAACAACCACACTTTGTAGGATAATTCCCGTAGGATTAATCGATGCCAAACAATGTTATCCGGACATGAATGACGGTTGGCCAGGCTGCCGGCTGCCCGCACGCACACCTGGGTTCCTTTTCTAAACACACCTGGGCACGTAGTTGAGGCACGCCTCGTAGTCGTGGACCGCCTCGCGGATGGCTCCCAACGCGTGGTGGCAGATAGCCCGCAGGTAGAGCACCTCAATCACCTGCGAGGACAGCACAGGAGGAACCAGATTCACGGGCACACGCCCATGCCGCAGCCAAGGGACACAACTGCCGCAATGCCAAGCAGCCGAAAACACCAACACCGATCATTCGCGCGGCCTGTGCAAAATGGGAGCGACACCACCGCATACTTGCGCCACGGTATCAGTGTGTGCCTGGGGCGATGGTCACACAGGCCTGCGCTCCCCGACCGTCCAGTCTCCTCCTTACCTGCTCGTCCCTCGCCTCCGCAACCGGCAGAGCGCGGTCGAGCAACCTGACGGCCGCCGCATGCTCGCCCTTCTGCTGCTTCATCTGCGCAAGCACTCGCAGCACGTGCACGGAGGGTTGGTCGGGCGGGTCCAGGCTCAGCGCCTTTTGCAGGACGCGCTCCGCCTCCTTGGTGCGCCCTTCCTCCTTCATGGCCTGCAGGGGACCAGCGTCCGGGACGGGGCCGAGGGGCAAGGATGGATCAAGTGCAACACGTCCGGAATCTTGGCCGAATATAACAAAGCATGGTAGCAGGACAGGGGCTACTGCTGTTCTTGAAACAACCCCAAGTATTCATCGGGACGTATTCCACTCAAGCCATAACACCGAAGGTTTGCGCAGAATGCAGCGATGGTATGACACAACCAGTTTCCACACGAGGAGGTGCGAGAAAGGGGCATGCCGCTGGAACGCAGAGCGGACCTTCATGCCGCCGGGACGGACCCAAGGTCCCACCTGGCCCATGTTGACCCAGGCCTCCTTCAGGCGCGGGTTGAGCTCCACCGCCTTTTCGTAGGCGCGCACACCGTCCCGGATGTCGCCCTGGCTAGTGGAGCACAGCCCCAGCACGTTCCAAG
Source organism: Eudorina sp. 2006-703-Eu-15 (assembly GCA_003117195.1). NCBI lineage: Eukaryota > Viridiplantae > Chlorophyta > Chlorophyceae > Chlamydomonadales > Volvocaceae > Eudorina > Eudorina sp. 2006-703-Eu-15. The sequence goes on from BDSI01000037.1 coordinate 138,303, forward strand.
CCTGGGAGTTGGTGGCGTCCAGCTTTACAGCCTGCTGCAGCTCCCTGCACGCCCGCCGGTAGTCCCGCATCTTCTGGTAGATCATGCCCTTCTCCACGAAGCATTCCGCGCGGCTCTGCGAAGGAGGACAGGGTTTGACGGGTTGACGTGAACAGGCTGCGTCCTCCCACGCATTGGTTGTGGTTGGTCGTGTTTGAAGGTACCGAAGGGAAGCAGAGGTCGGGCTGCCAGGACGGGCTTGCACCGGCTGCGCCGGCCGTCGGGAGGGCTGCGCCACGTACACACTTGGCTTCGTACACACCTGCTCCGCGCTCTTCAGGCGCGCTAGGAGCGCCCCGGCGCTCGAAGTCCTACTCACCGACGCCGAATCCACTCCCCCAAACAGCGGAGCCAGGTCGATGGCCTTCTGCAGGTCCGTCAGCGCGCCCTCGTGGTCCCCCAGAGCGGATCGCGCCTGGCCGCGGCGCTTCCAGCTGTCCGCGTACCTCGGCTCCACTTCGATGGCGACGTTGAAGTCCTCCACCGCCCCTGCGCGGGACCAAAGCGCGCAGGCCCTGTGCTCGGCCCGTGCGGTGGCCGTTCTGGGCCCTCCCATCTTTCCAGTCGCAAGTGGCAGACCCCTGGGCCCCGCCCGGACGTCCAACGGGCCCCAGCTGCTGCCGACTTCCCGATCCCCAACTGGATCCCTGCAGCCTCCACGATGAAGGGGGTGTATACAGCGCAATTTGTGCATCTGGGCCCCGCGTCCGCCGCACATGGTCGCGGCTCGCTGCCGGGTGCAGGCTCTCTCACACTCAGTGCATCAGCCCTGCCGCATCCGACTGCCCGACGCACCTTTCAGTTCTCGCCGCAATGCCCGCGCGGTCCCCCTCGCCACACGCGCCCCGAGCTCCCGCGGCGAGTTGGCGATCACTTTGTCCAGTATAGCCTCTGCCTCCGCGATGTTGCCGCTGTTAATCTGTGCGGCACCCGTCCACAATCCCAGCGTCAATGGCGGACGGCCGCTGGGGTTTCTCCTCATTGACTTTCATGATGTCTTCTAGGGTCCGCTGTGACATTCATTCACTCAAAACCATGGGGCCCTCCTATGCCTCAGGACTTTGAGTCCTGTCACCAGGCATTAGACAGCAGAGGACAAGCTTACCGGCCATACCAGGCGTTGCAAGGCCGGAGGGGCCCATGTCCCGCAACGACCCTTGGGTCACCACCATAAGGGCGACCGAACTGCTGGAATCCCAGGTACCGCGCGGCTTCCCGCGAGCGAGTGGCAGCGGACCGTCGCAGGTACCCCTGGCAATGCCGTAAACGGCGCCGGCCTCCTGCCTAACCTACCTGGGTGACCGCCCGCTGGATGGCCAACGAGTTGTTCAGCATTTGCTGGACGTCCGAAGAGGCCGCCGACGCTGCTGCGCTCCGGTCCCGTGCGGCCTGCTGCTGCGCCACGCAGTCCACCATCTCGCACTCGCCATCGGCAGACGAGTCAACACGCCCTGCTCGAACCCCTGCCGCTGCTCCTGCTCCTGCACCTGGTCCCCCTGCAGCTGGTGCGGCTGCTGCTGCTGCAACCTGCGGCTGCGCACGCGGACGAACGGGCGTGACCGGCTGCTGCTGTTGGGGCAACGCTGCGCCGCCGCTGGCCTCTGCCGCGGCGGACGGGGCGTGTGCTGATGCCGGCGCAGCCGACGCCGCTGGTGCGGGCGCGGCCGAGGCGCCGCGCCCCGCAGAACTGGCGTGGCCGTTTGCCGCTTCAGAGACGGGTCCGGAGCTAGCTGCAACCTGCGGCACGCAGGCAGACAAGCAGGCTTACAACTGCACGACCAATGTCGCTGCAGTAATATGCACTCAGAATCTACGAAAGCGCACAAGCGGCAACGGGTCCAGTTTGTTCTTAGCATTGGTTCGTACAGCATCCCTGAATGCAATGCCACAGCGCATGAAGGCCGTGGCGCACCTGCCCATTGGCTTCGGCATACGGGCGAGAAGCAGGGGTGAGTGCACTCGCCTTGCCTAACCCAGCCGACGCGTGATCCGGCGTCACCGGTCCGATCACACCGCTTAGGCCAGCCTGAGGAGTCGCGGAACCAGCGATGGGAGGGGCGATAGGCAAGATCAGCGCGGAATATGATGCCCTCTCACGGTGGGACTAGACATTCACATGGGAAGCTGGCTTCTCACGCACCTCAGCGGTACACTAGTGTTGAGGAGAAAGGTAACCCCCCAAAGCTAGACCGAATAACGCGCAGTATCGTGTGTGATGAGGAATCGACGTGCTCTGGGCTTGCATGATGTGGGGTTACCTGCTGCAGCAGCTGAAACTGTCCGGCAAGCAAAATCGCGATCAGGATGATGGTCACGACTTGCAAGCCAAACAGGCCCCGCACTCCTACGGCGTGCGGCATCGCGTGACGGCCCGCCGGGACTTCGAGCCCCACCTGTGCGCAGGCGCAGAGCGGCGGTCACCGTGGAACGCACGGCGGCCCACGGCGCACATCGGCTACGTCTGTTTGCCAAAGGTATGCATTTGGTACGACCGCCGTGGCGGAGCCTGAACCGGCGCGAAAGTGCAAATGCAGGTATGCGCGTGCGATACGCTTGCCCCATGGGGAGGTTATTGATCCTGGCCACCGAGCTTGCCTTCACGCCAGAGGGGTCGCGAAGCGCGGCGCCTATGTCCAGGATGAGCTGCACGTCGCTCGCCTCGTCGCACCGCTGCAGGGCTTCACTCCAAGCTGCACGTGCATCCTGTGGAGGAATCGGTTGAAATGATTGCCAGACACCATCCAGCGGAGTATTCATGATCACTCTTAGGACCGACAGCCGCACCTCGAATTTCTTCTGCGCCGCCAAAACCTGCCCCTTGCGATAAAGAGCAAGTGGGAATTTGGGTACAGCTTCCAGCGCAGCATCGTAGTCCTGGAGGAAGGGACCAATTTGCCGCTCAGGGAATTCCAACCTCCGATCTGCACCGCAGGCTCGCTCGTACCTTCAGCGCCTTTCGGTACAATTGGAGTTTCTGTTGACAGAACCCTCTATTAACGAGTAATCGCGCTAAAGTGTGCTTATCGTTCTGCTGACAGGAAGAGATGGCAACGTCCAACAGCTTTGCGGCATCAGTGAATTTTAGTTCATTTAGGGCTGAGACATATTCAGATGTCATTCTCCCCCTGCCTTAATGCAACCCAGTCGCCTACATGGACTCACAGGTGCTTGCCTAAAGAGCCCCAGGATACCTGTCTCTCATCTATCATTCATTCAGATGGATTGTACTCTAAATTCACAAAAGGCATGTGATTTCGCGGTTGATGAGAGCCCTAGTTCTAACCGTTTCCGGCAGTTGTGAGTACCGTTGTCCACCCGATTTGTACGGCCCGCTGCCAGGTTTCATGGTGTTCTACGGAGGTCTGATGTCCGGGTCTGGGTAGCCGATGGCATTGCATCGATGGTGCTCGGGTCAGTCATGCGCGCGTACTGGCAGCGTGCGAAAAACGCAGCTGAGGCCCTTATGACAGGTGGCCCAGGCCGCGCTGTAAGGGGTACAATGGCATGCACGCTGGGCCCCGAAACGCATGATGCTGGTCCCGAACTACCGACAACATGCTTACCATCTGGATCCTAATCCCTAGTGGATCCGCTTGCCATGCCCTCCGGAGCTTCGAGTATGACACGAAACCGTACGCCAAGAAAGCACAGCAGTTCTTTCAATTACATTAAGCTCCGGTTTTGCCCCTCAGGCGCCTCCTGTCGTATACCACCCGTAAAGTTTGGCGAGGGACATACTAGGTATACAACGCCACACGGTGCATGTTTAGTAGCCAGTCGTTCCACCTTACCGCGGACAGCACCCGACTGCATCACGGGGTCCGGGCCCCCTGCACACCGTCCTACATCGCAACACGCTCAAGGAATCATAGAGCGCACGCCTTGACAAACGAAGAACCCCAGGGAGCAGGAAGCTGCCTTCCTTGTCACCTCAGGTGGGTAGCAAACCAGAAATCACTACAGTCCCACAACCCTTTGTGCACAGCGCTGACAACTGCGGGCAGCACCTTCGGGCAAAGACCGCCCATCCCTCCATGTCCGAGCGCAGCGACACCGCGGACCCGCACATCATCACCGAGCGCTGAAATGCCGGCGGCTGTTCACCCTCGCCTCCAGCGAGCCCTGGAGTTTGGAGTACACATCCCGAGCGGCGGCGTCGCGGAAGGCGTCACTGCCCCGGATCGCATCGGACTGGTTCACAAGCCGCTGGTTGCCCTCCACTGCATCCTCTGCTGCGGCGTCGTCCAGCCGGCGCCGCCGCTGCGCCTCGTGCGCCGCCGCATCGCCCATCATCTCCGCCAGCCGGCGCTGGCGTTCCTCATCTGCGGCAGCACACCCATCCGCGTGTCAGTGCAGCCGTGCCCCTTTCCGGCCGCCGCACCCCAACCACACCATTAAGCACCCTCAGCTGCCGCAAAATTAAGCACCCTCAGCTGCCGCAAAACACCTCCCAACACCCACCACCATCTCAGTTTGCGGCCCCCACCACGTGCATTACCGTATGGCCTTACACTCACACGGCCCCAGTCCCTGCGTGGAGATACATACGCCACCCCGGCAAGCTCGGCCGTCGCCTTCGGAGCCATTGCACCCGGTCAGCGCCTTGTGAGTTGCACAATTCATACTCCCGGTACGCCCCAGCTAGCAGCGCACGTGCTATCTCGTCTGTACACGGCACATGGCAACATCCCACCTGTAATCTGGCCCGTCTTGTAGTCCTTGCGTGTGTAGCGCTGCGCCGCCTTGGCGCGCTCCTCCTCCTCCTTGACGCGTCGCGCCTCCTCCAACCGTGCCCGCGTCTCCGCCGCGCGGTTCCTGGTATCCGCCTGCAACAGCGCTTCAGGCGCCACGGCCGAGTGCTTAAGACCGTACCTGCGGATCACCCAAGGGCCGAGGCAGGGGCGTTTGGCACCAGCTATACCACAAGCGCTCGCGTGTGGTTTTGCTACAGGGCGATGCTCCGCCGTTGCAGTACAGATCTGGGTCCCACCAGTACCAGATCAAATTGATTCAGCTTACCGCGTTGGCCTGTGCCCAACCAAGGCTGCTGGGAGGTTGCATGACACGTAACACAGTCTTTCTAAGGTCATACATATGTCGGGTAACAGCCCGACTCGGAGAATGTCCCCGCCGCACCTGTCGTTCGCCTGTCCGCCCTCGTGCGTCCGCCCGGGTGATGACCCGTGCGCCCCTCCGCCACCGCCTCCGCGCCGCTCTTCCCCGTCCCGTTTCGTGTGCGGCGGCGACTGGTCTTGCTCCCGCCCACGCCCACGTGCGCCGTGACGCCCCCCCTCGCGATCGTGCTCCCGCTGCCGCCCGTGGTCCCGGTCCCTGTCGTTGTCCTGCTGCGGCTGCCGCTCCCGGCCGCTGTCCCTGTCGGGGCCGCGCTCCCGCACAAGGTCACCGTCCCATTCTCCGCGCGGCCGCCGCTGCTCCCGCTCCCGGTCGTAATCCCGCTCATCGTCGTACTCCCGTTTCCGGTCGTACTCGCGCTCGCTGCCAAGCCTCCTGCTATCATGACGCGTGCTCTCGCCCCGCTCGTGAGGACGGTGGTCCCGCCAACTGTCGTCGCGAGCGCCGCGGCCGTGCCCGTGCGGTTCCGCGCGCGTGTTGTACTCCCGATCGTGCTCCCGGTCGTAACGTTCGCGCTCTCCGCCGTACTCCTGTTCCCGCCTGCTTCGGCCCGGCCCTGGATCGGCCACATCGCGACCCGCCAGCCGCTGCTGGTGATGGGGCCCGTGGGCCCAATCCCTTGGCCGCTCATCGCGCGGCTCTGGCGATCGCCCCCGAGCACCCGCCACTGGAGGGTGTTCCAGCGCGGGACCCCGTCCGGCGCCTCCAGCGCCGTACAGGGACAGCTCCGGCGGCGACCTGCGGAGTGGGATGGGGCATGACGGCTTGCCGTGAGCTGCTTGACGTTGCCGGTAACGCACCCCATACCCGGTTGTGCAGCTCGATTGTGCAGCTTCCGCGATTTGGGGATTTTAAGCTCGAGGCATACTGCATCTCAAAGGCGAGGGCGGTTTTGGAGGGCCACCCTGGCGTGCAGGCTTCGCACACAAGCAAGGACGCTGAATGCGTCCCTGATGCGGGAGGTTGATATCAAGGATCTCGGACTCAACAAACTTGACGTGGATTGGGGAGTGCAAGACAGTTGACTGCAAAAAAAGGTGTACCCTGCGGAGCTCGGGCTAGGTGTTTGCTCCCTGGTGCCGTGGTGCGCCGCCACACCCTACCTGCTCCGCTTCGCGGCCCTGCCGTCGCCCTCGTCGCTGCTGGTGTCGCTCCCACGCTCCCGCTTCTTGCTCTTCTTTTCCTTCTTTTCCTTTTTGTCCTTCTTTTCCTTCTTCTTTTCCGATTTCTCCTTCGCCTGCGAGGAAAAGTGTTTCCCAAGGCTCTAATAAATTCCCAGCGCAATTGGACGAGCACAGTAGTACAAGTACCACAAAGATGTCGTCCGTGCGCCCGAACACGTTGCACGTCCATGGCAAGTAACTCAGCCATCCTTAATGACCCAATGTCTCCTCGCAAACGCTGGCGAATGGACAACTCAGTCATATCGAAGACCCACCCACCTTCGGTACAAACCATATCAACCCCGGAACCAGCCGCCGAACTCGCCGAACACCCCCTGACGGTCCAAGCTGCCCACCCAGGGTGCCAAGGCCCGCACCTTGGTCAAGTTCTTCAGCAGCTCCATCATTTTAATGGGGTTTTCCTTCAGTTTCGCTAGCTGCTCCTGCTGCTGCCTCTTGATCTGTGGAAAGGGGAAGGTGGCCCGATCGGATGCATCAGGCTCTGAACACTGTATGTGATAGGACTCGTCGTCCGCCACATGACCAGCAGCTACAGATGAGCTCCCTTCGCTCGCACAGCTTCGTGTCAAAGGGGCATTGTCAGGCGTGCCACGGCCCGTTCAGCTGCGCCCAAACGGCCCGTACCATAGTACCCATGGCGTCCGCATGCGCTGATGGTGTGTGTGCCCCTAGCGCTTACCGCAAAGAGAGGGTCGTTGTTCAGTCGCAGCCACGTCTCATTCTGCGAAGCCGGCGTGGCAGATGCGTAGAATGAAGGCAGCAACGCGACCTGCTCGGCCTGCGGGGAGATGCAGGGGCGGCGATGTGGAGGGGTGCCGCGCACATGGGTGCTTAGCAACATCTTTCTGGCGACCTTGGGAGACGCGTTGCAGGGAATGATGTAGCCGGGGACGACTGCGGAAGTCTATGCAGTCATGATGTCCTTCGGGTATAGAGGCACATGTCAGGCATCATAACTTGTCGTTCCACTCGGCTGTCCCAAGTACGGCTGTTGTTCCGCGAACCCAGACCCCCTAATCCCCGGCGCGCTCACCCGACTGGTCTCCTCGGGCCGCTGTTCCGGAGCGACCACCACGTCGGCCTTCCCGGTAAGCATGTCCTCACGCCGCTTCTCCGCATCCTGCTTTGCCTGCAGTCCGCTCGCGTACATCCAGTCCAAACGTTCCTCTTTCCTGCAAAGCGAGCGCAGAAGATGTCGGCACCCGCCACGACTCTACAGAATTCTGCTGTTGCTCACCTCAAATGACCAGTATCCATAGCCATTTGAACGTATTCGCTCCGCTTTCGCTCCTCTTCCAGCTGTTTTCGCAACTCCTCGGCCTTCTTGGCCTCCGCAGCTGCCTGTTGCTCCCGTTTCCATACTTCTTCTAAATTTTGGGGTCGTGCAGGATGCCATGTCTTCTTATTAAGGAAATTAAGACCACCGCCCATCTTTTACTTCTGTCTGAATTTGTGGTGATATCAAGATGTTATTACAATGTGTATTGATCGTACAGTACTAGAAAAACATCACACTGACAAGCAAGATTGGGCGCTTGTAACCCGACTTTTCCGATGACTGTACGGCAGCGTTAAGGAATCGGGCGCAAAGCCGCGGCTCCGGCTGAATCGATTGTCAACATTGTTCCAGTTTATCACAAAATGGCTGGACTGACCAAACAGACGCATGCTTCGTCCGCCTCATTGTGTAAGTCATCTTCGCACGCTGCAAGCGCTGCTCCTCCTGTAGGGCGCATTCCATCGTGTTTGATACCCCATGCGTTGTGCGCAGGCGCCAGCACCCGGCGCACCAGGCTCGTCGTGGTCGCTGCCTCGGGCAAGAAGGCCCCGCCCGCCAAGGGGACGAAGCCCAGCCAGTCGCTGAACTACGGCGCTGATTGGTACACAAAAACCCGCGAGTTGGCCCGCCCGCGCACCGTGCGTGAGGAAATCGGTACGTGACCTACCACTTCCGTACACAACGGAGACCAGAAAGGGGTCGGGGAAGCGACGGCAGTGGACGAACGGGGAAGGCCAACACAGCATGCGTACCCACCTCCGACCGACTTGTCTATCAATGAATACCGCCCGTGCATTTGTGGACCCTCAGAGTACCGGCGCCAGGCCAACCTCATCGCCAACAACGGCAAGGAGCGCAAGGACTTGTACACGTGAGCGCGCGGGGGTCATACTGCATGTCTGCGCCATCGTGCCCTCAACCTGTCCTCCTCCTCGCGGGTACTCGGAATCAGAGTTCGTATGTTGCTCGTCCGGATGATCCGGCGGCCCGAAGGTCTCCAAGGTCTCCAACTTGGACGAACGGCCGAAGGTCTCCAACAAAACAACTATGCACATTGATTTGAACGCGCCCCGCAGCGAAAACTGGGACGGCAGCGAGTACAAGGGCTCCCCCTTCAACATCTTGACGCTGGTGGGGGCGCTCTTCATCCTCACGCCGGTGGCTGGTCTGGTCTTTGCGTACTACACCTACGGCACGTTGTGGGGCTGAAGTGCCCGGGTGGGGTCGAGAGTGGCGAAGGGAAGCTACTGGACAAGGTTAGCCCCCGCGTCCCTGTGTAATATTGTGTCACGCACGGTGTTGTACTTGTAATTGGCCGATTATGTTGGTCTCGCCGGTGATCAAGCCAAGGCGGACATTTTTACGGGTTCTGGTAAGTGATCGAGGAGGATGCTTGCGCATTCTTGCATGGGTCGTTTGATTGGGCGGGTTCGGGCGCAAAGGATCACATCACCCCGGGTGCGAGTGCGCTCCGAGGCGCTGTCGCGGTGTCACTGGTGACAAGCGCGCTTGTCACTTGTCGTGGTGAAGCTGCGCTGGTTGGTTGGCATGGCTGCTTCGTCCATCGTGTGTCGATGGATGGTGCGCCGCCACGAATCGGTGCGTGCGGCTGGGGCGCGGCTGGGGCACGTCGGGGGCACAACAGGGGAGCGTGCCTTGGGGCAAGGGGCGTAGCGGCGCCCGGCCGATCCTCGTCGGTATGGTTGGTCGGGGATGTTCCCCGGCACTGGGGCCTTAGAATGCGAGGCCTCTTCAGCACGAGTGCAAAGCATATGGTAAAGTCCTAAAGTACGAGGAACATATGCGTGTTCGGGCGGTTGCCCGCCAGCGGAAGCGGAATGCTGTTCGCAAATACATCTGTACGCTCAAATGTCTGCACGGCTGTGCGCCGTTTGTAAGTTCGACTCTGTTGCACGGCCATTCGGCTTGCACGCGATCCACGGCGGCTGCGCTGATAGGGTCCCATGCGTTCGTACAGGTGCCGTGTACAGCCCAAGCGGTCTTGTTTGATGAGGTTTCCGATGCACCCAATTCATCGTTACAAGGTTGAGTGTGACCTCAATTTTTTATTCCCTGGCGCAACGTTATGATGAACAAGACGTCAGCAGGGTTAATATCCTAGCTCCAGCGCATGCTCAGGGCTTGCAAGTACGGATCCCCCGGCAGTGCAGCGCGCAGTCACCGGCCAGCAGCCTGGACCGCGCTGCCACTCGCTGGGACCACCACTCGCTGTGCGTTCCACACACCATGCATGCTAATATTGCGCCTCAAGACGTGCCGCGCAGGCCACCACACCGAGATGTAGCGTCGCCCGTGAGCGGGCATCGACTGCCAACGACATCAACTTCGCACCGGCAATCATGGCCCCCATGCGCTTTCAGAGAGACGGCCGGACACCCGGCATGTGGTTGGCGACACGCGGTGCGGGTCTGCCCCGGCAGAGGCGGACACTGCCCTGGTGCTGTGCTCGTAGGCCCGCCCGCAGGTGCCGTACATGACATAGCCTGGATGACGTCCAACGCCTTGGCAGCCGGCGGCATTGCATTCCTTACTTGCAGGCTGGGTGCCAAGGGTGGTTCTGGCAGTACCGCTGGAACACGGAGCCGATGGCGCCAGCGAAGCGGCCACGCTTCGTGGAGGGAGCCGGAGCAGGGGCCGGCGCCGGAGCTGGGGCGGGGGCCGGAGCTGGGGCGGGGGCCGCCGCGGCCGCGGCCATGGGTGCGGGTGCGGGTGCAGGCGCGGGTGACGCCGGCGGAGCTTCGCCGCGGACCTGCGGTCAGGAGGCAAACCGGGGCCACGATGATATCTCGCTCGTCGAGTCAACGGGGAGGCCGAGAAGAACAGAATGCGCTGTGGTGGCGGAGTACAGAAGATGCTCTTTTTGACTACCGCTCGCGAAGACACGCACCCTGCATTACGGCGGTGTGCTAGTCATCACGACCGGCATCATCCATGTGACCCAGCCCCGTAGCCCCGCACTCCCTTTCTACTGTAGACAGCGCGCAGCGAAGGAACCCAGCAAGATGGATGCCCACACGGCGATTCGGGGAGGTTCCTTTCCTAAACACACGGCGTTCCTGTGGCTCGCGGGTTGTTTGAGACGTGCGCCGCACCCCGCTGCCCTTGCCTGGATTACTTTGTACGCGTGGACATTGCACAGCGCACACCTATCGCACACCCCTATCATCTGGGTCACCCTGTGCAATGTTCATACTAATCGCTATATATCGCCGGCGGCACCATATCCATGCGCATCACCGACATACGTTCACGTTGGTGCCGGGGGCGGTCACACTTGTCTGGCCGCCGGCTCCCACGTTAACAGTAGTGCCGGGGGCGGTCACGGATGTGGTCGCGCCGGCAGTCGCCGAAGACGAGGAAGGGCAGGCGGCCCCGCCGGTGCCGGACGCGAAGGGCACGTTGCAGGACTGCAGACTGCAGGCGGCGGGACGACAGGGGGAGAGACGAGTCTTGGTCATGACTGTCGGCTTGTGCGATGTCCTTACATCAACAAACCCTTGGGTAAGAGGTTCGGGGCCGTCAATCCGCGGCTTGCGACCCGCGGGTCATCCATTGAGGTCAGAGCCCCATGGGTGACAATACATACCCGTCCACGGATGCCCCATACACAAGTAAGACACTAAACCGCGGGATTGATGCTGATACCACGCTCGGAAAGTCGGAATATATATTTATTATTGGAAGGCTAGCGCTTGTTTCCGTCATGATTTGCGGTCATGGAGGATGTAGGCATGCGAGCCGGGACCCCATGCTGCCGCCCCATGGCTGCGCCCCCAGACCCGTGCCACCCGACATCGGCACGGTCTTGCCTACTCACACGCTGGTGACGGTGCCCCGTGTGACGCCGAAGCGCTTGGCGGTCGGGTCGTTCTCCACAGTGGACAGCAGCTGCTCTTGCAGGTCGGGGTAGCACAGGCAGTAGCCCAGCGGGGCGCCCGGGCCGGCGAAGCCCTGGACGGTGCTGCAGCAGGAGGACTGTCCGGCGACAGGGGCAGCGGGGGGGGCGGGGGCCGCCGCAACAGGGAACATGGGGGCGCGGCCAGGTCAGTTCCGGCGTGGGACCTTCGGACCCCGCACGTGCCTGCCATCAGAAGAAGGCGTTGCTTCGCGCTCGTCGCAACAGGAGGTTGGTTGTCGGAATGGTGTATCCAGCGGGCCAACCCGAGCACGGGTCTGAAGGCATGCACGGGACAGACCAACCCATGCGCATGAGCCAGTCGTTACACGAGGGGAGAAGTTGCTGTGCCTGGGTGACGGCGCTGAGCCGGCTGTACAGGATTAGCGGGGTAGGAGGCCAGGTTAATGCGGTAGGAGCCGGGTTGACGAGCTCTGCGGAGAGCCTAGGGCAGCACACCGCGGCAGGCGGAGTAAGCAGGCAGCTTGCAAGAACGCGAGCTCAGTAGTATGGGCAGGGTATGGGCGTGTAGTGTCAATGGCCCCCATCGGCCGGCTGCGACGGCCTCACACGCAGCCGCCGACAGGCACAGAGGCGCAGGGGTGTGCGGTGGCAGGTGGCGGGTGCCGGTGATGGCAGGTGGGGGGGTGGCGGGTGCGGGTATGGCGTGGTCCCACCGTGGCGCCAGACACGCAGGGCGCCAGCACGTTGATGTTGTTGGCCTGGGACGAGGCGGTGCTCACGCAGGTGCCCTTGTCAGGCAGCTGACCGAGGGTCAGGCCGCAGGCCGCCAGCACCAGCACGGCGGCCAGCACCGGCGCCTGGCTCCACGAGCTGCCGCGTTGCGCCATGATGCCGCCGGTCTGATGGGGTCCCCGAATCCGATGCGATGCGTCCTGGAAAGTGGCGGAACGCGTACTAAATCGTGAACGTGCGGATTTCTGTCGATTGTTGTGTAATGTTGCGGGAGAGCAGTGGGATGATCGTGGCGAGGGCAGTCAGCCGCTTTCTATCCGGGGCTGCATTTCCGTAACGCCCTCAGCCGTGCACCTGTCAAAGTTTGATGTGCCGTGTCCGTCGGACTGTCTGTCCAAGGGCGCCGATGTGGGGCTTTTGAGAGGGAGCAGACCGTCTATCCGATGAATATTTATCCGCACTTGTCGGGGTCTGCTGTCGCGCTCGATTATTCAAGGTGGCAACACAGCCAGGGGCTCGCTGATCGGACCGTATCACCCGGGGTGCGACGTAGCCTCCACAGCGCTTCCACATGCGCGCTGATGGGCGCGCAGCGGTTGGCGCTGATATACACAACGCGCTTGCTTGTAGTGGAAGCTGCTTTCCTTCTTGTAACTTCTTTCGTGCAAACGGGCCGCGGCGTCCGCACGACACAGCACCATACCGTGGATGGGGCCGCGGCGGTCGGACGGCTGCCTGCCCCGCTAGAGGGGTCGCTGGTCGCTGCGTGTCCTACCACCGGTCCTACCTGTAGCAGCGCGACACAAAGGCTTACTCGAGATGTCTGGTACCCCTTTCTTGGGCTATTTTTTCTTTGCGTTGCGGCCTGTAAGCAGGGCTTGCTGTCCTGCTACACCAAGCCCTGCTTACACTACCTGTCTTGCCGCAAGCGGTAGTAAGACATTTAGACATCGCCTTGCCGGTGGGGCCTGCGGGGGCGTGCCCTGGTATACACCGTTGATCCCTATTTGGGGTCCGCCGTAACGTTCACTCAAGACATTGACAAATCCCTCTCTCAAGTTACTTCCGAGGTTACCAGGGGTTGACGTAAATGTGCTGAAAACGCCTCACACATACGGTACTTCGGAATAGAACGAACTTCGACAGCCAGTGGCTCATTTAGACCCAAGCTGGTCCCATGTACCGTATCCAAACACGGTCACGCACGCACGCACTCGCAGCCAGCCAGCCAGCCAGCCAGCCGATAATGCAGCACGCACGCTGCACTGCGCTGCGGACCACCAACAAGACCAATCCAGGGCCGCCGTGACGGGCTCTCCCGCCCTGTCACGCAACGGCGGCGCAGCGCGCCTCTGCTGCAGCCTTCCACAGCCCGTCACTCCCCTTTCAGGAGGCCTCCCTGTGCTTCATCTTCCCCCCTGTCCTGGTCCTGGTCCTGGTGGCAAGACTAGCTGAGGGGAGTGACCACTCCGTGCAACCGCCCCGACCCATGGTTCCCCGCGAAAACGCTCTCCCTGGAGCGCACGCCCCTTTGCAGTTTGACAGATCGCGCCTGGCCCACAAAAAGTGTAATTGTACAGGACATATATGTATCTATCTCATCGGGCAATTTCCCTCTACGACGAAATTTGCTCGGCCAGCAGGTAGCCGCGCATCTTGTCCACCTGCTCCACCACGGAGCGCTTGCTGGTGCCGCCCTCCGTGTCGCGCATCTCGGCGCTGCGGTTGAAGTCCCACACCTGCGTGCCGACCCACGGGTCGCAGACAGCGTCATACAGGGCCGGCGGGCCATCCACTCACTGATCATCCACTCACTGATTATTCAATCACTGATTATGCAGGCGATATGACGCTCCCAGCCACCCACGCGCACCCCACCCTCCCGTGACCCCTACAACGGTAAGCTCGTCAGCACCGCCCTTTGTAGCCGAGCAAAGCCCGAAAGCCCTCGGCAGCTGTCATCAGGTCACCAGCACGGGTCGCGGGTAGCCCCCACCCCTCCTTCCTAAACGCCGGTACGCCAACCCTCCCGCCCGCCCATCCCCACCCCGCCACCCCACGACCTCCCACATTAAGCCACCGCAACCCTGCGCCCAACACATCCAGTCAGCCAGCCAGTCAGCCAGCCAGCCAGTCAGCCAGCCAGCCAGCCAGTCAGCCACCCACCCAGTCAGGCAGCCAGCCAGCCACCCAGCCAGTCAGCCACCCAGCCAGTCAGCCACCCAGCCAGTCAGCCAGCCAGTCAGCCAATCAGCCACCCAGCCAGTCAGCCAGCCAGCCAGCCACCCAGCCAGTCAGCCACCCAGCCAGTCAGGCAGCCAGCCAGCCAGCCAGCCAGCCAGCCACCCACCCAGTGACCCGGCCAGCCACCCACCCACCCAGTGACCCGGCCAGACACCCACCCACCCAGTGACCCGGCCAGACACCCACCCACCCAGTGACCCGGCCAGACACCCACCCACCGTGACGACGTCGTCCGTAAAGAGCGGGTGGATGGTCTGAAGGTCCGCCACCGTGAGGTCGCTGAGCGCCACCCCGCGGTCCTCCGCCATCTTGACGGCGGCGCCGCTGTGGTGGTGCGTCTCCCGGAAGGGCACCCCCTTGCGGACCAGGTACTCGGCCAGGTCGGTGGCCAGCATGTCCGCGGACAGGCCTGGACGCAGCAAGGGCGCAGCGCGGCGTTGGAGGGGCGTTTGAACGTGCGGCGGCACCGGGTGAAGGCAGAGGGCACTTTGATGCGCATTTGAGTGCGGTTTGAGGGAGGGAGGGGGCCGAGGCCCCGGCGAGGGGGCCGTAAGACGACGGAAGGGGGGGCCAGCCGGGCAAGGGCGCGCACGGCGATCATCAACGGCCCCCTCCCGGCGTGTGCACCGGGTGCCGGTCGGGTGCCGGAGTGCTGGTGGCTGGCCCGGGGAGCCCCGGGCTGTCACTCCATTGGGGCCTCGGAGGGCCACACCTCTAGGGTTCCTCCGCACCCGATTCTCACCACCACCACCACCAACACCGGCAGCAACCCAAAAGGGTGTCTCGGGCGACCCAGCACCGCCTGGCCGGGGAGCGAATCCCTCCACATGTCCGCCCCGCCCCAGACAGCCAGCCCAGCCATCCTGCCCCACCCAGCTCCCTCGCCGTAACCTCACCATTGCGCAACCACCCTTTCGTACCCACACAGCCCAGCCCAGCCACCCAGCCAGCCAGGCACCCAGCCCAGACCAGCCGAGCCACCCACCCGCCCACCCAGCCAGCCCAACCCAGCCACCCACCCGCGCGCATCCTGTCCGGCCGGATGCGGATGGTGGACAGCACCCCCGTGGCGATGCGCACCACGTCGTGCACCGTGTCCACCGTATCGAACAGCAGCTCCCAGCACTCCTGGAAGTCCTTGTTGTAGGTGGTGGGGCAGCCCTTGAGCACCGCCAGCACGCCCATCAAGTTGCCCTGCACGCGGCCGCCCTTGCCCCTGCCGGGGGTAAGGAGCAGCCGGAACAGAGGGGTGGAGGTGGGTTAAATTGAAACTGCCCAGACATACCCAGCCTGAGGGGTGGAGGTGGGTACAGGTCTACAGAAGGTTCGATATTAGGTATGGTGCGGTTGGAGCGGGCGGCGGGGGATGGGACGCTGGCGGCGGAAACGTGTCCCAGAAGATAATGACAAACGAAAGTATGATAATGATCAATGGTGCGTGTACTGGGCACGGCAGGGCCCCATCCCCATCCCCCCATCCCCAGCGCAGGCACAGGCGCGGCTGGCGCGGAGCGAAGACGACATCTCCATCATCCATCATTTCCACCCGTCATCCAGCGCACGACACGACGTGCTGCGCATGGGACGCAACGGCACAAAGCGACGCGGTGCCCCGACTCTCGTGTGTGCCCGAGTCGCCACCGCAAGGCAGCGCACGTGGACGCCAGCCAGGACGCGCCTGAAGGAACCCCGCACCCCGTCTCCCCTCCTCCCCTTGACCCCCGCCCTCCCACCTCCCACCCGCCACCTCCCACCCGCTGGGTGTGTCTGGGCTGTTTTTCTTTTTAACTCCCACCCGCCACCTCCCACCTGATCAGCTCGAGAGCGTCCGGGTTCTTCTTCTGCGGCATCAGGCTGGAGCCGGTGGCGTAGGCGTCCGAGCACTGCACGTAGCCGAAGGGGCCGCTGGAGTAGATGATGAGGTCCTCGGCCCAGCGGGAGAGGTGGGTACACAGCAGGCTGGAGGCGAACACCGTCTCGATCACGAAGTCGCGGTCGGACACCTGCCGGGGTGGGCGGGTGAGGAACAGCGGGGATGGGCGCGATAGGGGGCAGGAGGAAGGGAGGGATACAGGACATTTGGTAGACACCTTCACAAACTGCGCTGCTGCCAGAGCGACGGTCCGACGGGAAAAGGAACGGTGCAGTACCATGGATCGCCAGTGAGGACGGGAGGGAGGGAAGGACGTGGCTATGGGGCCGGGCGGGTGAGAAAATCGACAAGTGAAGAGGGGGTAAGGATTGGGGAACCGTGAAGCGGGGGAAGGGTGCGGCGGTTGATGCAGATCCGACATTCCCAAGACCCAGGCCCCGCTCCTGCCACCTCTTCTCTCCCTTCCTGGTACGTCCCTTCCTCCGCCCTCCGTCCCCCTTCACGGCCCCACCGCCTCACCGCGTCCATGGAGTTGGGGCACACCCCGCCCACAAAGCCCAGCTCCTGAGCGATGAACTGGCGGTCCACCAGGAAGGGGTTGCCCGCAAGGGCGCCTGAAGGGGGAGGGGGACGGGGCGGGGCGGGGTGGGCGGGTAGGGGGCAGGGGCGCTGACACGTGTGGAAGGCTGGGGAGGGGTCCGACGACACACACCGGCGGGCGGGGGTTTTGATGAGCCCCAACGGCGAGGAGGAATACCGCGTGCCAGCCCACGACGGATTTCGCGGGGCTGCTGCTGGTGCGGGGCTGCTGCTGGTGCGGGGCTGCTGCTGGTGCGGGGCTGCTGCTGGTGCGGGGCTGCTGCTGGTGCGGGGCTGCTGGTGCGGGGCTGCTGGTGCGGGGCCCTCGTTGTCACGTCAGGCGAAGAGCCTGACGCTTCCACCAACCGTCCTCTCCTCCCACGGGGGCCTCACAGCTCCTCTTCCGCCTTCGCACCAGGGGTGCAGGGACCATTCCGACCCGACAACCATCTCCAGCGCAAGAAGGCCCTTCTTTCGCCCCTTGCCAGACCTGCCCTGCCCCTGGGCCACAAGCCCGTAACACACGCCGTTCGGCCCCACTCACCCCTCCCTCCCTCCCCTCCCCCCTCCCTCCCTTCCCCCTCCCTCCCTTCCCCCTCCCCGCCACCTCCCCACCTGATCCAAGCGGCAGGGTGGCCACCCGGGGCAGCAGGTCCCGGAAGCGCATGTCGTCCCGCTGCCAGGAGGCGCAGTGGCTCATCAGCCAATGGCTCCACCGCACCGTCATGGCGTTCTGGAGGTGGGTGAAGCCTGGGGGCAGCCGAGGCCGAGGGTGGAGGGAGCGCGGGGTAAAACAAAGCGCGGCAAAAAGCGCGGCAAAAAGCGCGGCAAAAAGCTTGGGCGGCGGCGGGGCAGGAGCAAGGGGCATCAGTGAGCAGGGCGGGGGCCCTGTGGGTACGGCCGTTGGACTCCCCGCGCGCGGCGCCGAGGGTCGCCGGCCACCCCGAGCAGGACAGCCCGGTCGCAACCGTGACCTCGGCGGCTCCTGGGCTGCGCGGTGCTGCACACTTCGCAACCCACTGGCCGCTGACCCAGCTCGTAACCCCACACCGCCCCCACACCGCCCCCCCCCCCCGATGCGTACCGCCGCATCCCCGCGCGCCCGCCGTCACACGTCACACGGCCCATCGGGTACCTGCCCCGCCACGCGGCCACCGCATCGCGCACCGCCGGGTACTAGGGACGCCTCCCCAGCCGGGGGTCCCTCCCCTGGAGCCCACCACACAACGCAACGCGCCTTCCGGAGTCCCGACCAACGCCCGGGACTGTAATCCCTCGCCGCAGCGCCCCACCCTGCCGCCCCGTTTCTGAGTTTGGTTTTCCTTTTTCTTTTAGACCCCTACCCCGCCGCCCCCCACCCCGCCGCCCTCACCCCGCCCGCCCTCACGCACCCGGCATGAGCACGTCCACCTCGGCCTCCGACCTGTCCGCCGCCACCCGAATCAGCTCCTGCAGCTCCGTGCGGATCACCTCCACCTGGCTGGCCAGCCACAGCCGGTAGTCCGTGGCGACCTGGGGGGCGGGTGCGAGGACGGCAGGCGGGGCGGGGCGCGGACGGGCGGGGCGGCAAAACAGAAACCAAACATCGCGGGAAGGACTTCCGGGTGATGGCGTCCGTGTTTCCAAGGCACGCGGGGCGTTGCGTGCTGGTTCCCAATGTGAGGGGTTGAGGACAAACGGAGCAGGGGTCGGGTCGCGTAGGGGTCGGTGCCATAGGGGCGTTCAAGCCGGGGCTGATGGGCCAAGGGTTTGTGCTGCATGGGGCCGATGTGTGGATTGCGATGCGCACCGGCTCAGGAGCGGCACGTCATCGACAGCACGTCCGTATGTACCGCATGTACCCCATGTACCGTACCGAATGTGTGTACGTGCGGCAGGAGGCAAGGGCAGCCCCGCCCTCGCCCCGCCTCGCCCTCGCCTCGCCCCGCCCTCGCCCCGCCCAGCCCAGTGGAGTCCACTCCAGTCCGCTCCAGTCCGCTCCTCTCCCACAGCTCAGGGTGCCTCAACCTAACCCATATCAGTTTCGTCCCGCCACCCCACCTCAGCCCAGCCGACCCCATCCCCAGCCCCAGCCTACCTCAGCCCTGCCGACCCCAGCCGACCCCATCCCCAGCCCCATCCCCAGCCTACCTGGTCGTTCCGGGAGCGGCCCGTGTGCAGCTTGCCGCCCACCGACCCCACCAGCTCCGTGAGGCGGCGCTCGTTGGCGGTGTGGATGTCCTCATCACCCGGCTTGATCATGAACACACCGGCCTTCCACTCGTCGGCCACCTGGGGCGGGGCGGAGCGGGTCGCGACGAGGTCTGGGGCTGTCAAGGGGGTCGACAGGGCCTCGGACGAGGGGGCAACCACCCGAGGGGCAACCACACAGCGCCACACGGCGAGCGCCGCAGTCATACGACAATACCAGCAAGCGGCCAGGGCGACGAGAGGCGGCACATAAGGGGGCCGCGGGGGGCGGCATAGGAAAGTGGTAGAGAACTAGGGATCTTCATCAAGCGCTGCTGCCAGAGCGCTGGGGCGAGGGCGCGGCCCGCTGTCTTGCTGGACGACATAAGCGGGTGCGGCCCGTCTCAGGAGGAGCAGCTCTCTGAAGGGAGTGCGCCGGGCACTCGCAGCTCCTGGCGCCTTGCCATTCCAGGGCGGCTGCAGGGCCGTGGTGCGGACCGCCGCAGCGCCTGTCCTGGTCGCCCCTGGTGCCGGGGGCGAATCCCGTGTGTCCTACCTTGCTGAGACCGTCCACGATGGTGGTGGCCTCCTCGTGAGTCAGGATGCCGGCCTTTGCGAGGGCCTTGGCATACGCCTGGCTGCCCTGCGCGCGAGTGAAGAAACGTGACGGAAGTTGAAGGCGGCGGGGAATCGGGCGGGCAGAGCGGAGGAGGCAGGGGCCGCGGGTGTCAGCGCGTGCAGCGATTGCGGGGCCCGGGGTGAAACCTGTGAGATCCGGTTGGGGCAGAAGCGCGTGTAGTGCAGTGAGTGCAGCGGTGTGACGGCTGTGGATGGCATTGGCCACTAATCAATGCGCTCTTGGAGACGAAGGTGACCGCTGGTGGTTCGGCGCGGTTGGCGGTTGAGGTGGTACCTCCTTCCGGAAGAACCAACATACGGTAATTGATGCTTTGATGAATCCTCGGTTTCATGAGTTTGCCACCAACCTTGATGTCTTCGGCCCAGAGGCGCTTGTCGAACGGCAGCGACTCGTTAAACTTCTCCATCAACGGGTCAGTCTTTCCCGTGAAGCGACCGCCCCAAAGCTTCTTGGTGCTGTCCGCTGCAGGCGCAGCTGGAGCGCTCGTTGCCTGCGGCGATTTGCAAAGTGCTTATTCACGACCCAACAATCACGACAGCCGCCCTCGTCACGCCCTACCTGAGCCATAACCGCGACACGCGCCCGTCCCAGCACCTGCAAATTAACGAATTGTCGCTTCAGCCGCGAACGCATTGATGTGATCATGCGGTAACGGCATGCAGTATTGTGCCGGCACGGAAGACCTGAACCCTCTATGCATACCTTCGCTCGACACCCCTGTCGTTGGCAGTTCGTGATGCCCTTAACGTTGCCAGCAGTCTGTTGGGGCAAGGCAACTGGAGCCATTTCGTCCTGAAAATAGCGATAGGGTTCACTTGATTGGTAACGGCGCCGAGACGTATGCCTGAGACCAGAAGGTGTAAACTTGACAATCACCGCTGCAAATTCAAATTGGGTAAAAACGTTGCAGTTAAGAATGTGATGGACCAGACCAGTCACGTGTTTACTTGCAGAGGCCAACCATCGCACTTACAATGCGTCGCAAACAGCCTTCTCTTTTGTACCAGTTATGATGCGAATATGCATCAATGAGAACGCCTCTTTCAGTGAGGCGTGAGTTGTCAATCGACGCCGTACACTTGCTGTCGTTGGTCAGAGGTCAAGCCAACGCGCCACAAAAAACTCGAATGAAAAAACATGTCATTATCATAATAATGCCGCAGCCCAGCAATTCGGCGTTTAAGACATGCCATAACTGCATTGAGCCTTCCCTATCGCCGCCGTGGCTGCTGAGATGGCGTTCCCCTTACATTACAGTGAGCTCCTAAATGTTCTCAACATACCTGACGGTATCCGAAGGCCATAACTTTGCACACAGTACAGGAACCATGGGTCATGGAGAACCCCCACTGTTGACAGCCCCCGTGGACTCGCCGCACATTTTGCCGGACTTGTCACCTGTAACCTACAAAAGTAGGTATATGTTCGGTAGTAAACAGTACATGGACTTGAGCAGTATGGACTTGATTGGGTCCTGGCGCGGGTGTCTCACCGCCCTGCTCCTCCATTGGAAGTCCCAAGTGGGGGCGCCACACGGCGATCAAACACGTTATCGTACAAGTTGTTCCAACCCACAACTAGCCACCCACGTCCTCCAGGAACCCCACGCCGACCCAATACACTCCAACGCTTTCTGGCGTTCGTCAAGGAACATAACGCATTCCATACAAAACCAATTTCCGCGCCATATGTTTCAAGGCACACCCGCCACCCCACCTCTCGGCCGATCAAGTGCTGTCCCTTAAATGTAAGCACAATTTGCAGACCAGGTTCGCGAGTCCACCCCGACATACCGGCCAAAGGAGGCGCACCGGGTTCGTGCGCATTAGGCAATATAATATGTACAGCGCATCAGGAGCCCCAGTCCCAGCGGTCCCACACTGTACCTATCTACAAGCCGAGTCCAAGGCCGCGCCAACGCCATCACCGAACCCGCAGTGCGCGCCGCCACCGTTGCCGATGACTCCCCAGGGTCCCTGAGAGCCTGCTTCGACGTCCCCCTGCGCGGCGTCGGTCCCGCTGGGAGAATTTCTTCACAGTAGCCAGCCGCCAGCCCGACAGCCGCCAGCCCGTGGTTGATTATAAAATGGGGTGTGCCAACTGCTGCAGCCGTCTGATGGACGCACGCCTCGTCCCCCGCCCATCTCCCGTCGCGGCCTGCCCCAACCGTCCGTCCATCGCCTCCGGTGTTCCCCTCTTGACGTACGACCCGTCAGCGCCCGTGCGCCGACGCACGCGATGGCCTCGCCTGGCCAGTGAGGCCGTGTCTACAGCGCCTTGTAGCCCAGGAGCTTGTTGAGCGCCTTCTCGTTCTCGCACTCGTAGCCCGCCACGTAGAAGGACGCGAGCCCGCCTGCAGGGCCGCAGGCACCCAGCCACCGGTGTGTTCGTTGGCGGGCAAGGCAGTACGCGGACGACGGGTACGGCTGCGCCCAACCGATGCTCGTGTGTGTTACCAATGTTACTCAACTCCTGAGCTGTGACGTGGAGGCAAGGCTGCAGTGAAGAAACCGTCGTCCGAGCTGTGTGTGGGGCAGAATGATGCAGCAGACCAGCCGCGGGATCCGCCCACGCACCTCCGAAAACGCCCACGCCGCCCTCCTCCTCGCCCGCGGTCCCGCCACCGCCGCCGCCGCCCCCGCCGCCGCAGCGCGCCCCCTCCGCCTCGTCGTCCTCCCACTCGTGCACCAGCCGATCCGTGGTCTGGCCCGACACCGGGCACACCAGCAGCTCACTGCGCACATCCACCACGCCCTCCGTGCACGCGTCCCCGCACACGTGCATCCATCCCGTCTGGTCGCACACGTACACCGGGGGCTGCTCGCCCGGGTTGACGTGCGTGAAGGTGAGGCCGGCGCGGCCGGCGCGGCTGAGGTCGGGGCGCGGCGGCGCCGGCGGGTCGCCGCTGCCACCCGCGCCCGTGCCGTCAGAGCCGCCGAGGGGGGCGTGGAGGCCCCGCGCTCGGCGCCAGGCGGCCACCTGCGGCGCAGGGCGGGGCAGGGCAGGGCAGGGCAGTACGGTACAAGAAGGTCAGGTACCGTCACACGTTTACCTCCCCAGGCCTGGCCCGGCAGAGGCGAATCGTGAATAGCTACAACAATCCCAGGAGCTTGTTGGGCGCCTTCTCGTTCCCCCACTCTCTTCGCATCACCTCTACGTGTCAAGGGGCTCAGTGCAAATGTCAGTGAGTGTAGGCCCCTTCGCAGGAAGGCTGTCCCGCGATCCCTGTGGGGACCAAGCAGACGACCGGGCCATGACCCGCGGGCCGCAAGCAAGAGGTTACCATGACCCATCTGTACTGTACAACATCGGTTCCTTGCCGTACCTTCGCGTTGATGTCCCCCGGGTCGGTCTCCAGCGCCCGGTCCAGCAACCGGCGGTCGGGGGCAGTGTCGCGTTTGGCTCGCAGCATGTCCAGGAAGATGGCCCCCAGGGCAGGGTCGTCGCCGGCGCGGCCGCCTCTGAGGGTGGCCTCCCACTCCTCTTCGTCCGCGTGCAGATAGGCGGTCTGGGGATTCCCCGTCGGGGAGGGGCGCGGGCAGGCCGTTGCAGGGAGCGTGGGCGGGTGATCCCAGGTGCGCATCAGAGAGCCCCCAAAAGTGCTTGCTGATTTGTGCAAAACGCCAATAAGCATATCAGTAAGGACCTACTCGATGCACGGTTGCGCTCTAATGCGCCCGGGCGCCCGGTCCTGCCCCATGGGTCTGCCGCGCACCTTCCATTGCAGGGTGCCGCGGGCCGCCTGGGTCGGCTCCCCCCACCTGCGAGCAGCACAAGCCCTTCAGTGCATGCGGTGGCAGAAGCCAGCACAATGTAGATATGAATGTCAAGAGCACCTGGCAATGTAAAGGCGACGCCAAAGCGTGTTGTCTGAGGCCCATATCGCAAGGCCCTTGCAGGCGCATGCACATGAGGTTAGTCCGGTAGCGGGAACGAGTGATAGGACGCGAAGAAGCATCTCTTTTGGTAGGAGCAACAGTTGGCCGCAGGCCACGCGATGCACGCGAGCGTTGTTGCTGTCATTGACGCTTGCCGGAGGGACATAGAAATTTTTGCTGCCTTCCGTTACTTCTACTTTTGAGATGTAGTCCACGCTGCTCCCGTCCTGCGACGGTCAGCAAATAGCTAACGAACACCAGCAAAAATGATTTACCAAATATTGTCATATTTGATATCCATTTTAGATCTTACTTCCTCTGCATCCCAAGCGGCCTCGTCAAACGCACGTTCGAGCTCGTCGCCATCGGCTTCAGTAATAGCCATTTGCTTGGCAGCAGAAGGAGCACGTATGGCTTATGAAATGTACTTAGTAAGCTTAGTCAGTTCTCACGTCCAAATCAATATGGATCGAGCGACAGTTCACCAAGATTCTCCGGAGTACGACCGAGTGAATGCACTGCATATGCGTCAGCTCTGCAAGGCCCTGAGGGACCGGAGCGTCCCTCGGCTTGCTGTATGCTCCAGCATGCATGCGCTCCGAAATGTTCCACAAGGTTCCAGCCTCTCCGTGTCTCCGTGTTTTGGGGGCTCGCCGCATGCCCATACTGCACATCTGTCACGTGCTTGTTTGCGCGTGTTCAGCTTCGTCGCGCGGTGTGCACGTCCACGAGGCAAAACCGCCGCATGGACACTGAATGAATGAATGAACTTTACAGCGGACCCCAAAGGGATCAACGGTGGATACCAGAGCAAGCCCCAGCAGGCCCCACCGACAAGGCGGCAAGACACCTCAACACCTCAAGGCCGCAAACAAAAACACACCGGGCCATGACCCCACCCAGACAGACACCGAAGCATGCAGAGGCGCACAACGGGGCAACACTACCAAAGTGATACGCACAGCAGAGGGCGGAATCCCCAGAAGTGGATAAAGCCAAGCACAGGGAAGGTCGCGCACACAGGCATCCCATCACCCAGCTACCACCACCCCTGAAGCACCCAGCGCTGCACCCTCTCGAGGTCTTGGAAGACCCACGCCTGGCTCGTGACACTGCCCAGCGACCGCTAGTGGAGAAACCCGCGTCCAAAGAAACACCGCAACCAAACAACAAAATACCAACGGGAGCCCGGCCGGACACTGTAAGCGGTGTTTTCGATACCTGGGGCAGCTCGAATACCTGGTTTGCCTTCACACAGTCCAGCCGCTGTCCGCAACAGATTGACCTTCAGACGCCTTCATCGAAGTTTGACCGGACTGCCTCAACCTGCTGCTCCGAATATGACGCACTCCAAATCAAGCACAGCACGAGCACCGTCTTTCGCTGTGAAAAGCTTCGGCCCTTTCCGGCGCACCGTCCTGTACCCGTACCGTACTGCACCTGTGGCGCCGTTGACGACACCACGCCTTGTAACCGTTACATGGATGCCAATTGCAGGCCGTCAGGTCCACCCCAAGGGCCGTGTCACGCCGGCCGCATCGCCGCAGACCGGGCAACTGCCTCTCGTCTGCACTCCCCCCATCATCAGTCCCCTCCGCTGCAGAGGCCGCAGTGCGCCAACGCGGGACACCCGACACCGTAACGCACAGGCCGGCTCATCAGCGCACGCGTGGCCAACACCTTGTGAGGATCGGTCAACGGTCCTACCCGCGGCACCAGCCCCTCGGGGCCACGTGTGAGCACCGTTGGGCACCGCATTTAAGCAGGGGGCTCACCGCTGCAACCGAGGGTATGCACCTTTCGCCCCGGGGCGCACCGACGTCGCGTTGCGCTCTTGCGCGGCAGGTTACCACTTCAGCACGCAAGATGAAGAGTGCAACGCAAGTAAGCGTAAAAATGAATGCGTTTACATTCGAATAGTAAAATAATTACGAACTTAGTGCAAATGCATGACCACCTGCCCCACATTTCCGAGGTCCCCACGCACATACAGTGACACCAGCAAACGCCCTCGCGGCGCACGCCCTCGCAATAAGATCCCAAAGCGCCACAACACGCACTCGCCTCAACGTTCCCGCACCGCACCGCACCGAACCGCAAAGCATCGCTCGCCGCCTAGGACTCCTTTCGGGCCGCTGTCGCCGCATCGCCCCCCGCGTCCCCGCCCTCATACGTCCCGTCGAACAGGCCGTACACCTCCTCCTCCTCTGCGCGCACCACCTCCCTCAAGGCCCGCAGGTCTGCCAGCAGGTCCCGACAGCGAACCGCCCGGCGGTCGCCGTCCTCGGTCCGCCGGGCCATGGCCTGGTGCACGGCATGCAGGCCGTCCAGGGAGGACACCAAGTCGGCGCTGGAAACGCGCGACACCAGCGCCAGGGCCCCCTGAAAGGAAGAGGGAGGCAGGCGAAGAGCAGTATATAGCAGCAGTATGGGACATGGGATGGGATCAGATGGGAAAATGGCAAGGTAGAGGCAAGGAGTGAGGGGGTGAAGGAGCGCCCGCCGGACATGGAGAGAAACGGACGAGCGGGGCAAACCGTCCGTCCCGGCCCAGCCCGCCTCGCCCTGCGCCGCCGCGCCTGTTGTCTGTGCAACGCTTCCTGTATGTTTCTTGCACCCCTGCCCTGTCCCGTCTCGTCCGCGGTTCCCTTGCTGATCCTGCTCACCTGCAAGCGGCCGTATCGGTCGGCCGCCTCCCACACCTTCCGACGCAGCTCCGAGATCCCTTCCTTCAGCGCCGTCATCCTTGGCGAGTTCTGGGGAGGGGCGGGGGGTATAGGAAATTGGTAGACATATTGATACTGCGCTGCTGCCAGAGCGAATATCCGATCAAGACCCGACTGTACCAGGACCTCCAGCGACGTGAAGGGGCGGGGGTTAAATTGAGAAAAATAAATAAACCCGCAGAACGAACCCGGGCACACCCAGCATAACGCAGTATACTTACTGAAGGGGCGGGGGGCGGCCCAGAGGCAAGCGCAAAATTAAGGGTTGTCGGACAAGATGTCTAGCACGCGAGTGGGGAGGGTCAAAGAAATAACAACACGCCCTGGAACTCAACCCCTTGGATTGACCGAAAGCCACCGAAGCGCAAGCAGGCGGCGCCACCCCCCATCCAGAGCGGATCGTGCTGGTTTCCAGGTCTACGCGGGCGCGGCGGTGAGGCGTGCTGACGGCCTGACTACCCGGCAGCGGGACTCCTGTTGCTCCCTCAGCCTGAAACGCAAAGTGCGATCTGCGTCGCGACTCGCACCGTCCAGTCCGGCTGCCCCGCCCGCCTCCCCAACCTCCCCCTCCCTGGTCTATCGATGCCCAGCCTCCCCCGTTCCCCGCCCTCACCTCCCCGTCCGACGCCGCCAGCTGCAGCTTCAGCTGCAGACCCGCCAACTTGTCCGTCAGCATGTTGATGCCCTCCACATCAGGAGGCAAGCCATCCTCCAGACTGGCCTGGGGTGGGTGATTGCGCACAACGGAGCGGATCGGATCGATTTGGATCGGCGAGAGCAGCGCGGCACAGCCGGAGCAGGACTGCAGGTTCGGATCGATTTGGATCGGCGAGAGCAGCGCGGCACAGCCGGAGCAGGACTGCAGGTTCGGATCGATTTGGATCGGCGAGAGCAGCGCGGCACAGCCGGAGCAGGACTGCAGGAGCAGTATCGACAGAGGCGGATGGCCCAACGTGATCCCACACCGGGAGACGCCTGGACCCGTCCATCCAAGCAACCAACCCGGACAAGGATGCCCAACCCCATGCACCCACGCCGACCACCGGTAACTGCCTGCAGCTCATTCAACTCTCCATCCAGCCCCGGGGGGGCCGCCGTGCGACCCGCGTTCGACTCACACTTCCGTGCCCAACATGAAAAGCAGTACAGCGGTACGGGAGGCGCCGTATTCCGCGTACTTGCCTTGAGTCGGTTCGCGGTGGTGATCAGCTCGTCCACCGCGGCGCAGTGCTTGGCCGCCAGCACCCGCAGCTGCGCCCGCGTGGCCCAGGCCTGCACGCTGCGGTCGATGGCGTCCCGCAGCGCCACGAAGCGCGACCACAGGTTGGAGAAGTTGCCGCCGATGACGCCGATGGGCAGCGAAATGGTCACCATGCACAGCAGCATGAAGCAGCCCACCGTAAAGCGGCCCCAGGTGGACTGAGCGTAGTAGTCGCCGTAGCCGACGGTGGTCAGGGTCACCTGCGGAAGGGACGGTGGGCGCCGCGGGGCCTGTCAGAAGAAACGGCGCCCCTGCCCCGCACCCCCTCTTCTCCAGACAACATCCACGTCGGCAGCCGAGCGGCCCCCTCCTCCCGCCGCCGCGTCAGAGCATCTCCCGCGGCCCGCACGCCGCAGAGGCGTACGGTTCCGGCCGGCCCCGGATTGCGGCCGGCCCGCGGCACCCGGCCTCGGATTCCCAGCTCCCAGCTCCCAGCCGGACCCAGCACCACCCGGACCCAGCACCGAGGCACGCACCTGCACACCCTGTGACGCGCACGGTGCCACCAC
This sequence comes from Eudorina sp. 2006-703-Eu-15, assembly GCA_003117195.1. NCBI lineage: Eukaryota > Viridiplantae > Chlorophyta > Chlorophyceae > Chlamydomonadales > Volvocaceae > Eudorina > Eudorina sp. 2006-703-Eu-15. The sequence goes on from BDSI01000037.1 coordinate 166,429, forward strand.
CCACCTGCATGTAGTACATGGTAAGCGGGATGGAGTCGAACCAGGTGTTGGTCACCAAAGCCCCCTCCACGTAGTAAACCACGGTGCCCGCCACCACCAGCAACACGACCAGCAGCACTGCCAGCATGGCGATCACGTCCAGGCTGCCGGCCAGCGCATCCACCACGATCTGGAGGTTGCGGAACCTGCCCGGGGGCAGCGGGCGGGCCGGGACGGATGGACGGGGGCGGGTGGATCAAGCGCGTTGGGTGCAATGAATACGAGGCCGGGGAGGGCGGAGAAGTCACCGCGCTGTGGTGTCAGCGGGGAGCTGCCGTGGTGGCAGGGTCCAAAGGGGTGTGGTGTGGTGTGGTGTGGTGTGGTGTGGTGGGGGGCCGTGCGGGCCCACGGCGTGGGTGCCGCCGGTGTGCGCCAGCGACCGTGCTGTGCTGTGCTGTGCAGCGCGGTGCTTTGCGACTCGTCCTTTGGGAAGAGCGGTGCGCCTGTGGTGGTCAGCAGTGCCGCAGAGCCGTGTGGCGCCGATTGTGATTACATTGTGAAGACCCTCGCAGCAAAGGACCGAAATGTGTGGGTTGTGTAACGCGCCTGACGTGCTCCGCGCACGTCCAGCGGCGTTGCCGTAGCGACACGGGGTGCCGCCTGCCCCCCACCCGGTCCTCCCCGTCGTCCCGCCCTTGCTGCCGCTAAGCGTGTGCCTTGATGCACGTGTCGGCGGCGGCCGGCCCCCCGCGCCCCTTTCGCCCCGCCCGCCCTTGCAGGGCCACACCTGGAGCTCACTCGCAGCAGCCGGAGCAGTCGTACCAGTCGGATCAGCCGGAAGATGCGTGTCTGAGAAGCGTCTGCACACGCACATGCAGCCGCACGGCGAGGACCGCAGTTGGAGACACACACACACACACGCAAGAGTGAATATGGTAAGTATATTGGTGCTTGGATTGGGTCGGGCGGGTCTCTTCTCTAAACACAAACGCGCACACATAAGGGTTTCCTTGTTCAACACGCACAGACAGGCGGCTCAAGCGACAGGGCAGCGAACGGCCCGAGCAGGGCAGCGGCACCACCAGCCTTCAGGACGCCAAGCCGGCATCGCCCCGGCAGCGCACCCTCCGCGCCCTAATTGTCACAGCGATGAGCCCCACGGGCCCCCAGCCCACAGCGTACAGTTGTTGGGCGCAGAAGCGCCCTTGGCATCCCGGTCGCACCCCCCGCAGTCCCCTCCCCCTGCTCCTCGCCGCAGCACCCCCGTCGGGCAGCACTCACTTTGGCCCTCCGGCCCGACCACCATGAGCTCCACGAGGAAGGGCAGGATGGCGGCCAGGTCAATCCAGTTCATGAGCTTGCGGGCGAAGCTGCGCAGACTGTTGCAGGTGAGCAGCCGCAGCAGGAACTCCACCGTGAAGATGCCCAGGCATACGTAGTCTATGAGACTGCATGAGAGGGCCGGCCGCGCGCAGCGACAGAGGTGGGTTGTGGGGGGCTGGGTGGGTTGTGTTGGAATGAGCGCATGGTGGGAGTTGGCGCGCCGGGGCTGAGCATGTTGCGGGGCGGCGCCGGGTGAGCGGTGCGTGGGGGAGGGGCCTGCATGGGATGGCAACTCAGGGCAAGGGACGCGCACCACGATGCCTGCCGGGTCATCCGGCACGGGCCAGACATGCAGACCCGCTGACAGTCGACTGCCGTACGGTACAACATCTAATCGTAACACGCGGCCCCTAGCGGCCCATGGCGTCCCCAGGCGAAATCCAAGTTGGGTCAGTCCTCAACACGCCCCGCACTGCCCTCGCCTCTCGGCAGCCTCCAGCCTTCCTCCCCCACCCCTTTCGATACGAACCCCTTACACGACATGCTGACATTGGCGGCGGCCAGGACGCTCACATGAGCTTGTCGTACATCGCCGTGCCGTCCAGGCTGGGTACGGACTCCATGCAGAAGGTGATGGTGTTCAGGATGATGGCGCACATCATGAATGTGGCGAAGACCACGGCCAGCGGGGAGTACTCCGGGCAGGAGAGGAGGAGGTAGAGCTTCACACGGGGTGGCCAGGCGCGGTAGCGGGCAAGGAAGCGGAGCCACCCGTCCAGCATGCGGCGCCCCAGCCCCCGGGCCCGCTGCGCGTCCTGCGCCGGCTGCTGTTGCTGGTGCAGCTGGTGCTGCGCGGCCGCCGCCTTGTGCAGCAGGCGCTCCTCCATGGCCTTGCCGCTGCGGTTTTGGAAGTACTTGACGAAGTCGGGGTAGTCCGCTGGGAGGGTAGGCGGGCAGGGGGAAGGAGGCGAGGGGAAAGGAGGAGGGAGGGATGGTGGAATGGGCAGGGCTGGGGGCAGAGTTCTGGGCCATTCGCACGGTTCGCCAAGGCCAGAGGGTCAAGCCAGTCGGCAACACCCTGGTTGCCTTGGTAGGTCACCACAGCAACAAGGCCACGAGAGGACATGGACCGCGGCAGCAATCAGACGTCACGTTCTCATGCCCTACCCAGGACATGGTCTCTGAATATGGAAGTCAACAGCGTGTTCACTTCAGCATCTGAAGGGGCTGCTTCCTGGCTGCAAGCCCTTATTTTCTCTTGCAGGACGTGCCATTGCGACAAATCCACCTCCGCTGTTGCGACGCCCTGCTGATAATTCATGGTTTCCACTTTCGCTTATGCGACCGGATGTCCACGTTAAACGAGGTGTCTAGTACATGCCCTCTCTGACAAGTCCACCGTATGTTAAGTTGTCGCTGGCTACAAAAACTACAGTATACCATTGCAATGGTGGAACATCGTAACCAAACTTGCAGTAGGCGAGCGACTATCCATGGACTTCCATTTCATATGTTCACGGTATAGTCCCATAAATGTTGGAAAAAATGGGCCCTCTTATATATGCCATAACACCCTAGTAGCTTTGCTCACAGCATGCCGAATAACTAAGGATTGCCGTACATCCTTCCCGAGCATGTCGCTTTCTGATTGAACTACACTTTTACAGTTGGTCCTCATACATTTTGCTTGCATCTGAATGCTAGGAAGCTCAGCCACTGACCTGTACGTGCGACGGTTGGTCCGTGTCGGTCGCGATACGGCCCAGGGAACAGGGTTGTCGTTGTGGCGTGTCGGTCAGTCCGCTAAAGGTCGTATTCAATACTTTGCTGCGTGCGTCGGCTTGGTGGCTACGGCGCAACGCAGTTCTGGTGGCCGTGGACCCGCAGCGTTCTGTGTCTGCTGGCAGGTTTGGGTCTGTTCCAGGTGCATACCTGAGGCGCCTAGACATTGTCAATACACGGCGTGTACAGAACCACAGCGGCCATGCAAAGTCTCCAGGGTTGCTGTGTGATTGGTCACTTGTCACGCATGGTCACGTTCTCACCTTGCCGCCGAATCGGGACCCCATGGGCGCCACAGACATCACACCACAAGCCCCGCCGTCGGTCAGCGCTGACTGTCCCCAACCCATCGCTGCCGTAGCCCGAAGCCGTGCCCTGCCCACAGACTTCACCTTTGCTTTTTTCCTGCACTGACAGCGACACGAGGTACATGGGACCCCACGGGCGAGTGTGCGCGAAACGCCAGCTGGGGCCCACGGACGTTACCAGTTGACCCACGGACGTTGGGCCCCCTGAGGATTCCCAATGGAGCAGGTAGGGCCACGGGTCCACCTTGTAACGGTGACTAGGCCGCCTTCGGGGCATCGGTCCGGGCATGTTTCCGCAGCACCGCAAGCTGCATCACGCCAGCATCCCCCGGGACCTCTATGCCAGGTGCCCCGGGCTGCGGCCCACGACAGAAGGCACCCTCATGTTGCCCCCACTAAAAATCACCCCATCGGCTGGACTCGAGTTATTGCGACGACGTGAGGGTTCACGACGGGGCTTGGGGTGTGTTATCGCTCGGACACATTTCTTTAATCGATACAACAGGGAAATATCCGCAGTCCGTTCCATCTCCCAAGACAATGACCCAGGGGCCCGGGCATTGGCTCGCCCGTGCCCTGCCTGGCGGACGGACCCCAGCACCCCACCGTAGGTCCCGCGGTCGGAACCCCGCCCGAGTGCTGCCGGCTGCGTGTCCTCGCCGCACCACGGCCGCATCATGTCAAGCAGTGCAGCGCGTCTCGTCAAGGCGTTCCAGACGTTTTCGCATGTCAAACGTATGGCGGAGCGGCGCGGGATAGAGCCGAGACCAAGACTTGAGTTCACAATTGAGGGACCAGCAATGGCCCGCGAGCTACCAAGCGCCGACGCACCGCCGAGGCACCCCTCGCTTATTTCTCACAGTACCGTACATACGTCTTTGTTCAACTGCCGCCTGAGGCCGCGGCAAACTACGGAACGGCCCCAGCAACGACCGGCGTCCGCAGCAGTCTCCCCCACTAAACCGAGACGTCCATCTGTGCCGGCCAGGCCTGGGCTCCTTTCGGCCGCATGTCTGGTTAACAGTGTTGGAGCTCCTGATGGTGGGTCAGGCGCCTACGACACATGCCAGGCGGTGCGGTGGGCGACCCCAGCGGCCCAAAACCCTCCCTAAAACCCTAGCGGCCCACTCCCAACCCGGAGGCGTGCACAATGCGTCCCAAATTTGCCTCAACCGCCCCCATCGACCGCCTCCGAAGGCCCGCGCGGGCGCCAGTCAAAAGGTCGGTCCTAACGCTTGAAGTCATTCGCTTTGACGGACGCTGTACTACGATGATCACAATACGAGGAGCCACGTGGGTGACCTACTAGGCAAAAGAGTCGAGCCGAGCGCACTTGGGCTCCGTCCTCCCTGAGTGCATGTCGCCGGATGCAAGAGAGTGTCCGCTAGCTATACTGGGACACCACCCGCCCCATAGTACGTCAAAACAAATATTCGAGCAACTTGGTCGGGAGCGGAGTGCACATCTGTCCCCCTGCTCCATCAGTCAAATGCAGCGCGCGTAATACCCAAGAGCCAACCGCTCGTCTGCCTGCCCGCCGCCTGCCCTGCGGCTGCAGCCCACCCCCTTCCCGCAAATCAACGGGCTGCCGCAATCAAATACCTGCCAGCCGTGCTGGCGCCAACGCAGCAAACGTCTCCATCGAACGACGGGCGTCTGGTCATTGATGTTTATACGGTTGATGCCTACCCTCACACAGCCTTTGCATCGGACGCCGTGGCCTCGGAGCAGCCTACAGGTCGGGTCCAGGGCGCGTGAAGCGGACACCCCACGGATCGCAGTCCTATAATCCAAACGCCGCACATCTTCTTGTATCTAAGCCAGGTGGGTACTGTTGTGTACAGGTCAGGCGGCGGCGAGCTGTCACTGCACGACACCTAGGCACGTCGCCGCGGCCAAGGGGGTAGCCTCCGCCAGCGCGCCTTGTCGACGATCAGCGCGCACAGCGGATCTCTGCCACACCCGCACACCGCCCAAAGGCACCCGCTGCTGCCCTTTCCAAGCCCCTGGAAGCCCCTGCGCGGCACAGCGGCGATGTCCACGCACCGTAACATGCCACAGGCCATACCCCGCCTGCGCCCTTCCCTGCCTGCCGACCCGACGGTAAACGCCGCACCTCCAACCGACCTCCTTATTCTCAGGCATCCCACAAGTGAAGTGCAGGCGTCATACTGAGTCATCCTCGTCAAGCCGCTTCAGCGCACGGAGTGTTCCTCGGTCCCGACCCCTCGTGCCACCGCACATCTACGTATGCAAACCCGCTCATGAGGTCCTGGTATTGGTTCAGCGAGACGACCACGCAGTCGCTCTCTCTATCGCGCGCCGAAAACACAACAGCCGCGTGCTGTGCGCGCGTTGCTGTGCGTGCTGTGCATGCGTCGCGTCCTGCGCCCCATCCAGGGAGGTGATGCGGTCACAGCGAGGCGGGGCGCGTGCTGCCGGCATCCACGTCAGTGCGGGGTGCGGTGCGATGAGCGCCAGCGAGACGGCCAAAGTCTCTCTTAGGGTGTCAGTCTCTCGGGTGATTGAAGGCGAGTGGCACGTGGGAAAACAACCCAACCTTACCGCGAAGCATCGAACCAAACCGTGGTTCCTCGTCAAATACGCACACACACGGCTCAGTTTTCTTCTACGCACACATACACATGCACGCAGCTGATAGCCACACCGACAACCTACAACGGCCTTAAATCTCCCAATCGTCCCAGCCTTTCGTTTCCACAACCGACCACCAACCATTGTAACATCCGGTCACCAGCCGCTGAACAAACGACACCACACACGCGCGCGTGCGCGTTGTGTCAGTTAAATGCATTCCGTACTCGGCGCGTTCGGGCACCGGGCACCACACCAGCGTTGCGCATATCCTCAAACATCGTCGTCTCTGGTAATACCAGAATTACCCCCGGCGGCGCCGTCGCGCGCGCCCCTCGAACGGCATTCCCACACATACACCGTACCCCGCTGAGTCATCTGTCTCAATGTCTAACGACCCGGTGCGCAGCGCGCCCAGCGCTCTCGGTCTCCTCGCCAGCCGCCTTGACAACCTGTAGCCTTGCAGCACCTATCACATATGCCTGCTCACGAACTCCGGCAACGGCAACTGCAACCCGCAGCAGCAACAGCAACACCGCACGCACCGCCGCTCTTGCGCATCCGCGACTGCGAAAGAGTCAGAACACCGCGCACGCTGCACGCAACCATCCTGCTCCCGTCCTGTCGTGCCTCGCCCGCCGCGCTCACCAGAGAGCCACTCGGACGTGCCTCCGCCGCCGCCCCAACCTGTCAGAACTCCGTTCGAACCCAACGTCCAGCACATGCCACGATACGTCGAAATGAACCCCCCACCAGTGCTAATTTTTTTCGCTCCGCATCAAGCAATCCTCTTCGTTCTGTCCTTCCTTCCTTCCTTGCGTCGTCGTCGTCTCCAGGCAGGGTTGTCGTGCGCCACGTATCCCCCGTACTCATCCCGCAGAACTTCCGCCGGTACTGTGATACTAAGTCTGTAATCGTGCCGACAGAAGGTCGCATTGGAAAACGCTCACAAGCACACTCCATTAGGGATGCGAACATGCCCGCAACATTGAGCGTCAGTGCCTCAGAAGGGCCCTATCTGCGGTCCCGCCCGGGGCCGAGACCCCGTCGGCGACAGCGCGGACGCGACCCGCCCCCTGTCCTCCAGCTTGCTCTCGTCCTCCGACAACTCGTTCGCCGGTAACAACCCCTGCCGGCTCAAATTGAAGACCGGCGTGGCCTTCGCCGCCTTTGCCTCCGCGCTCCACCGGCTGCTGCAGCTGCTGGAGGCGCCCCCGCTGCTGCCGCTGCCGCCGCTGACTCTGCAGTGCCCGCCGGCGTCGCTACCGCCGCCGCCCCCGCCACCGAACTGGGGCTGGTGCCGGTGCAGACCGCCGCTGCCGCGGTGCTCGCGCGATTGCTCGCCGCTGCTTCGCCTCCGCGCTTCGCGCTCCACCGCCACCGTGTTGCACGTGTCCCCCGCCTTGAGCTGCTCCAAGTTCACCCGCGTGTGGGGGTACATCGTCACCTCCACGGGCTCCGCGTCCTGCGCAAAACTGTCGCGCGTGAAGTCGGGTGCCTGCTCTCGCTGCCTGTCCTTGTCCTTGCAGGACGACCACACAGCGGCCTTGCTGCCGGGGGTGACGGCGGGGGTGTACGGCGTCCGGGTGCTAGAGACGCCCCAGGCGGAGAACGCCTGCGGCGGGCCACTGTTGCCGTCAGGCGGGCTGCTGCCGCGGGTCGCGGTTGGGGCGCGCGCCGGCGACGGGTTCGCCGCGGCGTCGGTGCCGCCGCTGCCCATCAGCGCCCCGGACAGCTTCTTGGAAAGGCTCCGGGTGATCGATCGCGCGGTGAGGGCCTTGGCGCCGTCGGGGCTAGGGGGCTTCGATCCGTGGGGCGAAGGCATGTTGCTGCCAGCGAACGCGGCGGCGCCGGCGCCGTCCGCTCCCACTGAACGCACCGTCTTGAGCATCCCCACCGACGCCGCGAGGTCGCCCCGCGGCGGCGTGACCGGGTGCAACACGGGCCCGCCCGCGTTGGCAAACGGCGACGGCGCGACTTTGGCCGCCCCGGCCGCCGGCGCGGGGCTGCTCGGCGACTTCGGCGATGATGAGACACCGCCGCCGCCGCTCCGGGCCACCTCGCCGTCCGGCGAGTCGCTGATCGCGGAGAGCTGCCCCATCCGGTGCTTCGCCGCACCCATCATGTCATCTTCTGACGAGCTGCTGCTGCCATTGCGGCCGAGCATGCCGTGGCTGGACGCAGGCGCGGCGCCGGAGCGGGTGCGCGCGAGTGCAGCAGGGTTGCTGGCGGAAGTCGACGCCAGCCCCAGGGTGCCCCGCCGGTTGTCGCTCTGGGTGCGCAGCAGCCCGCCGCGCTGACCGCTGCCGCCGCCCTTGGTGCTGCCGGGCGGCGGCAGCGGCAGAGCGTCGTAGTCGGCGGCAAACTCGGCGCAGCGGTAGACGGTCACGAAGTCACCGGTGCTGCTGACCGCCACCGACTTCCCGGACAGGACGTCCTCCCAGCCGGGCGGCGGGACCCTCTCGGGGGAGGCGCCGTGGGCGGCGCTGGCGCCCGCGACCTTGATCACGTTGGGGACCTGAACACGCGGACATGCGGGCGGGGGCCTGTTACCGTAACATCAAGCGCGACTCGAGCGCGAACCTCGCCTTGTCTGCAGGAAGTGCAGCTCCCTCTTGTTCTTTTCCCCAACTCCGTCGTGTCTCTCTTGTCCCGCGCCCAAAACACTAGAGGCCCAAAAGGGGGGAACACCGCACGCGGCCGGCCGGCTTACCCGGTCCCCGCTTCCGGGCCCCGTTTGACCGCCATCGAGAGGCGCCGTGGGTGTCCCACACGCGCTGTGTGACGCTGCGGTCCGACGTCCCCAGGCATCCCACGCCCACGCCCGTGCACCACCCTCCCTGTCGATCCCCGCGCCCCCGTTAACCCCGGCCCCTGCCGTACCTGCCCCTCAGTCGGCGATCTCCGTTGATACACGAGCAGCGGCACCACCTTGGAGGGCTGCCCGTTTGCTGCCACCTGCTGCTGCTGCCCGCCACCTGCGCCGAATGGATCCGTGATCTGTGCGATGGGCGTGCTGGGGTCCAGCACCCGTGAAATCGCCTTGTTCTGGCGAACGCCGACGACCTGGTAGGGCTTGACGCGCTCGTAATTCTCGACGACCCGCGGGTCAGTGACGTCCCGGCGGCGCAGCACGTCGTCCCAGTGCGAGAGCAGCACCATGGCCATGTCCAGGTTCTGGTAGCGGGCCGCGGCGTGCAGCGGCGTGCTGCCGCGGTCCAGCTGGATGAAGTCGAAGCCCGCCTCCCAGTTCTTGGCGTTGGGATTGGCGCCGTGGCGGAACAGCACGACGGCGGCGTCCGCGGAGCGCGAGGCGGCGGCGTAATGCAGCGGCGTGTAGCCCGCGTTGCTTGGGTAATCGACCAGCCTGCAGGCGCACAGGGGCACAGGCATGAGAGAGGGAGAGGGGTCCGGGGGATTGTGCTCCTTTCCCAAGGTGCGAGGCGCTGCGCAGAGCGTTGCTCAGGAAAGTGGGGCGCATGGGTGGTTTTGGTGAAGCGTGCTGGCTGGCGCAGGATGAGTGGCTAAGCCGCCTGTGCCCTGGTGCACACTCTTTTCACGTGTTCGACCCCGACCGTGGATAGTGCCCTGTTGTAGTGCCCTGGCAGCGACCGGGCGGTGTTTGTCGGTCTTGTTGGCGGGTTCGATTGTCATCAGTCCCGTGGGTTGCTGGACCTGGTTTTATTGAGGAGGGCACACATTCTCCAAGAAACATCGTTTCGGTGATAACGCAGGGTGCAGCTCCGTTCCAGCGACCCACTGCCTACACGCTACCCCGACAGCCCTGCCGGCTGCTACGGGATGTGTCGGAAGGGGAGGGGCCCGTTACCACCCCAAACACTCAGGTACACACCACCAACTCAGGCTGCTGGTGCTGATGTGAAGATGTTTCAACGATTTGGAATGTTGTGCGCATTTATGCCTCCATGCACTTGCAACCGAGGCAGGCCGGACACGTCGCCCACGCCCGGCGCCGCCTTGGCGCCCTTGCCCCGCCCCGCCCCGCGCTCACCGGCACTCCCTGCTGCGGACCTTCCCCGACAGCTCCACGAAGGGGCTGCTCAGGATCGCTTCAATGCACTCCGGATGGTTGGCGCGGGCTGCGTGGTGCAACGCTGACCTGCCCAGCAGTCGGTCGCCAATCCAGGGATCCGCGCCCTGCGTCGAGGAAAGGGTCGTCGGGGCGCCGGCGGACAGGACCGGACACGGTGTGTGTCATGACACATAGGACATGGGGGTGATGTGCGAGGCGGGGCAGAACACACAGGTTCTACCGCTTGGTCCCCTGTGCGCGAGGTGGCGATCGAGCCCCGGAGGCCTGAAGAGGACACAAATGAAACCCCGCGCACTGCCATGTCCTCCGCAGCGGCATTGCGAGTCGTCAAAATAAACCGCACTTCGCCAGTGGTTGCTGTTGGTTGCTGAATGCTGGAGGTTCTGGTGTGGTGTGGTACAACAGCGGCTGGGCGGCGGGCCGGCGGGATCCGCCCGTAACGAGGTGACACGTGGCACAACCATCGGACTGACCACCGGACTGACCTGAGACAGGAGGTACTGCACAGTCCCCGCGTGGCCCTTCTTGCAGGCGAGCATGAGCGGCGTGAGGCCCGACTCGTCGTAGCTGTTCACGGCTTGGTAGATGATGGGGTGCGAACGACCCTCCGGGATATTGTCGGGGTGGGTTTTACCCAGCTCGTCGGGGACGTTGTGCCAAACGTGTTCGCACAGCCGTCGGAGGACGGCGATTTGGCCGCTGCTGGCGCACGCATGGTATACTGTGCGGTTCTTCTTCCCAGCGCGCTTGTGGGACAGACCAGGATGTGTCTCCAAGACCTTCACAGCAGCGTCCACATCGCCTTCAGCGATAGCGTCAAATAATGGAGCTGCTTGGGCATTTCCCATTTATCCGTATGTTCTATGGAATAAAGTCGTCGGAAGGCGCTAAGCACCGGCGGCGACTCAGTGCAGTGGATGCCGGACTGTCAAGTAAAGCCTATTGAATGAAATAGACCGAGGATTCACTATTTAAAGGATCAGTGGCCACCAGCAGAGAGTGGCTTCCGGGCCGCACAACGTGGGCCTCTGAGCTGAAGCGCAGTTGGGTTTACGGCTCTTTCGGCGTCGTGTTACGTCGGCTGGCGTTTGCCCGTTGGGAGCTTGAAGTAGCCAACGATGAGAACCTGACAAGAACTTATATTCAGCGGCGTGTTGGCGTTCCTTTCAAAAGAATGCGGCTGGTGAATAAAGCCAAGGGAGCACTTTGACCGGCGTCGCAGTAAATGAGCTATTCGTGTATGACGCGTTCTCTACTCTCAGCCCGAAGGCCGCTAGACGAAGTACCAGTAGAATATTTCCGTCCATTAGATTCCCTCACGAGGCATCTTACAGTACGGAGGCGAAATAGTGGGCGCTCAGCACGCCACATCCTACAAGACCCAATAGGAGAGCGCTAATAGCAGTAGCATATCAGTAACATAAAGACATAAAGCGAAAATCAACGATGCCTTGCTAGTTGCCGAATTACACTTAAGCTTGAGAATGGTAAAGTGAACAAGAGATCGCCAGTTCAAAGTGATATTTGCACAAATACGATGCACGAAAAAACATTCATATGATCTAGTTGAATAATCCAACGCTGTGATGTGTCCGTCGAAGCAGTGGTAATGTTGTATCGCGATGGTCGTTGCAATACGGTAGTCATCACTGAATTTCGCACTTCGTTGTGTGACTGAGCTACCGTAATAGTTATATATATTTACTTGCTATTTGTTATATATTAATTGCCTGTTCGGCAGTTGTCTTGCACTGACCCCGTCGAGCAGGTTGACGGCAGAATGAAAGAACATCTTGCAATATGCTTTTCGTGTGCATGTTAATAATTATGTACATGACTCTTATCAGTATAGTATTGTTTTGCCGTATCTCTGGGCAACCCCTCATAGATGCCGTTAACAAAGAATATGCCGAAGCGAGCATGCGGTCCACCGGAAGACGCAACTCGCACTTGGTTGCCGCTGATGCTCGTAAATTATAACTACTGAGACACGTCCGGTCCTTACGATTTGGTTAAATGCCGTGACTGGCGGCCTTGATCGGTGCAAGGGTAATCTAATGATTACCCTTAATCGGTTTTTATCGGTGCGCCTACGCCATGTATGATGTGGAAGTTTCACAAGGAAGTGAGTGAGTGTGCGATTAAGCTGCAGGAGCGCGCCGTTGTGTTTGTGACCTGTCACCTATGCGAAACTTGTTTTGTCGGTTTCTTCGTACCGAGAGCGATTTATACCGATTGGACGTCGTGTTATATATTGCTCGTAGCACACTAGATAGAATCCACGTGCATCGCGAGAAGAGGCGTTCTAGCAACGAACTGTGCACGAATTACTCATTCAGAAGCGAACTGCTCTTATCCCTTATTCTGCCCGCGGGTTGGACTGCCCCTGACTGCCGACGGAGTACCCAGAGACTGCCTTTGCCAACCGTCTTGCAACGCACTGTACTCAGCTTGTTTACTGCGCTCAGCAGTTCCATTTCGATACTATATCTAGATCTCCCGAAGTGCCGAGCTTCATTTAAGGAATCGTGTTCACAGCAGCCCCCGCGGGTCATCGGTGACAGCCTTAACCGCCTCGCCACACACAGCACTGCACATGGAAACAGCGGGACCCGCGCTCCTTGTAGGGCGCGCAACGAGCCGGCACCGCAAGCGCACGAAAGACGCGCCCGCGCGCACCGCGCTCAAGTCATCCGTTAGGAACCCTAGAGACGTAGATCGCGTGTGTGCGCCGGAACGGCGAGCGCGCAGCGTTGTACCGCAACACCTACCGGAACCTCGTCGCCTCACGTCCCCGTCCCCGTCATCTGCCCCCATCATTTATCCACCGAGCCATATATCGAGGCATCAAACTTTGTTGTGCGTCTCGAAGCGCAACCCTACCGTACATCATCAGCTGACGTGACGATGTTTGGTCCATGTACAGGGAGCAGGAAGGTGCCTTGTCCGGCAATGAGCACGCGCGTCCTGCGCTCGAGTACGCGGGATCGTCGCAGTGTGCGAAGGGCTGCCGGTTTCGGACACCCAGCCTACCCCGACATCGTGGACGGTCCTTCGGAGGACGCGCAGCGGCAACAATTTGTTGGTACGTCGCACCGTCGGTGCATCGCACGGGGGCATTGGGGGTCCGTAAAGATGGGTTGGTCAAGTTCATAGCTAGGCAGTAGTGCAGCCAAGGGGCCCAAAGCCCGCCCCGCGGTCCTTTGAACCTGAAGTAACCGTTACAAGGTGGACCCGAGTCCCGACCGGGGGTTCCAACGGGCCCAGAACTTGCACCAATGCACCCCAGCAGGGCCCGGCCGCTTGCACCTGGGCCGCCGTCCACGGGCACCTGGCCCTTGGCGTGCCTCCTCACCCGATCGTGAGCTTACTCTCCGCAACGAACGGGCACTGCGTCGGCTCTCTGCCCTCAACGGGACAAGGTGTTCGGTCCTTGTGGGCATGAAGTTGTTCGCGTCGCCGGCTGTTGCACCTTGATGTAAAAAACTGAAGATCACCACGCCAGCGGTGCCGACACGTACGGTGGCTTTTAAGCAAGGACGTCGCAGCTGACGCCCCGTCCCACGCCATCAGCATCAGAGGCAGAATCTTCCGCAACCGGGACGTTGCCCGAGAACAGAGGATAAGGGGCCTTACATGTATGGCAGTCAAGACACGGAGCGCGGGCAGCACTACCAAAACGAGACTGCATGCAGCCACCGGGAACCACACCAGCGGGCCAGCACGTTCACGGCGGGTTGTCGTACCTGCCGTAGTGCCGGCAAGATATATTTACAAATTGCAATGTCGCCCAGTGGCCACCTCTCCTTGCTCAAGAGAGACAGGACGTGGGATGAGGGGCGGCGGGGCCCCACTTACACACACTGTTGCAATCCTAAACACACAGTCACGTAATCTCTCTCGCGGGAAGGTGACTGATTGCGAGGTGTTGATCGAATGAACAAGTCAAGAACCTGGTGGTTAGGAAGGGTTCTTGCCGGGCCGTTGATGGCCCTCGGCCAGAGCCAGGCCCGACCAGGAACCCGTCGTACATAACCAAAACACGCGGACTGACACGAGAACGCGCTCACAGAGGGCCCGTATGGTGGCCAGGGCCCGCCGCGTAGCACGCTTTCAGCACACGACTTCATCTTCGAAGCGCACAGCCAGATCGTCGGCTCCACTCAGTGGTTGCAAGTAGTACTCGTTGCTTGCCACCGCCACATGGGCGGCTGGCTGGTCGCCTCCGTTACGACACAAACAGGAAATCTTCGCACCTTACCCTACTACGAGTAGTAAATTCGTCGGATGATGAGCGGTCACGGTCCGCCAACATAAAAGTTGCCGAGGCTTCAGAGGTTCAGAGACGACGTCTCGATGGCGGAGTGAGCGGCGGTGCACATGCGAGTGGTCAACACACACGTCACGTTAAACGAATGCGTGTGCGATGGCAGCCCCCTATCAAGCGACGTTCAAGCCAATTGAACGGCGATAACTTCGCTGCTCGCGGCTCAGTAACCCTACACAGTATGTAAGGATACTATATGTATGTAGTACATACATATTCGTTACAAAGCAACCGGCAGCCTAGAACGCCAGTCGCACCGATGGGGCCGGAACCTTGCCGCCCAGGGAGCCCTGCTTGGACCACCCCCGCACACTCAAAGGCGCCGCATCCGCGCCCGGTCCCGGAGGGCAGCCGCCGTCGCCGATGCCGCCGCCGCCGCCGCCGCGGCCTCCGGATCGAGCCGAGCCGGACCGGTCCGGGCTGCAGGCCCGCACGGCATCCCGCGCCCCTCCCGCCTGGGCCGCCAGCGATGACAGCTTCCTGGACAGTGACCTCGCCAACGACTTGGCGCCCGAAGGTGACCTTCGGGACGCGCTTGTCGGCTGCTGCGGCGGGTACTGCTCGCCGCCCTCCGGCCCCGGCGTCTGCGTCTGCCCCTGGGGCCACCGGGGCGACCCCTCGCTTCCGGATGACCCCTCGGCGGGCTGCAGCTGCGCCATGCCGCTGCCGGACAGCGCGCCGGCCTCGCGGGCGGTCTGCGACCGCGCACTCAGCGAGCTGGCTTGCTGCTGGTGCGGGTGCGGGTATTGCTGTTGCCGCCCGGCGGGTTGGAACAACGGCGCATCTGAGAAGCCCAGGCTGGCAGCCTCGGTTGCCGACATGGCGCAGCCCGCGGCGCCTACCCGGCTGGCCGCCGGCGGGGACCACACGGGCGCCTCACAGTCCGCGTCGTAGGTCCCCAGGCCGCTGCTCTGCTGCTGCTGCAGGAGCGATGCCGGCGGATGCAGCACCGGCCGCTGCTCAGACTGAGGGCGGCCGTCCTGCGGCTGGCCCTCGCTGCCAAACGGCCGCCCGAGGCTGCCAACTGGGGGGGGCCCCGGCGCCGGCGCAGACGCCTGCAGCGACCGGGTTCGGGGGAGCTGCTGGCTGGGGCCTGGAGGCGCCCCGGGGCTGGGGCTGGGGCAGGTGCTGCGGGCGCTTTGGAGCGGCAAGGGCAGGATGGACGCGCCGGAGCGGCTGCGACCCATGGGTCCTGCGGGGGCCGCGGGCGCCAGGGAGTTGGTGATAGAACCCAGGATGGAGGCGGGCAGGGACTGGGAGGCGGCCTTCCTGGACCCGCTGGGCTGCCAGTCCGCGGCGCGGGGCGGCTGCTCCAGGGTGGGAGCGCTGTCGAGTGGGTCGGGGGCGAGGGATGCGGGGCCGACCGTGGCAGAGGCGGTCTGGAGGAGGGTCTTGGGAGAGAAGGGTGAAGCCGGGGGTCGGTCCGCGCCCATGAAACCCAGTCGCCTGCGGGGCAGTTGGCGCGAGTCAGAGCGGGCGCGAGGGCGACTAAGAGAGGCGGAGGCGTTGGCCAGGGCAGGTCTGCTGTGTGCATGAGCGGAGGGTGGCAGGCATGGGAGGTGTCATCCCCACTACCGTATTCGATCGCTTGGTTGTGCCCCACAGCTCTGAGCCAACGGACTGGCGGGGCGTCCTCTCTCCGTCAGCGCCGCCACCTTTGTCACTGCCGACCCCTCCTACCTGCCGGATCGGTCGGCGACTGGTGTGGCCCCGAGTCCGTTGCTGCGCCCCGAGGGCCCCGCGGGGTCCGGAGACGATTGCCGGGGTCCGGCGGCCAGCCCCTGCAGAAGCACCATCATGTATTCATGTACACCATTGTTGTCACCAGGCCTCTCGGGTCGTGCGGGCACAACCGCTGGCGTGCCTTTTCAGTATGGCAGTCGGAACCCCTGCCTCCTCCCTTGTTGTCAACCAAGTCCGCGGCACCCCAAGCGGGTTGTGGGCGGTTGTGACACGTCACACACACACACACACACACACACGGCGCCCCGCACCAACACGCATCGAGGAGTCACCGGTATTGCGGAAAGGGCATCGCAACAGTCGCCGAGCTATCCGGCGGCTGTTGTGCGATGGTGGACAGCCCCGGTGAATCGTGGCGGGTCCGCGAGCTCCTGGCGCAGTTCCATCCCCCGCGCATTGTACCACCCGCAAGGGATTCCCGGGTTGTGCCCCCGGCCCCCAAAATTGAGGCACCTCAGCACATACGCCCACCCACCCATCCACCCGCCCTCCCATCCATCCATCCATCCATCCATCCATCCTGCCGCCCACTCACCTGCAGGGCTGCTCCGGAGCTCGCTGGCCGCCGCTGGACCGCCAATGGAGAGAGGTTGTCTGCTGCCTTGATCTCGCCAATGCCCGCATCTCCGAGGCCCACACCCACACCCAGACCAAGGTCCTCCGCCCCGCCGCTGCCGGTGCACGAGAGTTCGCGGGACAGCTCCGAATCCTTCACTCGGGACGAACGGCAACAGGACGAACAGCATCGCCCATCCTTCATCGGTGACCGGTGCGGTTAGTATCAGTGCACGCGTGTCACGCGACATGAAGACACACGGTAAATGATTGCCGCCCCGCGCCCTTGGGCCTAGCTCCGTATGGATTGCGGCCGCAGCCCTGGCGCCCGGAATCGTGCCTCGCGACCGTTCGCACTGACTCGGCTCCTCGCTTATTGTCACATCTAACATGCCCGATCACGAACCCATCCTGCCACATCACTGTCACGCTGCCCCGAAAATGGGGCTCCGGCCCTGCCTGACTGTCTGACTGCCTGCTTGCCGACCGGCGTGTCTTACCTGCCGGGTATACCCCATCGAGCTGCGCTGCGCCACGCCACCCGCACCGGCGGGCGCTTTCGCCTGCTGCTTTTGCTGCTGCTGCTTTTGCTGCTGCACCAAGTTGCCCGCGCCCCCTCCCCACGCCCGCGACTCCCCGAACGGGTCGCTGATCTCTAGGATGGGTGTGTCGGGATCCAGCACGCGGTACAGCGACCGGTTGAGTTTGACACTGGGCTGCTGGCAGGGCCTGATGCGCGCGTTGTTCTCGACGACCCGTGGGTCGGGCACGTCCCGGCGGCGCAGCACCTCGTCCCAGTGCTTGAGCAGCAGCATCGCCACGTCCAGGCTCTGGTAACGACCGGCGGCGTGCAGCGGCGTGCTGCCGCGGTCCAGCTGCATGAACTCGAAGCCCACCTCCCACGTCTTGGCGAGGAGGTTGGCGCCGCGGTTGAGCAACGCCAGGGCCGCCTCGTGGGAGTGCGAGGCGGCCGCGTAGTGCAGGGGCGTGTAGCCCGAGTTGCTGGCGCAGTCCACCAGCCTGCGGGATGAGAGGGAGAGAGAGCGATAGGTAGTCGGATAGGTAAGAGGAGGGATGTGAGACAGGGTACGGGCGCGGAAAGGGGGTGTGTTCAGCAAGTGACCCGGAAATGTGTGCGCGCCTTACCGCCTTTCATGCTATCAACGTCAGATACCCTGCGGGGCTGCCCGCGCAGACTGCGACGGATTCCTTCGTGAGCAGCAGCCAGCCATGGCTGGGCATATTCGTGATCCATCGGCTTGGGTCACAAAAGTGCGGGGCACGTGGAATTGTTGATTGCTGAGGAGCCTACCTCCAGCCGTCCCGGCCATTCCGCTTTGCTAGGGCACGGGTGCCGGGGCTGCGTGCACTCACTTGCCCCGCGACGACCCGTTCCCGCCCATCTGCTGAACGAGCGGGTTGGAGAGGACGGCCTCGATGCACTCGGGGTGGTTGGCGCGGGCCGCGTGGTGCAGGGCGGTGCGCCCCATCAAGCGGTCCCTGACCCACGGGTCCGCTCCCTGTATGGGGGCAGCCACGCCACGCCATCGGGTGGGGTCATTCGCCCATCTTGCAGCGAGGTAAGAAGGACGTGCGCCAGCAGGGAATGTCGGTATTGCCCTTTTGAGTTGGCGGAGAGTCTGTCGCCGTGCGCTATCATGTGCCAGGTACGAGCCAGGTACGAGCCAGGTACGAGCCAGGTACGAGCTGCAAGAAGTACGGCGACCTTGGGAGAAGCCGAGGCCCACCTGGGACAGCAGGAAGGTGACCACCTGCACGTGACCCTTCTTGCAGGCCAGAGATAAGGGAGTGAAGCCTTTCTGGTCGCTGACATTGATGTACTGGATGATGGCGGGGTGCTGCCGGTTGGCCGACCAGTGCGACCCCGCCACGACGCCACCCTCGTCGGGCGCAGTGCGCCAGACGTGCTCACAGAGTGCCCGCAGGACCGTTACCTGACCGCTGGCGGCGCAGAAATGGTACAGCGTGCGTTTCTTGCTGCCCAGGCGCTTGCGAATGAGCTCGGGGTGGGTTTGTACGACCTCCACGGCAGACACCGCGTCCCCCTCGGCGATCGCGTCGTAAAGCGATTTCCCTGACGGCGCTAAGATGTTGCCCATTTGAAAGCCAGGTGGATTGCCGGCTTCAGTGCGCTAGTGCTGAGGAAAGGGCACGGCCGACCAAATTGGTCGCTTAGTATATGAACGCCTCCAACGAATTAGCACAAATTTCGCACGTGCCCCATGAGACAACCGCATCCTTCGCCATATGGGTATCTAGCCGTGCTTAACAGGCGAATTGCATGGTGATGCATCTCGGTGTCAATATTTCAAAGAAGGCATATTAGCATGTGCACTATGGATTTTTGTGTGTCGCTAATTCACGCACAGCCAAAAAGAAGGGTCAACCCAACCAGGTCGGTCGCTATTTTTTATCGAAGATAACAGACCAACAAACAAATATCTCATTGCATGAGCGCTATGCAACTGTAAGTGCTTATGGTCGAAGGTGTGAGCAGAGCTTTGCCGGATGGTGCGCAGGAAACCACATCGTACGAAGGAGTCACGGGTTCTGTTTCTCCCTCAAGTGCCAAACCAATTTTTCAAGGTATAATGATATTTGCTGCACAGATTCCTCAGGGTCTTTCGGGCGCCCTGAAAGGTTTTGCAAGAGGGTTGCAGGTTTTCAGGCAGGTCCTTTTACACGCGCAGAATAACAGCAAGTTCCCAAGACGCACAGACTCTTCACTCAGCAGGAATTATCAAGGCCATCATCAGAAATCGTCAGGGTAATTTGGTCCTGCGATCCTGCAGTTGCGTTCCTGTTCCGTCATTCCAGACTCTGTACCATGACGAAGTAATTTGGCGATTCACCCATGCGCACACAGGTATCACATACTGTGCATGAACCCTCCTCAAGACCATTACATGCAATCACCAAGAAAAAGACAAATTTCGGCCTCCCTTTGTTAGACAGGGTTCGGCCTGCACATATCGACGTCGTTGCGCCCTTCCTTGCAAAAGCCACACCAGCAGCAGGTGCCGTAAGTCTGCGTTGCACATATATGCGTCGATCCGTCGAAGCCCGACTCGCCCGACATCAGTTACAAATAGGTTCGCGGAGGTTGGTGGTTTTACCAAGACGGGCGCAGAACGACCCCATGTTCCAGCCAACGGTTTATTCCCCGCCGATGTACGCAGTGGATGCCATCGCATGCCAGCCAAACGGCGGCAGGAGGCATCGATGCCTGATACGGCCTGATAGGCTATGCTGAAGATTCGGCGACTGCGATTCACCGCTGGCCAGCAGCCAGGGGAGCTATCGGCAAAGCCTTCCACGCCCTCCACCACCTTGTGCACAATGGATCCGTTTCTAAAGCGTGATCAGCTGTGCCATTCCGGCAAACACAGAGAAGCTGCAAAGCTGCCAACCCCTGGGGGAGCACGTAGATTCCGTCCTGTTCCGTCGATGCCGCACACACAGCTATAACCCACAACACACGCAGATTCCGTACATGTCTCACACACAGCGATGACCCACAACAACGACATGCCATGGACAGCTCGTCCATTCGAAACCGCGCGGCAGCATCATTAGGCAAAGTCTTGGCATGCTGCAAACAGTCCCAGCTATACACAAGCCCCTCCACGCGGCCATGTCACAGAAAACATGAGGTCACTCAGCGCCCGCAACAGTTGTCTCAAGCTCCCACCAAGCGCAGCACGGCGTCCTCGTAACCCCCTTCCGCGCGCTAATCGTACAAACCTCGCGGCTCAGCACGCGCCGCGCGTCCTGAGCCGCAGCTTGGATTGCCTGAACTTGGTCACTCGAACACAAAGTCGCAGCTCATGACCGCGAGCGCGTCATTTGGGAGCTGCAGGAAGGTGTCCATGAACAGGTCGCCCACCTTCTCCACCGTCGCGGTCCCCACCAGCACGCCGCTGTTGGCCACCAGGCGGCGGCCCGAGGCGGACAGGTGCATGCCCTTGGTGGACTCCGTGGTCAGCACTGTGCGGATCTGCAAACCCACATGATGTACGGTGTACGGTGCACGTGGGCTTAGTCATGCACCTTCCTCGACACCGTCAAGCAATGACGTGGACGAAAGGCTCAGGTAGCACAAGGGCCCTTACCGCCCGTCAGGCAGCACAAGATCACCTCCCCTGTGGCCGTCAGAGAGCAGCAGCTAGGCTCCATTGCAGCCGACCGCATGTGCGGTCGGCGACCGGGCTCCGGGTAACTCTTTTGGGAGAGGGAGGATGTGCGGCACGGGCGCCGCAACCCCATCACCACTGCAATACAGTACCCTGCCACCCCTCCACAGATGTCCAGTGCGCTGCTACCCCTGAACCCTTAATGCCCCCGTCCGCCACAGTATCGAGGCGCGTATTACCCCCTTGCAGGAGGCCGCTGAGCTTTGCAGCTGTGCAATGCGGCGGACATGCCGCGGCTGTATGACCGCGCGGCCAGATCGCGACATCTGGCAGACCTGGCCAAGACTAAGGCATCCGCCCATACATGCATGCATCACGCCTACTGCACGTGCTATGAGGGCCATGCACGGGGCAGCCCAGCGCCGCAGCCCAAGGCGATGAATCGTACTGTCCGTACCGTACCTTGAGCCCCGGCGGCTGGTAGACCGGCCCGGCGGTGAAGTAGAAGTCTGACTCGAAGTTCAGGTTGACCTCCCCGGTCTTCTGGTCAAGCACACCCTGCAGCCCCAGGAGGATGAGGGGCAGGTGCAGCAGATGGTGCAGATGGAGCAGCAGCCGCAGCAGCAGCCGCAGCAGCAACAGCGGTCACATCTGATACAACCAGCCCGCCTCATGGCCTCACGGCTGCACAGCCGCCTGAGCTTTTTCGCAAAATCCAAAATCATCGGCCACTTCGCATCACCCAGGCCGCAGGAACATTAAGGGGCGTCAGCGGCGTCGTGGCTTGCGGAGCCGGACGCCCCGCGCATGGCCTGCGCGCACGTCTGTGTGTGAGCGTGCCGCTCCACGACCGCAGCTCACCTCCAAAGAAACCGGCCGGATGGCGATGTTGAGTGGGGGCGGGATGGGCAGCAAGCCCATCAGCATCGCCGTACGGTACGACATATCCGGAATGACGAGCACGCTGGTATCGAAGGACAGGTGCAGCTTGCCATCCCTGGAATTGCGGTCACAGCAAGGGTGGGGATGTGCCATGAGCAAAGTTCGCGTGTCGATCAGCCCGCTCGCAGATGGGCCCCCCCCATTGAGCTCGAGGGAGGACGAGGTCACAGGAGGTGCGACATGGACTCAAGACACAAAAGTCCCCGGGCAGAGGCAGATGGTGGTCAACGCTGTGCAGCGCACACGATCGCGCCACGATTCACAACTCAGTTGTGAGAGACACCTTTCGCACAGTGGATAACGCCTGAGCTACAGGACAGCCTGAGCTACAGGACAGCACACCCGTATCGCACGTCGCCGGCACGGCGAGTGGTATTGCGGCGGATTGGACGAATCATTAGCCTCAGAACGCTTGCAGCAGAAATCCCAGGCAGACGAGGAGTGCAAAGAGGTGCAGCTGACGTACGCACGTAACCCAGATGAGTGGCGTCGCAAGCCAGGGCGACTGCAGCTGCCCCTTCCCAGGGACGTTTGCTCAGGCAGTCAGCGCAGTTTGGCTATGCCCACCATTTTTCTATGCCCCTCACGCCTCACCACCAAGCACACACAGCCGATGCAGCTGTAAGACACGTCGTACAGCCGTCTGTAAAAATGTGAACCCTAACGACACGGATCCCTTTAGATTTACAAGCAAGATGATGTTTTCCTGCGTTCGGATATTCTCTCAAGAAGGCGTAACAGTGCTCTACTTGCCCGAGGTCAGTCACGGTGCCCCAGCCACCTCCGCCGAGCGCGTTGTAACGAAAACGAGGATAGAAGCTCACTGCCAGCTCGCAATCCTGGCGGGTCTTGAGCCGGACCCTTGTGTATTGGGTCACAGCGGCTTGTGCGGTGACAGAAACTGCGCGCCTGCTCGACACTGCCGCGGAGCGTGATGAGCGCAGCCGTTCAATACGACAGCTAGGCGAGGTGAGCCTGATGCTAGCCATGAATGGAAAGAATTAGAAACGGCCGCGGACGGAAGGGTCAAGATGTTGCAGTCAAGTCCGATTACGCAGGATCACGAGAGTTTCTTAAGGAGTAAGACTTACGTATAACTACGTAGGTTATATTTGGGAATCTAGTCTTGTCCCAGCCTTGCCGAAAGAAGATGACGAGCGACTGTTGTACCCGTACAGAAATTCACCCAACCAGGGTTGAAGACCGTTGTTTCCTTTGCGATTGGACACGCACGACGCGAATGACTAAGGAACGCAGACATAATGGGCGGGCTGTCCAGGTAGCAAACCTTTGGTCGTGAATCAGTTACAGGAAAGGCGCTAGTGACACCTTTCTGAGCTTCATAACTCAATATAATGCTGGTCTTCATACACGGCCATGTCCGCAACGCGCGATCGTGCGTACTCTCACGGCAGTTGCCGACAGGTGCGACGCTACGGGAACGCCGCAGGCATGTCGCAGCTCAACCCCTGGTGCATGAACTGTCGCTGTAGTACGTTGAGGCTTAAACTCACCTTTTCTGTTGCCGTTGTCGTTCCGTGTCGTACACCACCCCATGCCGCCAGCGCGACCTGTGCCGGTGCGCCGATGCTCCGCCTCAGCTTCGTCCTCCCCGTCTCCTCCCACCCCGCCGGGTGGTGGCGGTGCCGGCGGAGGAGGAGGTGGCGGTGCCGGCGCCGGCGCCGGCGGCGGCAGCGGAGGGCGCCCGCCTTCCGGCGGGTCGCCCTGGGGACGCGGCATCTTGCAAGTGGCTGTCGGCGTTTTGGGAGCAGCAGGTCGGTCGGCAGTAGTGCGGGCCCCATCCGTTCGATGCCATCCCGCACCTCCACATCGCCACCCTGGCCCCACAGCGCACTCAACACGCTGGCCATGGTACTGCCCAACAACTGCGCCTCCCCTTCCCCCCACTTGGCACTCAGGTGTCATGGCGGCGGCGCTCCCCAGCGTCCTCTCCACCCAGTGGGGCCTCCAGAACGCGGTGGATCTGCTCAACCAGCAGTTGAGGCCGCCAGGTGCGACGAGAACATATGGTCACCGGGGGGGTCAATATGAAAAGAGAAAAGAAACCCAGAAACGAACCCGGGCACACCCAGAAACCTGGGGATGCCGCAGGGGACCCAGGGACACAGCGTTTGGATCCTCATCGACTGGCGCGGGATGGGGCGGGGCCGCACACTTTGCGTACCATCGATATGCTCTTTGGCACCCCCCCTCTATCCCTATGTCCCTATGCGCCCGAGCAGGTCGCGTGGAAGTCGCGGGCGCGCAGCTGAGCTGGCTGGGCGGCAACGAGCTCCAGTGCGTCAAGGTGTACGACAGTCCCCGCGGCGGTCAGATCCTGCTGCACCTCAACAAGGTCAGCACCTCGTCCAGCCTCTGGAGCATCCTTATGGGTGAGCGCGACTGCGCGAGGCAGTAGCCTCCAGAGGGACCCAAGAGGGCCCCGAGTCCGCGCTGGGGCCCCAGTTCGTGCGGGGCGGGGTGCAGGGAGGCAGGCACCGGCTGGTGTGGACGGCGGCTAGACACACGCGGGGTGCCGTACCCTGGCGAGCGAGCATGGGGTTAGAGGAGCATCCCCATGGGGGCCCATCATGCTCTGTGTTTTGTTTAAAGCGGGAATGTGACGCTGCAGGGTTGCCGACTGTACGACTGTACGACTGAGGTGCGGTACGGGATGCCGGCCTAGGCAGGCAGGAGGTATGCGCGCGGCCAGCCCGGCGCCAACTGGCGTGAGGCGCCATAGTGGTGCCCGCGGGTTCGTGTGGGGGCGGCGCGGCGCGGATGACCAAACCTACCCTGCCCATGCCCCCGGCCCTGCCCCCGGCTCTGCCTCCTACCTTGCCCTGCCCTGCCTTACCGCACATGTTCTGGCTCGGGTTGGTCCGCGGACCCGCAGGTGGCGGCAGCTACAACCTGGTAATTGCCAAGCCCTGGATCAATGCGATCTACGACACGCGGATCTCGGATTTCAAATTGATCCATTTTATGGAGAGGGTCGGTATCCTTCGGGCTCCGGAACCAGCACCATCGCCCGCCATCCCCAGTGGCCAGGGCGATGGCGCGGGTCAGCAGCTGCAGCAGTCACAGCAGCCGCAGGGAGGGGCGGAGCAGTTAGGGCAGGAGCAGCAGAAGGCGGGTCCGGCGCAGCGCAGCAGGCCGAAGGCGGGGCAGCCGCCGGGGCGGCTGTTGGAGGTGCTGGGCCGGGTGAACAGCAAGATGGAGCTGAACGCGGATGTGCGGCTGGGGCGGATGAACCTGGTGGTGGCCGATGGCCTTTTGCTGGTGCCGGAAGAAGTCAGGTGCGGGAGCGGGGTAAGGCAGTGGCAAGGGGGCTGCGGGCGCGTGGGCCGGCAGAACAATCAGCTGTGCCCGGAAAGCCCTGGCCGAGTCGCCGGCATTGAACGGATCCGCGTCCTGTCCTTAGAATCGCGGCTGATCGCGGTAGAGGAAGCAGGGCCTGAAGAAACCCGGGACAGAGTGTTCCGCTGTTGAGCTTGGCGCGCGCCCGCACCCACTCGAACTGCCGCGCCCGGCCGTCGCCCTCAGGCAGATCCTGGGCCCCAAGGTGCACATCACGGGGGCGGTGGGGGACGGCGAGCTGCGCGCCTGGGCGGAGGAGGTCGGAGAGGATGTGTCCTGGGCCAGCCGGTCCGCGGCAGCGGCGGCCGGGAGCGCACCGCCGCCGCTGCCGCCGGAGGAGGTGCGGCGACACCCCGGGCGGTACCGGCCAGGAGTGATGCAGGTGCGTGTGGTGAGCGTTGATGATGCAGGTGCGATGGTACAGACCCTGGCGCCCACAGGTACTCGGGCACCCTTCAGTCTTCAGATGTCATATGTCAACCACGGCAGCGACCGAAACTGTCATGGACTCGAGGCGTCGCCCTACCCCTCAGCACTCACCCTCTCCCCGACTGTGTTGGGTTGCCCTGGTGTGGGAGTTAAAAAGAAATGAGCAGCCCAGACACACCTCCTCGTCCGCCGTCGTGTGGAGGGGTCAGGTGAAGGAGAACCGGCGGCCGCGGAAGGGGCAGGGCGAGGAACGGCCGTCGCAGCCGCCAGAACCCCAAACCACCAACCGCCACGGCCTTCCTGCCGTAACCCGCCCCCCAAACCTCAGGTCCTGTCGGAGCACCTCCGGGGGGAGCTGCGGCTGTGGGACGCCGCCGACCATTCGCTGCTCCACCAGCCCGCAACCGCCAGCCTGGACCTCACCCCGGCGCTCTCCAGGTGGGTGGGTGCGGGGTGGGTGCGCCGACCCGGGGGCCAAGTCCGGGCGCTCCTGCAGGGGCCGCCCCGCGCCCGCGCCCGCGCCCAGTGGGGCGCCATCGCCCCTCATCGTTCTGCGCCCGCAAGTCGTGACCGATGTGAAAACTGCGAGACAACCAACCACAAGCGGGGGGAGTGCGGTTGCCAACGGGTCCAGGGCCTTTCCCCTCGCGGTCTGTATTAGTAATAATCCGTTACCAGCAGGTGGACCGAGTCTGTGCCGTTCTCTTGTGCTGTTCTCTGTGTGCTGTCCCGCAGCCTCGCACTGGCGGCCGCCAACCCGGTCCTGGGCAGTGTGGTGGAGGTGGTCGGCGGCCGGAGACTCAGCGGCACGTTCAACCCGGCGGGCGGCAGACTGCCGTACCACGCAGCCACGATCGAGGTACGGCACCGACGGAAGGGTGTACGGCGTGCTGCGCACACCGTGTCCGGCATACCGCAGCACAGTACAGTATTCTGGATGGGCGCGCGGCGCTCGGGTCACTGTCTCTCACTTGTCCGTTCCTCCCCACCCCGTGGACGTCATGACACGCTGACAGATGGACCCCGTGGTTCTGGAGCTGGGTCCGTCCTCCAACACCCTGAAGCTGCTCGGTGAGCTTGGCCTGCCGGCGGCAGCGGCGTCGGCATCGGCAGGCGGCCGCGCGGACGGGGCCGACGGTAGCTTGGGGCCCGGGCCTGCGGGCTCGCTCCGGGGCGTCGCGGTCTCTCGCATGCGGGTGCAGTACAACCGGGACGGCCAGGTACACACAGACAGGGTGGATATGCGCTTGGGCGGCGGCGGCGGAGCAGGAGGAGGCGGCGACGGCGAGGGGCAAAGTGGCGGCGGGGTGCGGCTGGCGGTGTGGGGCGGCGCGGACCTGCAGCGGGACCAGCTGGACTTCACGCTGGGGGTGTCCCCGGAGCCGCTGCTGGGGGCGCTGGGGTTGGGCGCGGCGGGGCTGCCGCCGGGGTACCTGCTGCTGGTGCCCGTGCGGGGCGCGGTTTCGGAGCCGCGGTACGACATTGCGGCGGCGGCGCTGCGGCTGGGGCAGCTGGGCGCGCGGCAGCGTGCGGCGCAGTGGGCGGAGAGGGAGCGACGAGGTGCCGACGGGGGAGGCCGAGGTGCGCGGGGGGACGGGGACGGGGGCGTGCGGAAGTGTGGGTCAAAAGCTCAAAACGAAGACCCAACCCTGGAACGAACCCGGGCACACCGTGTGGGTGGTACGACCCTTTCTGCTGCGCCCTGGCCCTGTCTGGCAAGGAAACTTGTGTTGCGCATAACGGCGTACGCTGTGTCTGCTCTCATGCCTGGGCTGGGGCTACAAACACACACACACACACACGTGCGCGTGCAAGTCCGAACCCACAACCGTACTACCACCCGTATCTTCCATTTGGACGACTTTGACGTTCTTTTGGACTCCCTCCTCACCTCTACCTTCATCGCCTTTGGCCCAGCGCTGGTCCGCCAAGTTATTGGTATCCCCATGGGCATCTCCGCCTCCCCGTTCATCGCCAACCTGTTCCTCGCCTGGTACGAGTTTCGTTTCCTACGCCAACGCTTCCTGCCGACTGTCGACGCCACTGACAAACGCATCCTCAGCCGCTTTCGGTACTCCCAACGCTACCTCGATGACCTCCTTTCCCTCAATAACCCATACCTCCGAGACCTTCTCTCCGTCAACGACACCCTACGTAACCTCCACGGCATCTACCCCGCTGAGCTCGGCGTCTCCCCCCAGAAGCACAACCATCTGCCCGCAGGCCACATGCCTTTCCTCGACGTTCTCCTCGTGCCCGACCCCATCGGCGACAACAGCCGGTATCAGACGCACTTGTACGACAAACGTGAACAACCGGCCTTCCAACGCGTCCGCCTCTCCCGCTTTGTGGCTCGAGATTCAAACGTCAACGAAGCCAGCAAACGCAACATCTTCACCGGCCAGTTCCATCGCCTTTTGCGCGTCATCACCTCCGTCGACAACTTCTGCATCGAGATTGCCCACCTCATCCGCGCCCTCGAAGCCCAAGGATATGCCCGGCAGCAAATGCTGGCGCGCCTCCATTCCCTGCTCAATGCCGCTCCCCACGCATTCTACTTCGCCCGGCGGACTACCCATCCTGACATCGTCGCGGTCGTACGCCGCCACCTTGCCGGCCCCGCCCCCTCCACCGCTCACCACTGATATCCACTGAGCGACCCACATCCCACGTGTAACCACTACGTCACAACCTCCACGCGTTCCGCGGGGTATCACATGATGCCGGGCAGTCAACTCGGCCATTTCCCACGGCCATATCTACATTCGCCCACCCACCGGCTGAACCCCGCAACGCACTCCATCGCCTCCCCCACCTCTCCCACTCTGCCGGCCTTTCCAACCCCACCCACAACGCTTGGACCGGTGCCCCGCATGCATACGGGCATCCCGTCCGTGACCGGGATCGGTGGGGAGCCAACCTTTCCTCTGGCCCGCTACCCGGATCACACCCGCATTGTCCGCACATATGTCCTTACCCCACCGGCCGCTGGTACACTGGCGTCCCTTCCGTACACTACCGTACGGCATCCATGCCGCGTTCGTACGCGTCCCTGCCTACAAATCCCTCCTTCCCCGCTTCTCATCCGTAGCCGCGCCACCACAATAGTAACCTGTTTGCTTTCATCCTGTTTGCTTTCACTTTGTTTAGTTACTGTATTCTTTCTTGCTCCCTTCCACTTTGCCTCACAACTTGCTTCCTTCCGCGTTCCCGCATGATGGACGACCGACGCTGCTTCCGTGGGGGCCATCACCATACATTCGTCATACATTTCACAGGTCGGTAAATAATCCGTTTGCGTGCGTCGTGCGTCTCCGTATTTGGTATTTGCGGTATGATTTGCCTTGCGGTGGTGACGCGGCTGCCTTGTCCGCGCGCCTGCATATGGTAAGTTTTTTCCTCGCAGGTTTTTTGGTAAGTATATTGATACCTGGGATCGGGCGGGCGGGCGGGTTGCACTTCTAAACACACGTGCGCGTCTCAGTTGCCGTACTGATACCAGCACATTCGGCGGCCCACCGCAAATCGGTTCCATCCTTACGCTCTGCGCCTCTGCCCCGCCCCGCCCCTCGCGCGCTCCGCTGCCTCTACCCGCCCAGGCGGCCTCGCGGTTGCGCTGGCGGCGGGGCTGGGCGCGCTGGTGGACGCCGTGGACCCGTCCGCGGAGCTTCTGGCGGCCATTGACCGGCTGCTCCAGCAGGACTTGGCGCAGGTGCCGCCCCCGCTGTCGCCTCCGCCAGCGGCGGCACCGTGAGGGGATCGCGGCCAGCTGTGCCGATAATGGCCACCACAGTGCGCTGCAGGCCATTTGCGGGACGCAGCGCGCGTTCCTTCTGCGCCCTCCCCTCGCCGGTCGCCTGCTGCATGAGGAATGGGTATGCCTTGTTGTGCTGTGGCGGGTCAGATGCTGATGCGGCGTCGTGCAGGGCTTTAGGCCGAGGTGGGAGGTTGCGTGGGACAAAGGCGTGGGACGCGACCAGGCTCCCGACGCCGTGTGCTGCTGATGTTGACGGGTCTCTGTGCGGCCGTCCGGTGGCTGTCCGGTCGGCGGCAGATCGGAGTCCGGAGACCAGCGGGCGGCGAGATGCGGGGGTCAAGAGGGGCGCATACCGTACCTACGGTCCGGATCAACAACTGGCAGTGAACACACACCAGAGACGAAGCAGCCTCCCGGCGTCTCAAGTCCGCAACAAGCCTTTGCCCCACCGGGTGATTGCTTCGACGTTCCCCGGCATCTGAAGTCAAGTTGATGACGAGGCGGCTGAATACGGTCAAGATGGGCAGAGCATCATGCGGCAACCCTAATCGCCTTCCACACCACCACTTCAGAATCACGTACCAACGTA
The DNA here is from genome assembly GCA_003117195.1 of Eudorina sp. 2006-703-Eu-15. Classification (NCBI taxonomy): domain Eukaryota; kingdom Viridiplantae; phylum Chlorophyta; class Chlorophyceae; order Chlamydomonadales; family Volvocaceae; genus Eudorina; species Eudorina sp. 2006-703-Eu-15. The sequence goes on from BDSI01000037.1 coordinate 196,326, forward strand.
CCAACGCAGGAAAGGACCTCCCACCGGCAGTGCAGGTGGCAATTCACCACTGGAGGAGTCACGAGGGGCAAAACAAACAGAATTTGCCTGACGGTACGGTTGCGTCAGGCATTGTCCGACAGCTCCAAACTCGCAGACCCCGCCACCCGCAACGCAGCGTCGGGGCCGCCCGGCCTCACAGCGTCGCCATCGCCCCCACCCGCTGACCGCCGCCCCCAGCTGCAACCCCTGGACAGCACAGCACTGCCATGAGCCTCCACATCCACCTCGACCGCCAGAACCCCTGCCGCCTCGGCCGCGGGTTGACCGGACTCCTCCGGCGGGTGGTTACCGTTGCCGTTACGGCCGTTGCAGTGGATGCCGCAGCCCAGCAGCTGCACGCTGCCGTGCGCGCCCACCTTGACTCCGCTATCGGCGTTGCCGGAGAAGATGCACCGCAGCGCCGTCGCGCGCGCGCCGCTGCCCTCAACGCGCAGCCCATGACCTTCCCGCACACCTCGCCCTTGCGCGTCATCCTCCTCTCTGGCTGCCCCCCCGCCGCCGCCGCCGCTGCTGCGAATCGCGGTGACGACACAGCCGTTGCCGCTGGCAGTGCAGCCGTCCAGGTTGGCGCAGCCGCCGGCCGCCACCACCACTCCGCTCCCGGCGTTGCGCGACAGTTCGCAGCCGCGCAGGACGGCCATGGAGCCGATGCCGCCGACACGGAGGCCGCCCTCGCCGTTGGTGTGGAGGCGGCAGTCGCGCAGGTCCGCGGTGGCGCCCTCGCCAATGGAGAGGCCGTGGGCTGCGTGGGAGGACAGCTCGCAACGAGCGGCCATCAGCCGGCCGCCGCGCGTACCCACCTGGTCCCCGGGGAAACAAGTGAGGTCAACGGATGGGTGGGGTAAGATCGCAAAGTAGCAGTAGTTTGGCATGTGGGTTGCCAAAGTAAAGCAAAAGGGTGAAAGAGAACCTCAACGAGCCAAGCAGCCTCAGCGGTACCGTAATCGAACCCGGCGCAGGTGGCCGATTCCAGGCAGTAAGCAGGCAATGGCCGATACCGTAGCCCTCGCATTGTCCGAAATCTTGTGGGGCCTCTCCCTTAACACCAACAGCTTGCAGCTTATTCCCCCCCTTACCATCGCTCCCTGCAGGCAGTTCGTCGCCCGGCACTCCTCCAGGCTCGCGGACGCGCCTGCGGTCACCACCAGCGCCGCCTGGCTCCGAAACCCCGCGAACGACGACACACGGGCCACCAGCGACGAGCCTTTGCCCTCCGCCAGCACGCCCGGCCCACCCCCGGCCGTCACCGCGTCGCCAGCGCCGTCCCGTGCCGCAGCCTCCACCGCGTTGTCGTCGTTCCCCACGCTCCCATCTCCTTCGGATCCCTGCCTGTCCCCACAAGCTCTCCTGCCGTCCGCGCCGCTTAGCTTGCAGCCCGAAAGCTCAAGGCAGCCCCCCGCCAGCACCGCAGCGCAGGCGCCGCCGAAGCAGCGCAACTGGCAGTCCGTGGCGGTGACCGTGGCGTTCTCCCGGCAGCAGAGCCCCTGTCCAGCACCCAGCTCCAGGGTGCAGCGGGACAGCGCCAGGGTTGCGTCCGAGGCCTGCGCGACGGCCACTGCGGAGCCGCGGACCAGGCAGGACTCCAGGGAGGCGCTGCAGCCCTTGCCCTTCACCTGCGCGGCGAGGCCCAACGCACCGGGTGGGTGTTTCTCTCGGTTGCCTCCCCCCCGCGGTACCTTACTTTTGTCAAGGATGTTACAACGCACCCTGACAGCCGAAGCTTCCTATATCGAAGCTTGCTATATGCTATACCCCTCCGCGGCATCCTCATGAGCTCATCCAAGCGAACCACACAGTCCCCCTGTGACCAGGAAGGCTTCCGAGTCCTGAATTCGTTCCCTTTCAGCGAGCAACGCAGCCCGTTGTACGGTAACTCCCTTCCGCAAGAATCCCCCGTCAGTAAGGAAAACTGCGCTGGGCGGGCCATGGGGTGTGGGTCGGGCGACGGATGCAGCGCCGGGTGTGGCACACACGCACACAGCAATCTGCCGGCTCCTGCCAGAGGGGAGCGCTCCAACGAAGCCGCCGCGCAGATCCGTACCTGCAGGCCCACGCCGCGGCTGCTGCTCCCCAGCAGCAGCTCACACCGCGTCAGGGCCAGGTTGCCGCCGCCAATGTACGACTGCTTGGTGACGAGCAGCGCCGGCCGCGTGGCCGGCGCACCGGAGGCCGGCGCGCCGCCGGCCGATCCGGGGCCGCCGTCCCTGTCCCGGACCGTCACGTCCATCATGCGAGCCCCCTTGGCCGCGAACACAAGCTGCTGCTCGGGACTCAACTCCAGCGCACCGTTGGTGAGCCACAGGGCGGGGGCGGTGACCTGAGGATGCGGCAGGTGGCAGGAGGAGGACCCGGAGGAGGAGTTGCGTGCGACTCACGAGTTGCGATCACGTGGTTCGCATCACCTCCTCATCGCATATATTGTAACGATAATAATACTAGATATGCTACGCTATGGACTCAAAGAGGGCACCCTGGTCATTTGTGTGGAGGGGATGCGGGAAGGAGGGAACGAGGTGGCAGGTAGAGGTTCAGGGTGTTGCTCAGGTTGCTTCTGGGCACCTCTTCCGCGAGCTGAATTCATGGATGGGCTCCCCAAATCTTCAAGCTTGTGTATGCACGGGGAGGCGGCACGTAAACAGCACGGCAGCAACACGGCTCCCATGACACATTGCCAGGACAGGAAATGCTTGCGGCCAGATGCAACCTGCCGCATCGCGAGGCCGTGGAGATGGCTGCTTCATCCCTGCCAGGCGCTCAGTTGCCCCAAAGAGGCGCTCAGTTGCCCCAAAGAGGCGCGGGTCCAGGCCTTGCCACATCCGCGCAGCCGCCCCACCTTCATGGAGGGCGCCGCCAAGGTCCCCGCGAAGGTGACGCCTTGCAGGTCGATGGTGGTCCCCGGCCCCGCCCGGTCAATGCACTCCGCCAGCTCCTGCAGCCGCCCCGAGGACAGCTGGATCACGGTGCGCGCGGCCGGGTCAAGCAGCGCCGCGTCCGCGGCGGCGGCGGCCGCGGACGCGCTGGCGCCGCTGTTGAAGGACCGGGCTGCGGCCGCCGCCGCGGCCGCGACGGCCACGGCGACGGCCGGGCGCGGGACGGGATCTGGAGCTGGCCTCGTCGTCGTTGCCGCCGTCGTCATCGTCGTCGTCGTCGTCGTCGTCGGCGGCGGCGGCGGCGCGCCAGTGGTGGTGGATGTTGCAGTGGTAGTGGCGGTAGAGGTGGAGTTGGTGGCAGTGCTGATCACGGGTGGGCAGCTGCCGGGGGCCCCACTCGCGGCCGAGGAGGCGGTGGGTGAGGTGATGCCCGCCAAGGCCTCGCGGGCGGCTCCCTGTTGGGCAACAGGCAACGGGGTTGCGGGTGACGACGGGAGGAGATGATTATCTCAAGCGCAAAGCTCATACATTTTCGCAAGGACCAGGAACCCAGAGGTCCGCATCAGGGACCAGACCAATTTGCGCATGTTTGGAGGCCGAGCAAGCATAAATAAAAAGCGTGAACGTTTCGCCAGGCATGCATATCTCTGCAGGGCATCGCGGGGGCGAACGGTGAACACCTCACCTTGCGGAAGGTGGCGCTTTTGACACGTAACCCGCCCATGCCCATCGGCGGCCGCGGCGGCGGCGGCAACGGGGGCGGAGGAGGCGGCGCGATACGCTTCGCGCCGCCCAGCCCGCCGCTCGCGGCAGCCAACACCGGCGCCGGCTCGGTTGTGGCGCGCGGCAGCGCCGGCGGCGGACCGCCGCCGGCGCCCTTGCGCGGCGGCGTGGGCGCAAAAGACCGATTGCTGGCAACGGTCGGCGACGAAGCCGTCGAGGCGGTTATGTCGGCAGTGGGTGTCGAGGCCCGCGTCAGGGACGTCCCACACGTGGACGCTGCACCGATGTCGCAACCCGATCCCAGCCGCAGCAGGCCCACCGCCAGCGGCACCGCTGATGATGCTGGCGCAGTCGCAGCGGCTGCCGCGGGCGCGTCAATCGTCGGTGCAGCGTCCGTGTCGACAGCTCCGCCCCCAGAGCTGCCAGCGCTGCAGCTCGGGTCTGCAGCCTCCGCCGCCGCGGCGGTGGCCCCTGCGAAAGGCGTGGTGGCAGGCCCAGCGTCGGGCAGCGTTGCAGCAGCCGCGTCCGTTCCAGCGCCGACGGCGTCTGCAACCATCTGCGGGGCCGCCTCACCCGTCTGCTCCTTCACGTCCGCCGCAGTCTCTGTGGGCTGCGCGATCGCTGTCAAGGGGCTGCAAGCTAGCGGGTGCTCGGAGGCGCTAACCGGCACCGGCTGAAGCATGACCGGAGACCCGGCGGCAACCACCCCCGAGGGCGCATCAGAGGCAGTGAGATTCAGGGGCCCTGACAGAGAGGCCTGAACCGCCGTCACCGTACAGTCTTCAGTGCATCGTTCCGCGGCCGTCGCCACAGTGTCGCCGACCGGATGTTGTTGCTGCTGCGGTATCGTGCGCCCAGCTTCGGTAACCACGAGAAGTCCGTCACCCAATCCATCTGCCGCCGCCTCGTCCGGTGCCCTCGCTGGCAGGGGCGACAATGGAAGAACTGGCGTCGTCTCGGATGCCGCCGTCACCAGCGCTGCCGCCACTTGCTCGCCACGGCCCTTCACTCCCCGCGCCGGAGTGGTGCCACCGCTCGCGTCCCCCGACGTCGGGCCCCCAGCTTTGACCGACTGGCGCGTAGCCGGGGCTGGTGAGGCCGAGGGTCCTGGGCCCGCCTTGGCGCCGCCCGGCTTCGATTTGACGGCGGCAGGAGAGCGGCCCTGTGCGCCCGGTGATGCCACCACGCGGCGTGCGGCCGGCGTCCCAGCTCCTCCACTCGTCCCCGGAGTCCGCAGCGGGGAGGGTCGTGGCTGCTGACCTTGCTGCTGCACCGCGGGGCTGGCCTTCGCAGCCCGCGACGATGAGGGCGGCGTGCGCTGATGCTGGGAGGATGATGCCGGGGACGCGCCCGCCGCTGCGGCGGCAGTAGCGCCGGCTGCCCCGCCGCCCCCGCGGTGCAGCAGCTGCAGTCGCTGTCGGCGCTGTCGCCGTAGGGCCGCGGAGGAGGAGCTCAGGAAAGGCAGGTCCTCATCGTCGTTAATGACTGCCCGGATGGTGGCGGCGGTGGTAGCGGCCAGCTCATTGAGGTCCTCACTCAGCTCCGCCATGCCCTGGACACGCGGTAAAAGAACCCGACATCCCGTAACCTTCGCGCACTTAGACAAAATGAATTGCATACTGCACATCATCAATTCAAAGCCAGGGAGTTTGGTCTAGTGGTATGATTCTCGCTTAGGGTGCGAGAGGTCGTGGGTTCAATTCCCGCAACTCCCCTAAAATGGGTCTCTAGCTCAGTGGTAGAGCAGCTGACTGCAGATCAGCAGGTCTCCGGTTCGATCCCGGAGGGGCCCTAATTTAAATTTTAAATCATAATGTATGTAATGTAAGTTACATTATTTATTTCATTATATATTTTTGTTTGTACAAAATATGTACCAAGATGCAACCGCCACACGCACAAATAATGTATGTGAAACCCGTCGCTGGAGGTTCCCTATAGAAACTTAGCACGACCACACGCCGAAAACCCGAACCATACCTGGGCCATGTTGTCGAACAGGCGGCGGGCGCCCTCCAAGAAGCTGCCAAAGAGGGCCTCGAACGGCAGGAGGGACTCACCACCCGGGGACTCGGTGGCTGAGGACGCGGCCGAGGTGGAAGCGGCCGAGGGGTGGAGGGCTTTGGGGACCGCGGGACCGCTCTGGCCGCTGTGCCTCCTGGGCGCGACGGGGCCACGGATGCGGCACAGGATGCAAGGGAACAGGCGCGGTAGCGGGTGCGGTGGATTGCATGCTCGCGTGCAAGCGCATCGGACGAAGAGGGCATCAAAACCACGTTGTCCTGACCGAGTCCAATGCTGGGAGCAGCATTATGTATTTTGCTATGTTAGGAGTGGATCGACAACATTTTCGCAGCGCCTACTGGACGGACCAACCGCTTGTGGTGGAACCCATGGAACCCATGGTGCCAGTTGGTACGCACCCGTACTGTCGCGCGTTTGTCACGTCGCGCAGCAGCGGCGACAACGGCCGCTGCACCATGGCGTTGGCTCGCAACACCGCGGGTGAAGCCGCCGTGACCGCCGCCGCCGATGACGTCGGCAGCGGCGGCGGAGACTCCGCCGCCGCTGCCCCTGCTGCTGCTGCCGCCGCCGCCGCTGCTGCTGCACGCCGCCGGCCGCTGCCAGCGGCAACAGGTGCCCCTGCCGCCCTTGCACCATCATCCACGTCGTCCGCGCCCACCTGCACCGCCTCCACATCAAAGCCGAGGCCCGGGTCCGATGTGGAGGGTCCCTCATCCTGTAACGCTTTGGCGGATTGAGAGCCTGCAGCGCCCGCCGGCGGGGCCGCCGCCGCTGCGGCGACATCCGCTGACGCCCGGTCGACTTGCGAGACGCCAGCTGCAGCAACAGCCTTGTTCTTGGCCTTGCCTTTGGGCTTGCCACCGCTACCCCGCGGCGGCCTGTCTGCCAATGAGGCGACGGAGGCGGGGCTACCAGCGCCCCGCTCCGCAAGCCTGGCGGCCTCTCCGGCCTGCAGCAGCCGCACCTGTGACGCCGGACTGCTGCTGCTGCTGACAGCACCCCTCGCCGCTGCAGGTGCCGCTGGCGTTGTCGAAGACACTGCTGGCTGAGCAAGCGTGGCGGCCACGTCGGGGCGCTGGTCGTGAGCGCCGCATGGCGCGTCGCTCCCTCCCTCCTGCTGCTGCTCGCACTTGAGCGATTGGCCGGCATCGGCTGCGCCTGCGGGCAGCTCCCCTGATCCTGCGGCATCCGGGTCAACATCACCGGCGCCCGCTGCGACATCCGCCGCCTCGTCAAATACCATCTCGTTGTTCTCTACTTCGAGCGCCACCGCCTCCTCCCCAACCTCTTCCCCTTCTCCCACTTCTTCGTCGTCCTCCTCCGCGGCCTCCTCCAGGTAAAGGTGCTCCACCTCCAGACCAAACATCCCCAGGATGAGGCGGTCAAGATCTGCACGGAGGCGACGCATAGCGACGGCATGGATAGCTGTACAACTGCAGAAGCAGCGCAGGTTAATAGCACCAAGCCTCAATTGGATTCGCTGCAACCTCCCGGCCGCTTACACCGTACAGCAACATCTCGTCTTCCGTCTTTTCCGTCTCCGGCCATTCAAAATCCAACGGTGCGCTGGTTTCCGCCCTGTTCAAGCTGCGCTGGTTTCCACCCAGACTTTCTCTTCAGTCGCACCTTCGGGACTCTGTGTGCCCTGCAGCAGTCTCAGCGAGGCGGCCACCTCCGCCACCACGGCCCTTAGGACCTGCTGGTGCTTAGGCTGGTTCTGCACAGCACGAAAACGGCGCAGATGACCTTCATGAGGACATCGACAGGGTCCCTGAACCAGCGTGGGTCTCTCTCCCTCTCTGCTCAGCGCCCTGCACACCCTGGACCCTCCCCATCCGCCGCACCTCACAGCCCAGGCTCTTCGCCGCGTTGTCCGCCGGGTCAAAGGGGCACTCCACAGGCACGAGAAAGGCCCGGTTGAAGGGCTGCTGCACCAGCTGCCCCCACCAGGTCGACACACGCCAGCGTCTGGGGTTCACATCCGGGGCGGGGGGTTTCGGAGCAATGAATGCCCCCGAGGGCAAAGGCGGCGCGCTGTCGGCCCAGTGGAGGCTCCGCTGGGTGGATCGGTCCGGGGCTTGCAGCACATCAACATCCTGCAGCACCCGCTCATGCCAAGGATATAGGACAGCCATCACGCCCTTCACCGCGACTGCCCTGCCCATCAACCGGATGATGACAGGAGGCCCGCGCGTCCACAGTGAGAGATGCCGCCCGGACGAACCCTGCACTGCTACCCCCATGACCCTGGTGACCCACCCACATTCCCGCCCACCCACCCAACAGCATACCCACCCACCCACCCACCCACCTGTTCCAGGACAACTGCCACGCAGCCAGCAGGCGGTCCAACAGCACCAAGAACCAGTGGAACAACGACATGAGCCCCGCAGAGGACTGCGAGGCGCCCGATGTGCCCGCGGGCATGCCCAGCGCATCTGCGGGTCCCGCGAGCCTGGGGACGACAGCGTGGGACCAGAGGGCCAGACGACAGCGTGGGACGAGAGGGCCAGACGACAGCGTGGACCGCAGCGGGAACGCGGGATCAGCCGGTGATGCCGCCAAGCAGCGGCACGAGGCCGGATGTGTGACTTTGCCCCGGAAGACAGTTCCACGACATGGGCAGCTGCACGGTCCACCGCAACCTATGCACCGATTGGTAGCGGCCATACGACGGCTCCACCGACCCCTGGTACCGCTTGCCAGTTGCAGACATGTCACTTACTTAGCCCTACGGACCGTGTAACAACATCACGGCGTCCACTGTCGCCCTCGTGCCGCGAGCCCCTACACCCATCCCGCTGTTTTCGCCACATGAACCCATTCCACATGAATCCATCCCCAAGAGCTCGGCCTCGCACCGGGACATGATATCTTTCAGTACGGGCGCCAGGCCCTCCGACGAAGCCGTCAAGCCAGAGACTCGCTGTGTTGGGCGCACTGTCAGCGGATTGGCGCCACCGGTGCTGGTGGCGCCGCCGGCTCCCATACCGCCACCGCCCGTCCCGGCCGCGCCGCCGCTGGAACCCGCGGGCGCCGCCGCGCCGCCGGAGGAGCTGGCCGGCCCAGTTGCTGCACCCGCGGCTCCCGGGGCGGCCGGGTCGGGAGCGCCGCAGACTCGCCAGAGAGGCGGCAGCAGCGGCTGCTGCTGAAAGGTCTGCGCCGCAAAAATCACCTACGCGTACGGATGTACGGATGTGCGAGGGAGATGGGGAAGCGGCGTGTGCGATGGTTGGAGCCTGTGGCGGGCCGCCAAGCGTTGCCGTCACCTAGAGGTGCTGGCAGGACGGCGGCCGGCTGGGTGGAGGCCCGGCATGGATGACGCAGGTACAGCCCGGCAAACCAGGTGCTTCTCAATACGGCTGACTTACCAGGTTAATCAGCGCCCAGGAGTTGAACGTGCCCGCAGCAGGGTTGTTCAGGCCGTGCGCATCCGCCCACAGTTCGACCTAGCGCAAGGCACATGGGGGCGGACGATTAGAAGCGGGAACAGGCCCCTCATGTAGGTGCTTCTCTCCGCGACAAACTCCATATCATCAGCACAAGATGCATCATTGGTCGCCTGCTGTTTGATGACCCCATGGCACGAGCTATCGGCGTGTCAAGCTCAGGGATACGGGTCCACCTCGTAACGGTTACAAAAGCTCACAGCGTGCACCCTCCTGCAGCTACCGCAGTGCATGTCCCCGGCATCGCAGCGACCTCGTCCCAGTGTTCCACGCCGCGCCGTACCAGCTGAATCAGGCCACGCAACCGCGGGTCCAACATCGCCAGACCGCGAACCACGTGCGGCCGGAGCGCGAAATTCGGGTAGGCGATGCAAAGGCGCACCGGGATGCCGCTGCTCGCGTGCTCGAAGCTACAAGGGAAAGCGGGGCATTCGCGGTGTCACGGGGCAAATAGTTAGGCTGGGCCGGCTCGTCAAATAAGCTGGCCAACGAGGAGAGCGGACATCGCATGCGCTCTTACTACTCCTGTCGGGGAGCCTTCGCTGGACTTCGTCCCTGGGAGCCTTCCCTCTTGACCGTAGGGACCCGCCCTAACCTGACGGAGGGCACCCTCGCCGCCCGGTTGATGTTCACGGTGCCCTGCGCCGCGATGCCGCAGTCCGCAATGAGTGCGTGCACCCGCTCCAGAAGGTTGAGCCGCTCCGCCGGGCTGCGGAGCTCCTACGTGTGCACCAACACGGCCCATACAGGCGGCGGCAAAAGGTCATAAGGAATCACCCACAGGCGAACGTGCGCTGCGCAGCCAAGGGCACGCAACGCGGGGCCCACGGGTTGTGCGCGGTGCAATGAGCCCCTAAGAGCCCTGGGGTGTCCTGCGGCGACTGGCGGAAGGGCCGCAGGAAGTTGAGTTTGCGAGCCCTTTGTCCGGGGAGGTGACAGCCTTACCACATCAACCACGGCGTGAGGCCCTGCCGAGCCTGGCAGCTTCCCTGTCACCGCTACCTCCAGGGTTGAGGAACTGGTGTAGCAACCCATGAGAAACGACCCGTGCGCCTCCGCTTCAAGGGTGCCCCCCATACGGGATCCGAGTTCCGCCAAGCGCTCCGAGAGGTCGGCACAAATCTCCAACCGAGCGTCCTCCTCCTCCGTTGTTGGAGCCTCCATCTGTTGCCGGCGGTAGCGGTTTTGAGTACAGCGAGCCAACGCGAACACTGGGCTGTGATTTAACCAGCTTGGATACCTGTGCTATCTTGTGCCATAAGTCCTCAAGGGTGGCGTTCAACGCGCTTCCATTCAACGCCTGTTTGCTGTACTCCTCCCAAGCCTGCGAAAGCAGGCTCTCCATGCTACTCATAACTATGAATTAAATGTTATCTCACTTGCATTAGGTCAATAGGCGAATAGCAGAACAGCACACATGGGAATGCAACATCCTGGTCATCTCGATGCAATAACATAACTCAATAATGAATCACTAAAACATAAAGTATATCAAGTGACACGAGCCAGTGGGCGGTGTTTTCATGTCTGTGACGTCTCAGTATTCAAAACCGTCCGTCGCACGACATACCTACATGCCTTTTCTCTTCTGCGGCTCTTGGGCACAACTATACTTTTGTATATCGCACTCACCATGTTTGGACGTTCCTTGAAATAATTGAGTCAATCAGCATCGCTTTCGTCACAACCCTCCTGCTACCGATGCAACTGAGACGACAAGGGCCCGAACAGGACGATATCGCGGAAGACATGAGACTTCTATCCTAAACAATTGTCTCCCTTCTAGAGCCCGGCTTTGCGGGAAATGGCGCCGAAAGTGAAGGCGGATGTGCTGGTGCAGAAGTCACCTGCGGAGTTTTTCGCTGAAAACAAGAACATTGCAGGATTTGACAACGTGAGTGGGGGCAGGGTGACCCGCCGGGACAGTTGTTTTCGGTTAGCGCACATACAGCAGCTGAACCAAAGTCAAGCAACTACATCACCACGAATATGTGACACGTTTTGACGTCATGGTGCTTGGGCCGCCCCTGTCCTGACGTCCTCGACCTCGGTCCCTTCCATTGCTGGAAACCTCCGCCCTCATACTTCAATACTTTTCGTGCGCTCGCTCTCGTCCCCCCCTCCCCCCTCTCCCGCACCTCACCGCGCTCGCGCAGCCCGGCAAGTGCCTCTACACCACCATACGGGAGCTAGTGGAGAACGCCCTGGATGCGGCCGAGTCCATCAGCGAGCTGCCCTTCATCGAGATCACGATGTGAGTCGCGCGCTCAGACCACCCGGTTGCCCAACCGGGAGGAAGGAAGGCTCCGGCAGTACCACAGTATAAAGATGTCTACCATTTTCCTAGGCCCGCCCCCCATCTCCCCTCCCGACCCCCGGCCCCATTCTTCTGCCCTGGATGGACCTCAGCGAGGAGGTGTCCAAGGCCCGGCTGAACCGGATTCGCGGGGTGGAGGAGCATGGCCGGCTGGACGAGCAGCTGTACCAGGATTTTGAGAGCGAGGACGCCCGCAAGGTGCCTCGGGGTGGTACTCACAGCAGGGGGGGTGGTACTCACAGGTCACAGCAGGGGGGGAAGGGGTTAAGGAAGTGGGGGTGGAGGGGGAGGGTGGAGGGTATTGGCAGACATATTCAAACTGCGCTGCTGCCAGAGCCAAGGTCCGGTGAACTGTGCCAGGATATCCAGCGATGCGACGACGTCCTCCCTTGTAGGGAGGGGGAGGGAGAAAGGCGGCCTTGCTGGACACCTGCGGGGTGCACAGGACAAGACAGGACATCGTGTCGGGGCGGGGAGGGGAGGGGGGCAGCTGGCCGCAACAAGCGGCAGTGCGGCGCTGCCCTGGGTCGCGGTTCGGCGGCGCAGCGGACTATGCGGCCGCCGAAGCTGCGGCTGCGCAGCGGCCGGGTCGCAGCGGCGTGACGACGGCGTTGGTGCAAGGATCCGGGGGGTTAGTGTGTGTGGCCGTCTGTTCCCCTCCCTGTGTCCTTCTGCTGGCCCCCGCAGAAGCGGCTGGCCAAGGAGGCCAAGGACAAGGAGAAGCTGCAGAAGCTGATTGACAAGGTGCGGCGGCGGGGGGTGGGCTGCAGTCCGGGGGGCTGCACTTCGGGGGCCTGCAACTCGGGGCTCGGGGCCGGGCGGGTGCGGGGGCATTTGCGGGCCCCGAAGTGAAAGTGTGTGCGAGGTCCCACGTCGAAGGGAGCTAACGGCGGGATGCCGGGGGTCGGGTGGGGCAGCGGTGGGGATCGGAGTGGAGGGGGGCCCGAGAGCCGGAAGAGAAGGCGCAGCGCAGACGGCACGGGCGCGTCCTCTACCCAAGTCCGCGGGTGCAGTCGGGGAATCGCCGAATCGGAAAGGTGAATCAGCTGACCCCGTCCTTGCCCCGCTGCGTCCGTGCCATCGTGCTGCTGTCTCTCCCGAGCAGCATGGGGAGGGCGCTGCGGCCGTGGAGGCCAAGAAGAAGGAGCTGGCGGCGGCCGGCGGCAAGCCCGGCGGTATGCTGCGCGGGAACCTGTTCTACAAGGTCACCGTCAAGGTGTGTGTGTGGGTGTGTGTGGGGCGGGGTGCGTAGACAGATACAAAGGGACTGCCCCGACCGACTGATCTCCGCCGGGGTGGAAGGCCCTGGAGGCGGGGAGGCCCTTGCCGACTGGAGGGAGCGTTGTGGGCCGTGGTGCCTTGGGACCAAGTGACCGCGGAATGACTATGCCACATGGCTGCGGAGCGGGTGGAGGGAGGGAGTTGAAAGGAAAACCAAATTGGAAACCAGAAATGACACGGGTTGGAGCGGGTGGAGGGAGGGAGTGTTTAGCAGGCGGAGAGGATGCGGAGCGGAGAGGATGCGGAGCGGAGAAGATGCGGAGCGGAGAGGATGCGGATGCGGAGAGGATGCGGAGGGAGTGTTAGCAGGCGGAGAGGATGCGGAGCGCAGCAAAAGCGCAATCAGGGCGTCGCTGAATGCTGACCGCACATCCAGCAAGTGGTAGCAAGTGCGTGTGCCAGCCAGACTGCCCCCGGTGTCCCTCCGCCTCTTGCTGCTGCGGTCAAGAAGGGGAGGGGAACCCGCCCCGCACGAGCTCACGTTCACCGCAACCCGCCACGCGGCCGACCCATGGGTCATCGCCACCACCACCCCCTCCCCCTCGTCTGCGCAGGACAACGGTGCGGGCATGCCCCATCGCGACATCCCCAACATGCTGGGTCGCGTGCTGTCCGGCACCAAGTACGGCGTCAAACAGACACGCGGCAAGTTCGGTTTGGGCGCCAAGATGGCGCTCATCTGGTCCAAGATGACGACGGGGCTGCCCTTCGAGATCACCAGCGCCCGGCGGGGCAGCGCCTCCAAGAGCCGCTACGTGCTGGACATCGACATACACAAGTGCGTCTGCGGGGGGAGTGGGGCAGGGCGGGCAGGAGGCCGGGGGGGCAGGAGGCCGGGGACAGCCCCCATCCCCCCCGTGGCGATACAGCCGCCGCTTGCACCGTGCACGCAAAGACGACGTGCCAGGCGGGTTCGGGCCTCATGGCGGCGCGAGGCTCCAGGGAGCAGAACCACGGTACACGGTGCATGGTACACGTGTGTCACATCCTGCGCGCCCGGCGATCATCCGGCCCGCCCTCCGCCCCGCCCTCCGCGGCCCCCCCCCACACTCCGTCCCCCGCACTCCACCCCCACCCCACTCCCTCCCCTGCATTCCGGACCCCCGTCGTGACGGATACGCTGCCATACAGGTCCTCCTTAAATCTTGCTGGGTTCGTCCGGTTCTGTTCTGGGCTTTGTTTGCCCGTCCCCCCTTGATTGGGCGCCGCGCCCCCCCCCCCGCTCCGCCCCTCTCCGCTCCGCCCTCTTCTTCGCCGTATACCTGCCGCGGCCGCGGCCGAGCGCACGGACGTCCCAGGAATGAGCCCAACGTGCACCGGGAGGAGCAGCTGCCCAACCCGGACCACTGGCACGGCTCCGTGCTCAGCCTCATCATCGAGGGGAACTGGCAGTATTACAGGTGCTGTTGTGCATGGGGTGGGGGTGGGGGTGGGGGTGGGGACAGGGATGTTCCGCTGAAAATGGGGGAAACGGTGGCGGGTGCGGCCGTTACTACAGGATGGATGGGTGGTTAGTTAGTTGGGTGGTTGGTTGAATAGATGGATCCCTTGGGGGCCTCCCTGTCCCTGTCCCTGTCCCTGTCCCCCCCCTGTGGGCCGCAGGTCCAAAATCGTGCGGTACCTGCGCCAGATCGCGGTCATCACCCCCTACGCGCACTTCGCCTTCACCTACAAGGCCGAGGACGACAAGAACAGCATGCGCATCAACTTCAGGTCGGTCGGAAGGGAGCGGGGGAGCTGACGGGGCTGAGCCGGCGCCGGTCTTTTTGAGGTCGGGCTGCGCCTGGGGCTGGGGCCCTGGGCTGGGCCGCGGCACACGGGTCGGCGTCGCGTCCTCTTATTCCTCTACCCGCACCCCGCACGCCCCAACCGGCCGCACCGAAGAGCTTCACCCCCTTCACCCCCTCTCCGCAGACCCCAACCCCTAGGCCCCGCGCTTGGCCGAACCCCCGCACTGCCCGAACCGCCAGCCCCCAACCGCTCCGTGGTTTCGCCCTCCCAGGCGGCGGACCGACGTGATGCCCCCTCCCCCTCGGGCCACCAAGCACCACCCCTCCTCGGTGGACCTGGAGCTGGTCAAGAGGCTCATCGCGGCCAGCGACGCCAAGACCCTGACCGCCTTCCTGCGCAAGGAGTTTGACTGCGTCAGTCCCGCGCTGGCGGGTGAGGGGGCGCCGGGGAGGGGAGGGGTGCGGTGCTGAGGCAGGCAGGGCTGGCGGGCAGCTGAGTGGGAGGGAGGGAGGGAGAGGGGGAGGGAGGGTTAAAGCGCAAAACAAGCCCAGAACCAGGGAGGGAGGGAGGTAGGGGGGCACAGAGGATTGGTAGACGCTGTGTTTAGCGAGGAAACGCGAGGCGCTTGCTGTGTGTTTGTCACTGGCTGTGTCGGTCCCAGCAGCCCTGAGTTCAGTCGCGTGAGGCCGCCACACTCGTCAGCGCCATGGCCCCGGGTGCAGTCTAGGGAAGGGGAAGGGGTGCAGGAGTCCATGTCGCTGAGCGCCTGCCAACGTTCGCCCGGCGACACGACATGACATGATCCCGGCACCGGCCCGCGCCGGTGCGCCCCCCCGCCCCCCCCCCCCCGGCCCCACCTCCGCGGCAGCGTAATTTGAAATGTCTACCAATTGCCTGTACCCCCGGCCCCCACCTCCGCGGCCCTCAGAGCGGCTGGTGGAGGAGATGCAGGCGGGGGTGGAGGGCGACATGAGCCCGAGGCAGCTGACGGACAAGCAGGTGGCGGCGGCTGGGGGGGGCGGGGGGGTCTGTCCGGGTTTGGAGTCTGTTCGGGCTGGGGCGGGGTGGATAGGGGGGGTGGGGGTGGGGTGCGGGGTGGATAGGGGGGCCCGTGCGGAGGTGGCCCAGCTGTGCAAACGACGAAGATGGGAGGCGGCGGCCGGAGGTGGACTGCCACTGCGGGGCCCTGGGGGACAGTGGCCACATGGGGGTGTCGGGTGCGCTTTCGTGCGCAGGACAGCGGCTGAGGATGTGTCCGTAGGCGGGGCGCCATAGGGGGCTGCAACTGTCTGTCGACCAGGCCCAACCACGCCCCCAATACCCAGTACCACTGGCACACTCACACACACACACACACACACTCCTGCCGTGGCTCAGCTTTTCTCTTTGATAACACTCCTGCCGTACCTGCCGAATAACCCTCATACACCCCCACATACACGCACGCCCGGCTCCCACTCTCCACCTCCCCCCGCCCCCTTTACCCCCGCCCCCCTTTACCCCCCCCCCCCCGCCCCCGTCCCCCTTCCTCCTGCCCGCAGGTGGTCCGGCTGCACCAGCTGCTCCACGAGGTGCGCTTCGACGACCCCCGGGGCGACCACCTCAGTCCCGCGGGTGGGGCCACCGGGGGCTGGGGCTGGGATTGGGGCTGGCAGGGCCAGGCACGGACTGACGCAACGGTTGGAAGTTGGACACGCGGCAACTCTGGGACTCGGGGGATGGATATGAGGGGGCCCCTTGGGGATCCATGCCCTGCCATCATCATCATCATCATCATCATCATCATCACGTGTGGCACCCTTATGATTACCGGAACTGGATGCGCGGCCGGGAGCGCTTCGACGCTGTGGACTCCGTCGGGCAGCTGCGGGTGGGGTCGGCCCGGGGCGGCTCTCCTGCGCTTTTGCCGCCGGGCCCGCAACGCCCGGAGCTGTGGCGGCTCGTGCGGCACCTGCCCCACCGACCTCCTGCTGCCTCCCCTGCCCCCCGCCCTCTTTACCTGCCAGGCGAGTACAACCTGCAACCCTGCCCCCGCCCTCTTTACCCGCCAGGAGAATACAACCTTCGGCTGGGGGTCATGAAGGAGCTGGCCCCCGACATGATCGCGACGCACCAGGGCGATGTCAAGGTGTTCGAGGGGCATGGGTTCATCGTGGAGGCGGCGGTCAGCGTGGGCGGCAGGGACATCAGGCCGGGTAGGCGGCGGGGTTGTGGGGGGACGGGGGGTGCGGGGAACCATGTGCGTGTGGCCTCGGGGAGGGTTTAGGGTTTGGGCCAGGGAAGGGGCCCCGGCCCCCGGGGGGAAGGCATCCGTACGTACAGCGCCGTACTGAGGTCTGACGTAGGTCGCAACCAGCACCGAGCGCAGGAAGCCTGTAGTAGTAACCGTTACAAGGTCGATCCTAGGTGGACCCGAGGAAGGGGACGGGAAGGGAAGGGGAAGGTCACGGTGATGCTGGGAGGGTCATGCTCGGTATGCCGGCTCTGTTTCTGTTCCCAGCTGATCAGCGCCGCGTAGTGGTTGGCGCCCGCATTTCGGGTCGTGTGCGGCGAGACATGCGGGTGGTATCCCCGCCTCGACCTCCTTCGAAATGATGTCTGCGGCTGCGTCCCCAGGCATCAATGTGCACCGGTTCGCCAACCGCATCCCGTTGCTGTTCGAGGGCGGCTCCGATGTGATCACGAAGACGGCCCTCAAGCGCATCAACTGGGGGGCGTACAAGATCAACCAGGCCACCGACAAGGTGCGGCGGGGGAGCGAGTCTAGGGTCTCGAGGCGGCGGAGGGGTGCAGGGGGGGGAGGGGTGCAGGGGGGGGAGGGGTGCAGGGGGGGGAGGGGTGCAGGGGGGGGAGGGGTGCAGGGGGGGAGGGGTGCAGGGGGGGGAGGGGTGCAGGGGGGGGAGGGTGGTGGAACGCGCTGCCGCTGCTACGGCGCGTCATCTGCCGTAGGGCTGCATACCTGATTGCATCTTGGGGCCACGGTTTCAGTGACTGCAACATCAGTTACCGCAGAAGCGACAACCCACGCTAACGGGTAAACATCCGCTCCCTGTACGAGGCCCTGGCGGCCCAGTCCGCAATCGCAACCCCCGCATATCGCCCGCCGGTGCCGCTGAGGTATGCACGGGAGAGTCCTCGGCAGAACACTGGGAGCACGCCCGCACCCCGCCCGCGCGGCTGCCCGTGCCGCGCGCCGGCCCAACCCTTCCCTTCCCTGCCCCGCCCTGCCCCGCCCCGTCCCGCCCTGCCCTCCTGGCCTGCAGGTGGGTGTGTTTGTGAGCATCGTAAGCACCAAGATCCCCTTCAAGGGCGCGGGCAAGGAGTACATCGGGGACGACGTGGAGGAGATGGTGGCGGCCGTCAAGTCGGCCATCCAGGTGGGGTCTCGGGGCGACCAGTCGGGGAGCAGCCCCGGCGGGACGAGACGGGAAGGGTCGGGCGGGTGCCTCGCTCACGCCCGTCGCCTCGCCCCTTAATCGAATGCGCTCAATCGTCTGCGCTCAATCGTCTGCGCTTAATCGTCTGCACTCAATCGTCTGCGCTCAATCGTCTGCGCACAATCGTCTGCGCACAATCGTCTGCGCACAATCGTCTGTGCACAATCGTCTGCGTTCAATCGTCTGCACTCAATCGTCTGCGCTCAATCTTCTGCGCTCAATCGTCTGCGCTCAATCGTCTGCGCACAATCGTCTGCGCTCAATCGTCTGCGCTCAATCGTCTGCGCTTAATCGTCTGCGCTCAGTCGTCTGCGCTCAATCGTCTGCGCTCAATCGTCTGCGCTCAATCGTCTGCGCTTAATCGTCTGCGCTCAATCGTCTGCGCTCAATCGTCTGCGCCAACACACCGATCGCCTCAACCTCCGACCCCCTCTCCCATCCCGAACAAGGCTGCTGATCCCATCCGGAACGAGGCTGGTGGATTTCTGAGTTGGGGTCTTGCACATTGGCCCGTGTTTTGCACCCACACGCGCTCGAGACCTCCACCGCCAAGTACACCCGGGCAAACTCGCCCGGCTCCCTCCCTCCCGGCCCCCGCCGCGGGCCCCCGGCAGGCCTGCTGCGTGCAGCTCAAGGCCAAGATCCTGAAGGCCATCGCAGCCCGCGAGCAGAAGCAGCGCAAGCGCAACCTCACCAAGTACATCCCGGATGTGGCCAACGCGATCTTCTCGGTGCTGGAGCGGATGGCGGAGAGGGAGCAGGCGGCAGGGGGGGCAGGCGGAGGGGGCCAGGGAGGCCAGGCGGCAGCGGGCACATCGGCCGCGGGGGTCAAGGCGGAGGAGGGGGAGGCCAAGCGGCGGCGGCTGGGGCCGCGGGATGAGCGGCAGCTGCTGCCGGCGGTCGCTAACCAGGAGCTGACGGCGGCGACGCTGGCGGCCCGGCTGACGGAGTATGTGGAGCGGATCGACACTGACATGGTGGGGAGGGTATACACCGTTGATCCCTCTGGGGTCCGCTCTGAGGTCCGCTGTAACGTTCATTCATTCATGGTGGGGGCGGCGGGACCGGCGGTGAACGCGCTCGTACCGTAATTTCTGGGTTTGGGCGGGGCTGACATTGGGGTTGTTAAGTTGCCAACCCGTTGGCGGGCCAGCAACAGCCGTGTCACCCTCTTCCAGATCCAATATGACCGGGTTATGCGAGTCGTGTAGATGGCCACGCCATGTCGCGCCGTAGGGGAACTCGCGCTGAGGTGTGGTAAGGACAGGCCCTGGAGGCTGGAGGCGATTGTCAAGGCAGAAGACCCGGTGCGGAGTATATGCCTCATTACATATGTCCGCTTCATTACTTGCTTGCCGCAATCTCCGGGAGCCCCCCCATCCCGCATACCGTACCTCAGCACGCCATTTTTCATGTCCGGTCCGGAAAGCCGCCTGAATGACCGACCGGTTTCGGTCCTCTGCCGCCTCGCTGGCGCCCCTCGCTGGGCGCCAACCCAACGGTTTACGTTTGACCGGCCCCCTCCTCCCCGCCATGCGCTGTCTTGCAGGCGCTCGAGTACCAAGTGCAGCAGGGCCTGGCGGCCGGCGTCGCCAAGGTGGGAGGGCACCTGTGCGACTAGCCCGGCCGTGATCAACCCGGTAGCGCGACGGGTTGCCCGAAGTGCACGCGGCCGGCACCCTTCGCACGATCGCACACCAAAAAGATACTTTGATGTCCAGGCTGGGAGTCGTGGCAGCGGTGCGGTCGTCACTGCGCAAACGGGGCATTCCCCCCGGGGCGCACCTACGCGCCCTCTGCCATTTTGCGCTCTCCTGCCTCGCCGCCGAAGAACATAGCAACATACTCGGACGCAACACGGCATGCGCGCTTTACCTTACTGGCGGGAAATGAGGGAGGCCTCAGGCCCCAACCCGCCGTCCGTGTTTGACGCGCCTGCGAGCCCATCATCACCTCCGGCTGCTCCGCCTCGATCCCTCCCCCCTCCCGCCGGCCTCCTCAGGAACCGCTATACCTGATGCCGCGGAGCGCCCGCCACAGCTTCGGCCCCGAGCTGCATGCCAACGTTGTGGTAGTGCGGATGTTGACGAGCTACACGTGATGTGGCGCACCCCGCACCAGCCGTGGACAGGGTCAATGCCGCAGTTGCTTTGATTGGCGGCGAGGAGGGCTATAGAGGTTGCTGGCATGCTGGGGCTTCCGGGCGGGTTCGGCGGGGGTGCGCGGCTGGGCTCTCCAACAGCAGGTGTCCCTGGAGCAAACGGGGCCTGCGGCAGCAGGGAAGATGCAACTGGCCCGACGCGTTCCCAACCGCCGCCCCGTTCCCCGGGAGCAGTGCACGTAGGAGGAAAGGAGGCATCGACCATACGGCGGAGCTGTCAGCCATGGATGGGAAGGGCGGTGCGCTGCTGACGCACAGTGCTTGCGAGTTACGGCGCCATCGCAGAGAGATGGTGACTGAGCACCCAGGGGGGAGGTGGGTCGCGGCGGCGGCGCCTCTTGGATGGGGGCAACAGCGCAAGTTATTTCATGGTTTCGCTGTGCGGTCCGCAGCCCCCGACCCGCATATCCGCCCCCGCTGACGCTGATGGAGACCTCTCTTTGTCCTGGCGAGCTCCGGTCGTGGCGAGCTCCTGCGCCCGTGCGCGCTCGTGCTGCTGTCGCCCAGAAACACGAAGATTCACTCGGTACGATGGATGACCCGGACCGTCTGCTTCGGCTATAGCTATGCTTTGGACGAACGTACCAGCTTAGCGTAATCACAGCCGCTGTAAGCCGCATCACACACAGGGCGTGGTGGCAACAGCAACGTCGCGACATCCGGCCGACCCGCCTTGAAGCCGCTGCCACCTACCGTAATGGGCTGAAGGTTAAAACCCAACCAACTGGAGGACGGTCCACTCCAGCAGGATCACCCCCCTGCGGCGCTGCAGCCGCCACAGCTTCAGTGCTTCACGTTCACTGGACAGCAACCCAACCACACGTCAACTAATGTACACGTCAACTAACGTCAGCGCGTAGGCAGACGCTTGCGGCGACGATCCTCCACCCGCGCCTCTCACGCGGCACGTGCGCCCGTACATATCGTACATGTACTCCACCACCAGCGCGACTGTCTTCCCCAAAGCTGCATCGCCGCAGCCAAGGCACCCAGCCGTGCAGCACCCGCAAGCCTGGGAAACACAGTAGCATACACCAGCAGCCCGCAAAACCATGAGCGTTCGGGGATAAACTCGACCAGTATGACTGAGTGAGTGTACAGTACCTGTAGCTTGTGCGCCGCGCAGCAGCCACAACACCTTGGGCGTCCCCCACAACCGCCGCCGCAATTGCGCCTGATTCACCCATCGCGCTGCCATCGTCAACCAATTTGCGTCAACGCTCCCACCGCGTTTGAATGGCCTCACACGCTCGCCGGGATAAGCTCTGGAGACCGCCAAGCACCAACGCCTGGGGCCCCCCTGTCCCAACCAATCCAGGTGAAGGGTGAAGGATGCACGCCTACCTTGAGGTCTGCCGCCGGGCGTGCCAGCACCAGCCCCGGGCCATTGGCTCAAAGCTCATTGTGCCGTCTTACAGACACCCTCATCCCCAGCGCGATGACGGTACCCCGCAGATGCACGTCAAGGATGGGGAACGAAAGACTGTACACCTCGGAGTACATGCACAGCAAGCCAGCCAGTCAGGAAACGGACCATGCCCTCAACGCCCATCAGGATCGTAGTCCCAACTCCCCCGGCCCGCAGGGCACAAGCTCCTTACCGCGCCCCCTCACTCTCCCTGTACACCACGATTTACAACCACGCGCGACACACCCGCGACTATCCGCCCCGCGCATATGTGCCACAACTCGAAGTGGAGACACGCACGCGGCCTCCTCTGGTGTCCTCCCTCCCCACCTCCCTCATCTCTTCCAATCACTCTAAGCACACACACTTCAGCTCACGTGGCGACAACCAGCCCCGGCCGCCGCCCCTTCTTCTTGCCGCCCTCCTCCTTCTCCTCCCTAGAACCTCCCTCCGAGCCCCCGCCGCCACCGCCACCGCCACCTCCCTCCTCCCTTTCCGGGTCCCCGCCACTGCTGCTGCCGCCACCGCCGCTCCCGCCGTCCTCCTTGGGCGTCTCGCCCTCGACCTCCGGCGGGGTACTGCCCGCCGCCCCGGGCAGCTGCGCCTTGCCGGCCGAGCCGTGCCTGAACCGGTCGATGTTGCGCAGCTCCTGGCTCTCAAAGGGACGCGTGCCCAGAAGCCGTTCCACGTCGTCCAGGTTCAGCACCTGGGGGATGGCAGGGCGGGCGAGTGCGATCACCGAGAAACGCGGGGTGAGGCGTCCATGGGCGGCCTACAGCCGGTGTCTGGTTACTAGGGTACTACGGACACGAGAGGGGGACGACTGACACTGACCGGGCAGCCGATTGTATCTGCGCATGGGTGAACGACGCCGCCTATGCAGCGCGTGACGGAGGCGTACAAGGATCACGACGAATTGAGGTCAAGCCGCGGCCGTCAGCACCGTATCATGTATGCCCATGGGGAGCACTGAGCACAGAGTATTACAGGACACGGCCCCGCGGCCCGCGCGCGCCCCGCACCTCCTTGTGCAGCAGCTCCTGCGTCATGGCCTCGATGTACGTGCGGTACTTCTCCACGAGCGCCACGGTGCGCTTGTAGGCCATGTCCACGAAGGTGCGGACCTGTGGGCCCCCACGTGAGGCGAACGTGAGGCAAGGAAAGGAGAGCAGAGCACAATGGCAGTGAAGACTGACGCCGGCCGGGGATAAGGTCCATACCGGCGAAGCACCCCTACCCATGACGTGGTGGTGGGGTCGGACTGGTGCACGGAGCGCACAACGGACAACGCGGGTACAGAAACATGAGGCGGCGGCAGCACAGCCTATCACCCTTTCGCGCCATTAAGACTGCGAACAGAGCCACTGTTACATCAAGGAGCGCCCGCGCACTTCGCCGCTTCCTCACCCACCTCCTCGTCGATCAGCCTCGCCGTCTCGTCCGAGTAGGGCTTGTCGAAGGCGTCGCGGTCCATGCGGAACGACACCAGGCCCACCTTTTCGTTCATGCCGTACACGGCCACCTGCACCACGTCGCGCCACGTCACGGAACAGCACAGACCATTTGCGGGTGGGCCGGACGGCGCCAGTGCCCCCGGTGAGGCATCCTGACGAGATAGCGGCCGGGGGCTCCACGGCTATCTCCATTACTTAGGGCCGAGCGCAAGCTTGCGGACACGGCGCCGGGCATGGCACCCTAGGCAGCCCACCTGCGCTCCCGCCGACCCGGTCACCGACATCTAACCCGGCTGGACTCCAGGTCATGCAGCAGCCCCGACCCTCCGTCCCGAACACAGACGCACACATCGGCGACTTTTGAACACCCTCCCCAACACCACCAGAAATAATAATCATGGTGATACAAATGGTCATACAGCGTCGTTCGTCACTTCTGCCGTACCTGCGAGTAGGCCATCTGAGTGACCCGCTCCAGGTCATTGACGGCCCCGGTGCTGATCTTGCCCAGCATCACTTGCTCAGCCGCGCGTCCGCCCAGGGTGGCGCACACCCGGTCCAGGAGTTGCTCCTGACGGAGGCGGAGGCGGAGGCGGAGGAGGGACGGAGGAAGGATAGGGCAACAATGAAAAAGTTAAGTCGATGGGAGAAGCCGGAAGGGGGAACCGGGGTGGGCAAAGGCCGCGGCGGCAAGGCAATGGCCGAGCCTGGGCAACCCGATTTCGCATCCGGGTATCAATGTCCCTTAGTCAGGAAGCTGATAGGCCTGTGAAGAACCAGTATCAGCAAGTGCCAAGCGTCGTTGGAAGTGTGGCCCGAATGTGCGCGATAAGCAGGACAACCGGCCGGAGGGACGGCTGCTGCCCCTCCCTCCTCCTCTGGAGACCAATGGTAACGTACTGCATCGTACCCCGATCGGACCTTTGCTCTGGCTCCAACATGCCTCACCTGTCCTCTATACCGGTATCCCCTACCCCTCACCTTCGTAAGCAGCAGGTTCTCGTTGGGCAGGTACTGTGCGAAGCCCAGTGTGGCTGTGCCGCGGGGCACGATGGACACCTTGAGCAGCGGCTCCGCGTGCTGCAGGAACCAAGACACCACCGCGTGCCCCGACTCGTGGTATGCCACCGTGCGGCGCTCCTCCACCGAGATCACCTGCGAGGGCGGGTGCAGGCCGGGTGGGTTTAGAAAATGAAACCGGGCGGGTGGGTGGGTGTTGCAGAACTCCTCCGCGGCTGAGTTGAGTCTGATAAACCGCGCCTCGCATATGTTCCCGCGAGGCGTGGTTGAGGATCCACCCTAGCATCCACAGGACCACCGCACGTGCACAGCCATCTGATACAAGGGGAGGCCTTCAAGTGTTTCTAACCCTTTCCGTTCGAAGTGGGCTGGTCAGCTTCTTTCTGTGCAGGCCCCAGGTCCCAGGCGGTTCCGGACCGCCTCGCGCACCTTGTTCTTCTTCTCCAGGCCGCCGATCACCCGGTCGATGGCCGCCTCGAAGTCCGGCATGTCGACCGCTTCCTGTCGGGGCAAGTGTTGGCGTTTCGTCCGGCGACAGCGACAGCGGCGTCGGAGGAAAAAGCTGAGGAGAGCAGCGAAAGTCAACTCTTGTGACGGTGCCCGCCGGTCACGCCAAGAATTCAAATGCCAGGACAGGCAGCACTTCACCGTCAAGCCGTCCCGCACTTTTACCGGCTCGTGATGATCATAAAAGATTTAACAGCCCAGATTACCGTATCCTCAAACCCGCCAGACCGCGTGTGTGACACGTGTGATAATCAACGGGCGCCTGGCATGCACTGTGATCATCCACCGTGAGCGCGGGGTCAATCGCGCCCCGCGCTGCATCCAGCCATTCGCACGCCCGAACCCCTCGCCCTTGGTGCACAAGACAAACCTTGTCCTTCCTGGCCGCATGCAGCGCCGCCTCGTTGCACACGTTGGCGATGTCGGCGCCGCTCATGCCCGGGGTCAGCGCCGCCAGCCGCTCCGCGTAGAAGTCGGCTTCCTTGACCAGCTTGAGCTTGCCCAGGTGCACCCGGAAGATCTGCTCGCGGCCCTTGATGTCCGGTGTGTCCACAGTGATCATGCGGTCGAACCTGCGGCAGGGCGGAGAGGCGGGTACCGTACAGGGAATTGGTAGACATTTCAAACTGCGCTGCTGCCAGAGCGACGGGTGGGCGAGGGAAGGAAGTTCGGGGACAGGAGACGGAGGGAAGGAAATCGAGGGCGTGGGTGCGGGAGGGAGGGTCCAAGATGAATTCAGGCAAAGAGAGAGGGGTGAGGGGTCCGCTGTCTGTACTGACATGCGGGGTCCGCCACCGCATGATTGAATTCGTAGGAGGAGAGCTCTCCTAGGGAGGTGGAGGGGTTAAAAAGAAACAGCCCTGACACACCCAGCCCCGAGGTGGAGGGGTGCGGGTTGCGTCGCGTCGCGTCGCGCCGTGCAGAGATTTCTCCCACCCCAGACCCCACGCACCTGCCGGGGCGCAGCAGCGCCTTGTCCAGGATGTCAGGGCGGTTGGTGCCCCCCAGCACCACCACGCCGCTCGTGGTGGCGAAGCCGTCCATCTGCACGTTCGGGACCGTCGGACGCAAGGGTTGATTTCCTGGCTGGGCAACAGCACCGGCGTCGCAGCACGCCTCCAACCCCGCCCCATCGCAGGGTGGTGGATCACCACACAAAAGGGCGCACAGTGGGTCGCCCCAAAGCCGCACAGCGCTGGCACAGGACGCGAGAGCCTCGCCGCCCGAGCACGACAGCCTCGCCGCCAAACCCTGCATCCCCACCCTCATCGGATTGCCCCCGCGGGTCAGGCAGGGGCACCTCACCTCCACCAGCAGCTGGTTGAGCGTGTTCTCTCGTTCGTCGTGGCCGCCCATGGCGCCCCCGCGGCCACGCGCCCGGCCGATGGCGTCGATCTCATCGATGAAGATGATGGAGGGATTCTGGTTGCGCGCCTGCAGGGCCAGGACGGGGCCCGGTGTTAGGGTGGTATGAAAGTCAGGCTTCGCACTGACGGGGACGCGAGAATCGCTCAGTGGCCTCGACGACCCGTTGAGGCCTCCTCCGCTTTGCCCGCCCCCGCGCGAGGCCCATCCTGCGCCCTCGCGTGCCACTCGCCAGCCCGGCCTCTGAGCCGCCGCACCTCACCTCCCGCCACCCACCTGCGCGAAGAGGTCCCTGACGCGGGCAGGACCCACGCCCACAAACATCTCCATGAAGTCGCTGCCCGAGATGGACAGGAAGGGCACACCCGCCTCGCCCGCGGTGGCCTTGGCCAGCAGCGTCTTGCCGGTGCCCGGCGGGCCAACCTGCACGGGGTGCGCGGGGGTTATCGGTTTGTTGCCCTTCTGCGGTTTCGCTGTCTTTATTGACAAAAAGGGGATTCGCAGAAGTCCCACAGCAGGAACCGCAGAAAAGGGGGTGGGGGTATAAGGGGAGTGGGCGACGTGGCCGCACGTGCATGCCAGCGGGGATACCAATCACGGCGCACCGCGCCCGCCCACTGGTGGAGTCCGATGGCTCTAGCCCGTTGGCCCCACCGCTTCGTGCCGGGACGGTCCAACAAACGCACCTTGCCTGGCTGCGGGCCAAAGGAGCTGACAGCGCCACCAAGCTTCCCCCCTTCCGACAACACCAAAGGTCGGGATCCATCCCTTGCGGTGCGCGGGGACCCCAAGATGCCTCGCACCCGGCCACGCAGCTACCCAGGTGCGTCGGTCCGCACCCACCAGAAGGGCCCCCTTGGGGATCTTGGCCCCCAGGTCGATGTACTTTTTGGGGTTCTTCAAAAAGTCCACAAACTCCATGATCTCCGACTTGGCCTCGTCGCAGCCAGCCACGTCCTTAAACACCACCTTGTCCTTCGACTTGTCCATGAAGCTCACGTTGGCCTTCGACTGCGGGCGCGTTTTCGTGTGGGCGACGAGGACCATGAGGAGTGAGTGCCATGAGGATTGAGAGCAACGACTCCATGCAGAAGAATTCGGCGCCGTGACCGCAGAAGTGCGCGGCGCCGTGACCGCAGAAGTGCGCGGCGCCGTGACCGCAGAAGTGCGCGGCGCCGTGACCGCCGTGGGAATACGGGGCCGCGGAGGGATGCGGCAGTTGAGCGACTACAGCAGGAGAACCCCGAAATTCAGATATCATCAGCGGCACGCTCAATCCATGGTCAATTCTGCAGGACGAATGATTACGGCACTTCGTTAGTGAATCCGTCGCACAGCTGGCATGTGTGAAGGGATCGTCGCCACAGCACCTTTAACGGACACACTGCACGAAAAGAATCCAGGATAAGGCTGTGTTTTGGTGACTTCTTGGCTGGAGGACGTTGACTGACAGGACGGCCAGGCGGGCCCTCCATGCCGGTGGCCATTCCCACACCGCAAGACACACGCACTACACATGCGGAGGCGCGCGGCACGCGGTGCGACTAACCCCTGCTGAAGAAACTTTGCCGTCTCAAGCCGACATGTCCCAACACCGTAGGGCTTCCAACTGGGCCACACATGTTCAACTCATCCATCAGGGCCCTCTGTCAATAAAGACAGGCCCATCAGGTTCCCGTCCTTCGGCTGGTGGGACACTCCCCCCAATCTTGACTTTGCTTCTTTGGTTCTGGTCCCTAAGACATCTGACGGGCGGGTCCAGGTACCCCGACTCCGCTCGTGTCACCTGTATCTGATGTTTTACGTAAGCCCCCCGACACCCAGGGTTTTAAGACGCCCAGGCACCCAGGGGCCGCTGCCGCAGCTGCAGCCGCACCCAACACCCCCACACTCACCGGCAGACGTAAGCTTCCCCGTCGCGAGATCAACCTCTGTAAGCGCGAGACGAATCCACCCTGCCCTTGTGCCCTGCCTTCCTGCCCATGTCCTCCTGCCCATGCCCGCAACCCTGTGTCGTGTCGGGTGAGAAGCCCAACCCTGTGTGCACTTGCCCACGTAGAGCCGCCAACCGCCGTGGGCCCCACCGCCCCACTCTCACCATGCCGAAGAAGCCGCCCGCCCCGCCCATGCCTCCGCGGCCTCCACGGCCCCCCAGCCCTCCGCGGCCCAGTCCGCCCATGCCCGTCATCTGCCGCATCTGCCGGCTGATGAGCCAGTAGGTGGCGCCCATCAGCAGCAGTGTGGGCGCCACCTCAAGCAGCAGGTTCACCAGGCTGACCTCGTCCACGTACCTGAGGGAGAAGGGGCGGGGCGGGGCGGGGCAAGGCGAGGTAAACACGGCGACGGAGAAAAGCGCATAGACCTGTTACGTTACAATGAAGGCTGCAATGAAGGCTGGCGCAATAACTGCGTCTTCATCCGGCTGCTGTGGGGAGAGGAGCATTTCCGAATCTGGATCCAATCTGGATCCAAGCCCCTGCTCTTCCTCTCGTCATCTTCCTTGTCTCAACTCCACCGCCCTGCGACTGCACAGCCTCCCAACGGTCGGCCTCCACACGTTTAGGCGTGGTCTATACCACCCCAGTCTGCTACCTAGCGCCCAACCCAAATCGAAAGCAACCAAACCCACTTGACGGGCACCATCTGCGACGGCGGGATGTGCAGCTCCCGCTGCGCCTCATCCAGTTTCCGCTCGAAGGAATCCACGGAGCCGATGTGGAAGTAGAACCGCAGCACGCCACGCGAGTTGGCCCCGCTGCTGGCCGTCCCCAAGCCCGGCGCTGCGTCCGTGATGAACACGTCGTCCTGAGCCGGCTGGTGCTGCGCGCCCGCCGCGCCCGCGCCCGCTCCGGCGGCGGCCGCGGCAGAGGCCAAATCCGCGGCCACATCCGCGGCTCCGGTGGGCCGGACGTAAACCTGAGCAGGAGGAGACCACCGCCCGGCGAGCGGGAAGCAGGAGAAGATCACATGTGGCGGATGGACGAACAAAACGACGACATAGATTGCAAGGCTTGCATGAGCTCTGCCCGGTCGGCATTGCTGCAGCAACTTTCTTACTCAATAAAGCCGAACCCATTGGCCGCCGCATGGAAGCTTTCGGCCGCCCGCGCTGCCCGTCAGCTCGCGACCGCACTTCCACCCATCCTACCAGCCACGAGCGGCCGAAAGCCTGCGCTCACGTACGCTGTGCGCACCCGCCCACTCGCCCACATGTCTACAGGAGTACAGAGCTACAGACCCACGAACCGGCAACCGCCCTTCAGCCCCCCCCCCACCTTGACGATGCTGCCGTTAGCGACCTCCAGCTTCGCCACCACGCCCTTGGCCAGCAACTGGTTGCGGAACTCCTGGAAGGATATCTCCGAGGTGCGGCTGCCGCCCTCCTTGCTGCCGGACAGGCTGGGACCGAACACCAGCCACAGCGCCCCCAGCAGGAGTGAGTTCATCAGCGCCGAACTCAGATCCAGCTTCTGGGAATCGGGGTCTGCAGCGGGAAACGCGGGGACGCGAGGACGGAGGCGGTGGTGATGAAAGTGACGCGACTTGGGGCCAGTCCGCGCGGGAGACGAAGGAAGTCGGAAGCACTCAGCGGCGGTAGCGCACTCGGATGGAGGGAAATGTCCAATCCACGTAGGGGCGGCAGGGGCCACTTACCCGGACCTTCGTTGCGATTTGGGTTGCCCCCGCCGCTGCCGCCTGCGTTTCCCTCAGGCTTGGCTGACTTGGTCGACTTGGCTGACCCGCTCCCGTGTCCCTTGGGTGCAAAGTTCTCAAAGCCTGCGCACACCCAAGAAGTGTCGTCAGGTTTCGGCGTTCCCACCCCGGTCAAAGCGCCATGAATACTAATATATACCGACCTTTCCTTGGCGCGTTGCTGCCCATGTACCGCCGGAACAAATTTGCCAGCAAGCCTTCCTCCTGCGACGAATGGGTGGCCACGTTGGCGACTGCAAACCTATGAAGCCCGCGGCATTCAAGCCCAGATCTTGCATACATATGTATGCTATATGTCTGCGCAAGACTTGTGGCCCACCTGTTTCAAGGCGCCGCTGCGAAATACTGAGTGGCTGGTGAGCAAGCCCTTTCGAGCGGTTTGCTTGGAGAACAGGCGGACTATTCCGAAGCCAGCCTCCGAAACAGAAGTATTTCCGGATGTTCCCGCAAGACGGCCAGACAGCAGACGTTCTGCGAGGAGGACTTCCTCGCTGCCATGCTGCTGGTGTAGCAAAAACTGCAACCGCTGCGCGTTCCTACGCAGCATTTCCCTTGATCTTTAAGAACACCTTCAGGATTTAGCTGATTGAAAACCCTGTCGTGGCGTTCCTTGGCCTGGACGCTGGAGGAGAAGTTTAGAGGCAAACAGTAGCAACAAAACCTATAAAACTGAACAGAAGTGTTATCTTTGGAATTTCTTGTGAGTTGTCGGCGATAGGACAATTACACGCAGATTACAACACCTGGACACGACCTTGTCACGCTATCATCGGCGTCCAAGCCAAGAACGTACATTATACATGATGGTTCTTCTATTGCGTGACCGTTCGTGCTTGGTAGACTTCACTTCGCGTACATCACCTCATCCTCATTCCACGGCAGGCGCCCAGCACGAAGCACAGAGCACGACTTGCTGTACCGACTCCCCACTTGCCATACAGTCCGAAACAATCTTCGCTCTAGGGTGAAAATTTAATCCAACTTCACCATCCCGAAAACCTGTTTCAAGGCGTGGCCGGACGGCAAACTCTCCACGGTTTGCGTTGCCTGTCGCTTCAATGCTCCGGCGTTTGCTGCGCCCCCTCCTGCTGCAACGTCTGCAACTGCGGCAACTCCGGGCTCTGGTCCTGCTTGACGCACCACTGAAGCGCAATCTGCGCGCGCAGGCGGAACAACCATAACACAGTCAGCTTCCGACCTTGCCGACGATCACCTCCCCTCGGGTCCCCGTGGTCGCCTCGGCAAAAGGCCACACGCCATGGAGGGGCTGTGACGCCGCTCCCTGAGCACACCACAACGTGAACTCATATCACGTTATCCGGGTCAATTCGCGCCCGGACCCCAAACGCCTCAAGCGCACGGTATTCTTCGCTATGCGGACCCCCAGCCGTCCTTGCATCCAACCCTCGGCCCACCAGGCCCACCCGCCACCCACGCCGCACCGCGACTACAGCATGGATGAATGGGCCGTCCTGCCGCTCGGCGAACAACCCCAAAACACGCGCACACCAGGTCGACCCCAGGAGATCGCCCCACCGCAGCGCGCCGCACCACCCAGCCGCGCCGTACCTTGAGGTTCGCCAGCATGAATTTGAGCGCCTTGGTCCACCGGACGTCTTTGTTGAGGGTGAGCTTGATGGTGTGGTTGTTGACCTTGTCGCCGTCGATGGGGAACGGGAAGTTGAACGGCGTCGGCTTGCCTGCGAGGGGGGGAAGGGCACCCACCGGGCCCACATCAGCGGCTTCCCAGCCGCCCACCCATATAACACATGCCGCACATGATGCACGGTACGGAATGCGGTACCGTCCTGTACACGGCACGGCACGGCACGGATCGCCACGCGCACGTCCCATGCGACCATAAGATCTCTCCGTCCGTCTGTTCTGTAGCAGCATGCCTGCATGCGCCCCGGCCTATCGTACCTGCCACACCCACCACCTCACGCTACCCGGCCACCCACCCCGCCACAGCCACCCGGCCACCCACCCCGCCACAGCCACCCGGCCACCCACCGTCCTGCACGTCCTTCTTCCGCGCGTGCTCCCCGAACTCCCGCAGGCAGGCCAGGTAGGCCACCATGGCCCGGTCGTAGTTGGCGGACCAGAGCTTGGACACGGGCCCGAACAGGTCGTAGGTGGCGCGCTTGTCCGCCACCCGGGGGTGCGAGCCCATGGGCAGCAGCCGGTGCTGGCTGAACTGCAGCTTGCACATCTGGGCGGGCAGGGAAGAGGGGGGTCACAGGAAAACTGGTAAGGGCAAACGGGGGAGAGGGCGTGGGTTCGTCCGCAGGCAAGCGCGGCGCGCATGATGTGCAGAGGGTAAGAGAGGGCGTGTGTGGGGGGGGAGGCCAGAAGGTGCGTTGCGGGGGCCCAGGGGTCAGGGTGCGGGGCGGGGCACGCGAAGGGCCGGGCCCGGGGCTAGGAGCCTGACCCGGGCGGACCCCACCTCTCCTCCTCCCACCCACCCAGGGGTCCCCCACCTGCGCCATGGTGTGCAGCAGCAGCACCGCCTGCCCCCACGCCGCGTTGATCTCGTCCCACTCAACCTGCGCCTCCGGGGTGCGCCCCAGGCGGAAGCCGCTGATGGTGCCGAACGGGCCGTCGTGCCTGAGGGCGGGTGCGGGGGGCGATCGGGGCGGGGACGGGGGGGACGGGGCAGGGGAAGGGGGCTGTGCTGCGGCGGCGCGTGGGAGGGAGGGCCGCAACGGGTTCGGCCGCCGACCAGCAACCCGCCGGCTGTGGAACAGGCCCGCGGGTAAACCCCGGGCAATGCAACGCCCCTCCCCACCCCGGGGGCCACAGCCGCCACCCACCAGATTTTGAAAGCGTCGTACAGTACGGACGTGTTTTTGAGCAGCTGCAGCCGCTGCCCCGCTCGATCAATCTTGGCCAGCAGGGCCCCCCGCTCGTCGGTGTGGGCGCGCAGCAGCAGCTCGAAGTCGTTCACGTCGTGCCAGTAGCGCTCCTCCAGGCTGGCCAGGTCGGCGGCGGCGGCGGAGAGGGACGACAGCTCCGAGACCACGGCGGCCAGCTCCAACTCCAGCACCTCGGCGCGGGCCCTGCCCCCAGCGCAGGGAGGGCGGGGCGCACGAGGGGGAACGGAGCAGAGGAGCTTTTGAGTGGAGCACGCCCCCAAACCCTGCACCACCCAGAACAGCCCTCTCGCGCCCCGCCCTGCGATGCAACACTCCTATGACGCCCGCCGCGCCCGCCATACGATGTTTCCCCACCGCCAGTAACCCCTTGCCAGGTAGAGACTTCAGCCACGCCGCCCGGCGTTCCACCATCCCAACATTTAGTCGTACATCCGTACGAAAATGCCGTACCTCTCCTGATCGCGCTCCTGCTCCAGACGGCTAATCTCCTCCAGCTGGTACTCCTCCTCCTGGTCCAGCCCGGCCGCGCCGCCGCTCGCCGCTGCGGGTCCCGCTCCCCCTGCTGCTCCTCCTCCCGCGGCTGCGGCTGCGGCCATCGCGCCCGCGCCCTCGAGCTGCGCCAGGCAGGCGGAGTACGCCGCTATCTCCCGCTCCGCCTCCGCGATCTGAGGGCGGGCTCGCGGCGCAGCGCCGGCAGCCGGGCATGGGGATGGACACATGGATTTGGTGGACGGGAGTACAGTGAATTCGGTGCAGGCGAGGGCGTGAGGAGACATCCATCCGGAGCGCACTAGATACGCGTTGAGGGAGAACCGAGCCGCGCGGGAAGCTGCGCCCAGCCCAACAGTATACCGTATGTGAGGAGTGCACACATCGGAAGAGGAAGAGGAAGGGGAGGGGGAGAACGAGAACAGCAGGTTTCCCCCTGCCGCCTTCATCCACAGACCAGCAACCCAGCCCTCCACCCACCCAGCCCTCCGCCCACCCAGCCCTCCACCCACCCAGCCCTCCACCCACCCAGCCCTCCACCCACCCAGCCCTCCACCCACCCAGCCCTCCGCCCACCCAGCCCTTCACCCACCCACCCAGCCCACCTGCGTCTCCATTTCCCCCTTCAGCTGACCCACGCAGTCCATACACAGCGGGTGGTCCACCTGGTCGGGAAGGTTTTGGCGTGAGGGTGGGGAGGGAGGTGCGCGTGTGGGGGTGCGCGTGTGGGGGTGCGCGTGTGGGGGTGCGCGTGCGGGGGTGCGCGTGCGCGTGTGGGGATATTGGTGCTCGGCATGCGGGTGCTGGACGGGGCGCCGTGTATCAACCGACACACATATCCTTAGATCCATCGACTGAAAGATCTACATCTCTACAGACCTGCAGACGGATATACCGCGCTACAGACCAGGGCTGCTGCGCCCACCTGCGTGTTTGTGGATGCGAGCTCGAACAGCTGCGCCAGGGACTGCAGCTTGGCGTCCAGACCCGACCCCGCCGGGCCGCCGCCGCCACCCCCGCTGCCGCCGACCCCGCCCCCGCCAGCGCTGCCGCCGCCGCCGCCCCCTCCCGGACTGCCGTACGTCCCCTCCGGCTCCCCGCCAGGCTGCAGCGGCCCCCCGGCCCCCCGCCGAGGCTGCGGGGGGGAAGCGTGGTGGTGAGCGCACGCCTGCCCGTACAGATGCACCTGGCCTGGGTGCGGCGGCAGCGCGGCCTGCGGAGAAGACTGCTGCTGCTGCTGCTGCGTCGGCGGTGGCGGCGAGGAGCCGGGCCCTGGCAACACCGCTTGCTGCTGCTGCTGCAGGGGCGGCTGCGGCGACTGTTGGGCCGCCGGAGGCGGCTGTAGCGCGTGCTGCTGTCCAACTAACGGCGGCGACGCGGATGCGGCCGCGCCCGCACCACCCGCTTGCTGCTGCTGCTGTGCCTGTAGCTGCTGCTGTAGCGCTTGCATGTGCATTGGGCTGAGTCCGGGAGGCGGCTGGGCCGCGTGGAGGCCCAGGCCACCCGGGTGGGGCCGCAGGACCGAGGCGGCACCAAGCACCACGAACGACTCCTCGAGACCGCCGCGCGGCGGGTGCAGGTGCAGGTGCGGGGGCGGGGCCGGGGAGGGGCCTGCCGGGTGCTGCAGAAGCTGCTGCTGCGGCTGCTGCGGCTGCTGCTGCAGTGTCGGCTGCGGCCGCCCGGTGAGCTGCGGTGGCGAGGGCCCGGGGGGCTGTGACCCTGGCGCCAGGCGCTGAGGAGACGGGGGCGCTGGCCGCCCCGACTGCAGGGGTTGCGACGGCAGCGCCCCCGGGTGGCCGGGCGGCGGAGGACCCACTCCTGCGCTGGGGCCTGCGCGGGGTGCGGTGCAGGAGAACGGTTGGGTTGGTGGTGTCTGCTGTGGTGGGGGTGGTGCTGCGTAGTTGTTGGTGGTGGGTTGTCCGATTGGAGAGGGGATGCGGGGCGATATTCGAAACGGGGGCCTGCAGGACGGCAGCGCACCCAATGGAGAACGGCACTACGTGCGGGTCCCCGGCCACTGCCCCGACAGAAGGCCCTGAAAATTCTGCATTTTTGCATCACTAAATGGATGCGACATGGAATGGAAAGGGTGGCCCGCGCGTTGAGAGCGACGCACCTCGCTTGCCGTCCAGGACGATGAAGGACTCGTCGACGTTGGTGTGGTCGAACACAGAATTTTGGAGGTGTGGAGGCACCAGCAAGCCCCTGCCTCCTGCCCATGCCACCGACTCAGCAGCGTCTAGGGTCCCGACTAACGTCAACCGGGCGCGGCAGAGTTGGCAGGTGAAAGCATACGCGCCCTCCATCTCGATTATAATTAATTTCAAATGGTATAACCTTCACTTTGCAAGCCCCAAACTGTTAGCGGACCGACCTCGAGTGACAAGAGTGACATGATGCAGGGGCTTTACATGGATGCAAACTATACTAAAACGTTTAATACATGAGTTTGTGCTAACGCAACTGAAGAATGAACAGGGTTTTCATACTCCGTTCGGGTTGACGTTGGGCTTACTAGGCTTCAGTTGGACCCATGGGCATCTGGGTCGTCCATGAATCCACCAGCTCTAGTTGGACTCCTAGCACATCCTAGAGCGGAAGTTAATCAATTTTGCTCACAGAAATTCTTAGGATGGATCCCAAACTGTTCTTTTCGCCCATCCGTTGGCTGGGTGCTCTTAAGGGTTCCGGGACTGGCGCAGCCCTTGCCTCCTGGAGCGGCCCCACAGACATAATCACCAACGGCAGCCAATATGCCTGTTACAGCTCCTCCTCTAAACGGGGCACTGCCAGGCTGGCCTGCCCGCGGCATGGTGAGTCGACTCTTCCAGCGACCGACACTCGCTGCTCGCCCTTCGATGCATGTGGGAAGGCCGGCTCCGCAAGGCTGGAACCGATGACCCGCGGGGTCCGCTGCAACATCCTTTAAAACGGCTCCTTGCGTGTGTGTGTGTGTGTATACTGTGCCGTACAGGTGTACGGATGGTGGCGCCAGCAGCCGCTCACACCGCCGCCGCGGCGATGCTGGTCCGTGGGCTCGCTGGCGTCGGCAGCGGCGGGGGTGCTCGACGCGGCGGCGATGCCGGCGATGTCGTCGCGGGTCGACGCGGCGGCGATGCCGACTTCGACGATGGCGCGGATGGCACGCGCAGCCGCGGCGGCGCCGTGAGGATCGAGAAGGCACGGCCTGCCTTGATACAATGCCGCTTCATTCGGTCCGTTCAGTTAGCGAGCCGATTTTTATAGATAGGTCCGCCTGCCCTCCCTGGACGTTGTTGAGCGCTTGAGCCCCACCTCCCCTCCCGTCCCCCCCGCCCTCGCACAGGACACGATGGGCGCAGTGGAGGTACCCGCCGACCGGTGCGTGCCTGCGCAGGGCGGCGCGGCGGCGGCGCGGCGCGTCCTGCAACACCTACCCACTGTATGTGGCCGCACTCCCCGCCCATCCCGCCCTCGGCTCCACTCCTTTCGTCCTTGGGCTACACCCCTTTTCGAATGCGCTCACCAAAAAATCGATAGGCATCGATGCGGGACATGTCAGGGACGTACGCAGCGACACCGCAGCGCGCAGGGTAGCCCCGGGATCCCTCCCCCGCCCACCCCCGCCTGCTGCCCCGCCCACCCCCGCCTGCTGCCCCGCCCAACCCCTACCTCTCCCATGCCGCACGACGCACGACGCACCCCCCCCCCCGGGTGCCCCCCGCCCTGGTATGAAGTTACTGGGGGGCTCAGACGCAGCGGTCGCTGCAGAACTTCCGCATCGGCGACCCGTCCAGCGAGCGCATGCCGGAGCCGCTTATCCGGGCGCTGGGGCTGGTCAAGCGGGCAGCCGCGGAGGTGCGGTGCGTGGGCGGGCGGGCGGGCTCGAGGGGGCGACATGTAGCAGACACGTGCAACGAAGGGGGACACGAGCACACGAGGCGAGACGAGACGACACGACACGACACGTGTGTATATGCCGTACGTACCTTGCGCGCATGCCGTACGCTGCAGCACGCCGGCGGTCGGGGCCTCGGAGAGGAGAGGGGGTTGGCCGGATCGCTACCCAGACGGGCCGGATGGCAGCCGGGGGGGGAGTGAAGGGCCCCTGCCGACCCACCCGGGGGAATACAACTGTAATTCGTTGTATATAGCGGGCTCTGGATTTTGGTGGGCTCTGGATTTTGGTGGGCTCTGGATTTTGGTGGGGTCGATCTGCACACAGGTGACCCTAGGGGGGATTTGGAGTGGGGGTCGGCACTCGGCAGCTGCGTGGCCGATGACGACCGCGAGGAGCTCGCCCATCTACCTGCTGGCATGCGGCATGCAATGCACGCACCTGACTACTGAGCCGATCACGGCAAGGCGGGGGGAAGGACCGGCCCGTCGGGCCGGACACGTCTCCTCTTACCTGCTGTAAGCCGGTACGGCAGTGCGCCGTACAGACGCTCACAATATATGGAGCCCAAATGGGTTCCCAACCATCCGGTAAGCCTTTGCGTCTTACACTACCTGCCGCCTCCCATCCACCAGCCTGCCTGCCCGCCCACCTCTGCCCGCCTACCTAGCTGCCTAACTGCCTACCGGCCGGTCGCTCGCCCGGCTCCCTACCCGCCCGCGCTGCCTGCCTGCCTGCCTGCCTGCCTGCCTGCCTGCCTGCCGCTCCAGGTGAACACCCAGGCGGGACTGCTGCAGCCCGAGGTGGGCCGGGCCATCATGGCCGCCGCGGGCGAGGTGGCGGAGGGCCGCCTGGCCGACCACTTCCCGCTGCGCATCTGGCAGACCGGCAGCGGCACCCAGACCCACATGAACGCGAACGAGGTCATCGCGCGCAGGTGGGTGTGTGGAGGGGAGGGAAGGGACGGGGCAGGTGGGCAGGTGGGCGGGGCGTGAAGGGGAGGGGCCAGAGTTGAGGGGGAAGGTGGGCTGCGGCGAGATGGAAAAGGTGGAGGGCGGCGAATGGCTGGCAGGTTGATTTCAGGCAGGGCGGGACAGAAGACGCCGCCGGGGCCTGGACGGCATCCAATGGTCCGGAGGCAGGGGCTGGCGGGGGCTGGAGGAGCGGCACATACATGACATAGGATGTGGTCCCGGATGGATGCATTGTGGTTCATACAGCTGCCATCCTCTTCATGATCTGTTTCCCTGCTGCTCCCAAGCCGGCCGTTGAGGCCGGCCGAGATGCACGGACGCATGAAGCGACCCACCATCGGCGCACCGTCATATCATACCCATATGTATTTCGACCCTTGATTGTAATCAGTACAACCCGCGCTGATAAATTGGCTTGTCTGCTTCGACTCACCAAGCTCCAGCAGAGGCCCGCCCGTTAACTATCAACGCAAGTTCGCGCACGCTGCACACCGCGCTCACCTCACCTCACCTCACCTCACCTCACCTCACCTCACCTCACCTCACCTCACCTCACCTCACCTCACCTCACCTCACCTCACCTCACCTCACCTCACCTCACCTCACCTCACCTCACCTCACCTCACTCACCTCACCTCACCTCACCTCACCTCACCTCACCTCACCTCACCTCACCTCACCTCACCTCACCTCACCTCACCTCACTCACCTCACCTCACCTCACCTCACCTCACCTCACCTCACCTCACCTCACCTC
The DNA here is from genome assembly GCA_003117195.1 of Eudorina sp. 2006-703-Eu-15. Lineage (NCBI taxonomy): Eukaryota > Viridiplantae > Chlorophyta > Chlorophyceae > Chlamydomonadales > Volvocaceae > Eudorina > Eudorina sp. 2006-703-Eu-15. The sequence goes on from BDSI01000037.1 coordinate 234,803, forward strand.
ACCTCACCTCACCTCACCTCACCTCACTCACCTCACCTCACCACCTCACCTCACCTCACCTCACCTCACCTCACCTCACCTCACCTCACCTCACCTCACCTCACCTCACCTCACCTCACCTCACCTCACCACCTCACCTCACCTCACCTCACCTCACCTCACCTCACCTCACCTCACCTCACCACCTCACCTCACCTCACCTCACCTCACCTCACCTCACCTCACCTCACCTCACCTCACCTCACCTCACCTCACCTCACCTCACCTCACCTCACCTCACCTCACCTCACCTCACCTCACCTCACCTCACCTCACCTCACCTCACCTCACCTCACCTCACCTCACCTCACCTCACCACCTCACCTCACCTCACCTCACCTCACCTCACCTCACCTCACCTCACCTCACCTCACCTCACCTCACCTCACCTCACCTCACCTCACCTCACCTCACCTCACCTCACCTCACCTCACCTCACCTCACCTCACCTCACCTCACCTCACCTCACCTCACCTCACCTCACCTCACCTCACCTCACCTCACCTCACCTCACCACCTCACCTCACCTCACCTCACCTCACCTCACCTCACCTCACCTCACCTCACCTCACCTCACCTCACCTCACCTCACCTCACCTCACCTCACCTCACCCTCACCTCACCTCACCTCACCTCACCTCACCTCACCTCACCTCACCTCACCTCACCTCACCTCACCCCCCCCCCCCCCCTCACCTCACCTCACCTCACCTCACCTCACCTCACCTCACCTCACCTCACCTCACCTCACCTCACCTCACCTCACCTCACCTCACCTCACCTCACCTCACCTCACCTCACCTCACCTCACCTCACCTCACCTCACCTTACCTCAACCCCAGGGCCACCGAGATCTTGGGCGCGGCCTCATCACCCGACGGCGTCACTACTGTCGTACATCCCAATGACCACGTCAACATGGGCCAGAGCTCGAATGAGTGAGTCGGCTCATCATCAGGGCATCAGGGAGGGAGGGCGGGAGGGGCACCGGCGTGGTCGGGCGGCTGGTGGATAGGTGCGTGGATGTCGTCCTTCGTTGCCTTACCGCAGCTGTGCACACAGTCCCCTATCTAGATAGCCCTCGCCTACCTACCTAGCACATACAGCACGCAGTAGGACGCAAGCACGATCGAGAGCACGAACCCATCCAGCCAGAACAAATGGTTGCGATCTTACACGCACTAGCTACGTATCGCTGCAGCGGTGCGCCCATCGCTGCAGCGGTGCGCCCATCATTATCGGAGCGGCTAACCCACCCCGCCCCCTTTAACACACATACGCTTCGGGTTCAGACCAAGGCAGACAATTATTACCGGTGTTGCCATGATCTATCGGTATAGGTGTTATATGCATGCACCCAGCCACTACTCCTGCCTCCATCCGCGCCCCCGCTCGCCCGGGCCCGCCCCTGCCCCGCCCTCGCCTAGCCCGGATGGCCGTCAACATTATTGCATGCATTATTACTCCGTCATCATCTCAAAACCCATCCATGCGTACCACCAAAGCACATTGCATGCCGACTAATAATAACGAACGGTGCGTCCATGTGCGACAGCACGTTCCCGACAGCGATGCATGTGGCGGTGGCGCTGCACGTGCACCACAAGCTGCTGCCGGCTCTGCAGGACCTGACGGTGGGTACGTGCGTGGTTAGTTGCGTGGCTGGGTGGCTAAGTGCCACATACAAGCACGTGGATGCATGGGCATCGCAGCAGCACGCAGCAGGCGGTAGATAGATGGCTATAGCAGGGTGGATGGGGTGTGTAGGTGAGTATATAAAAAATATAAATAAAAGATGTAGGTGAGAGCTGGCGTGGCAAAGGCTTCTCGAGATGCTGGGACAGTGCTTCGCACTACTACTGTATTTGAGGTGAAGGGCCGACCATTATTGTACGTCACCTACTACAGGGTGCGTGGATTGGGGTGGATTGGGATGGGCCTATTTGTTCAGCAAATAAAATAAAGAAACTCGCCGGCGGGCGGCGGGTTCGTTGCTTGGTCGTCGCATCGGTGTCCATGCATCCCGCCCCGCAACTAACGAGCGAAAGAACCTTCCATGCCATCCACTACGTACCCGCAGGACGCCCTGGCCGCCAAGTCGCACGAGTTCGGGCGGATCGTCAAGATCGGCCGCACCCACACCCAGGACGCGACGCCCCTCACCCTGGGGCAGGAGTTCAGCGGCTATGCCACGCAGGTACGCAGACATACAGCCGCACATACACACCGACGCTACGCACGGCGGCGGCACTGCTAACACATACAGCACGAATAGTAAAAACAGTAGTGATAATGACACTAACAATGATCCCGTTGGGGTCCGCTGTAACATTCATTCATTCATTCACTAACAATATTATCAATTACAATAATAATCCTAATCATAACCGTGATCGATAATGATAGGATAGATAGAATCATAATAGTGACAGCTAGCTGCTTGCACGTTTTCAAACATGTTTGTATGTACGGCACGCACATGCACCCATTCATGTCTGTGCGTGTATGTGCGCCTGCTGCCTCGCTCGCTCCACGTACGGCATGCATCTATCCATCCGTCGGCGGTTCATTATTGGATAACCCCGCCGCGCGCCCCATCCCTCCGCTGCTGGTCGCTCGCCCATCGCCTGGTGCGTGCGGTGGCTGACTGCTGCTGCCGCCCTCGGCGCGGCACCTACCGCCGCCGCCGCCGCCATCTATCCACTGCGGCCATACATCCGTCCACTGCCGGCTCGCTCGCACGCATCGCAGGTGCAGTTCGGCTTGGAGCGGGTGCGGCAGTGCCTGGGCCACGTACACATGCTGGCACAGGGCGGCACGGCGGTGGGCACCGGTCTCAACACCTTCCGAGGTGCGCGCGGCGGGTGCCGTGCGTGCGTGTGCTGACGCCGCGACGGAGGCCGCCCGATAGATTATTATTGCGCGCTTGCTTACCGGGTGTAAATTTTCCCCTGCTGCATGCATGAAGCTGCGGCCTTACTTGCGAGACAGCTCATGCATCCACTTGCTTCTCGCCGCAGCCGCCATCGCCGCTGCTCGCTTCTAGATCTGGGCACTAGCGCTAGATATAGCTGCTGCTGCGTGCAGTTCGTTCCTGCTGCATGCCCGCCCGCCCGCCGGCCAGCCCGGCCCTGCACGTACGCTACTGACCGTGCATCAGATGCGATCCTGCTGGCGGAGGTTATGTTCTACCTACCTTGCACAAAATAGGTGTACGCCACTGATGTTTTTATATGCATGCATGCATGCTGCAATATCGATCCGAACTCGGCGGACGGACGCCACAATAAGCAGCAGTAAGAAAATAGGCACGTACAAATCGGCCGAAATAAAATCATTTCGGAAGAAAAGACTCCGTGTCCCACAACTAACCGAAGGCAATTCAAGAATTGATAACGTAGGCAGGAAGATATCTTCTCGAACGTATCAAGCAGTACGCAAAGCGGTGGCGTGCGGCGCAGCTCACTGTGATTACCGTAAGCCAACACTACTAAAATAAATCTTGCAAGTTATTAGATTTTTCACAACTCCGAGAAAACGACAAAGTGCTTCGATTTTCAGAACATACGACGACGCACGTACGCTCGAATCTACGTACACACGAAACCCTTGGCATTATTACACATGCATACAGACCAATCGATGAAAAGAACATGAACGAAGTAAATCTAATAAACGCAGTCTGCTGCTGGCTGGGCGATATCGATACGTCCGCCAGTCACATCAGTCACCCACCTCGCGGTATGTAGCATGCATGTACTGCTGTGTGGCATGGATGCTTCCACGCACGGTTACTGAATTAACTGAATATATATGGCGAATTATTATTACTCGGTAGCAAAGTCCGAAGCGTCGTCAGTACGTAGTAGGGCCAATGTACGGTACTTGAAGTAAGAGCAAACCGACGAAATCTTGAAAAACTGAACAATATTTTGTTGTCACAGCGGGCGGGGCGAAGCAGCGGCGCGGCAACAATCCTCACGTCCGCGTGCGCGACAGCCCGGGCTGAAATCAGCTCCAGCCATGCATTGAGTTCCAACCTTACCTTTAAGTATCTACCTTGCATGCAGTTAAGGATTAATGGCCCGCCCTACCTCGCGCGCTGTTCGTTAGCTGTAGGCAGGTGGTGAGAATTAGCGACAATCAAAGCAACGAACCAAGCCTTACTTCCATTCCACAGCAAGCTAGATGCCGCTGCTCCTGCTGGCTGCTGGCGGCTGCGTGTACGACGGCTGGCTTCGCGTTCATTCATCAGTCCGGCACGGGGTTATGGCTACGCTTGGGACGGCACGCACGTATTCATGTATTATGTACCTAGCTAGTACGACGACCTGGCTGTTGTCGCCCACTCACGCACGCACAATAATAGTACGTAAGCATGCACGTACGTATCGCGCATACACACACAGGGTTCGCGGAGGCGGTCGCGGAGGCCCTGGCCCGGGACACCGGTTTGCCCTTCGTGTCGGCCCCCAACAAGTTCGAGGCGCTGGCGGCCCACGACGCGCTGGTGCAGCTGAGTGGGTCACTCAACACACTCGCGGTGTCCCTGTCAAAGGTAGGTAGGTGTGGATGTGGACATACACGGTGTCTATCGCTCGGCCCCTGCGCGCGCCCGCTGTTATGTTTTCCTCCAGCGCACAGCAATCAAGACAAGCAACCGGAACGAACTGCATTATTATAAGTTGCTTGGCGATGGATGCGCGCTGTCGGAAATGAGAACCGCGCTAACCGCGCGGAGCCCGGTGGGCAGCAGGGGCGTATGTACAGGCTGCGTGGGCTCATCACCGCCCCTGCCCCTTGACCCATACGGTAGGGATTCGCCAGCGTTTTACCATACATGAATTAATGTTGATTTTTTTGTTGTTGCATACGTTTGTGACACTGGCATTCTGTCCAGAGATCGGCCGTTCGAATCCCCGTCCCCTCACCGCCGTGTGATTAGGCGGATCTGGCGCGGTTTCCAGGAAAGGCAATCCTGGCGCGCAGTGTAGTGGCCGGTATGGCTGCGTGAACCCCCCGCGGGTGATGGAGGATAGGTGCGCAGTCCTTGGTAGGGGTTGATGAGACAAGGCACCTACGAGCTATCTGGGCCCGTTGGAACACCCGGTCGGGATGCGGGTCCACCTTGTAACGGTTACATACGTTTGTGGTTATAATATAATATAATATAATAATAATATAATATAAAATAAAATAATATAATAGATATGATATGATATGATATGATATGATATGATATGATATGATATGATATGATATGATATGATATGATATGATATGATATGATATGATATGATATGATATGATATGATATGATATGATATGATATGATATGATATGATATGATATGATATGATATGATATGATATGATATGATATGATATGATATGATATGATATGATATGATATGATATGATATGATATGATATGATATGATATGATATGATATGATATGATATGATATGATATGATATGATATGATATGATATGATATGATATGATATGATATGACATGATATGATATGATATGATATGATATGATATGATATAATACAATATAATGTATTTAATATTTAATATTTGTTTATTTATTTTTTTATAATATATTATATTCTAATATAATTAATATAATATATTTCTGTTATTATCATATCATTGACCGATATTTATGTATGTGATATTTTTATCGGTTTATTATTCATGTCTTAATTTTAATATAAATGTTAATATTTCGCGCGATGTTCGGCTATTTCGGCTGTAGTCACCTACCGTCGGGCAATCGAACCCAGCCACCATCTAATGCATAAGCACATACACACGCGCACGCGCACGTGATTTTTAGAAATAGGCAGGGGCAATTCGTTGCTATTAAGGATATTACAGTGGTGGACCCCGAGGGCCATCGGTGACAGCTGCACACTGCAAAGACGAAACCGGGCCAAATGTTTTAGGGTGGGATGATTTTATTATTATTTTATTATTGTTACATATTCGGTTATCACCAATTCATACGGCGGGGGCGGCGGGTACACACATCGGCGGTACTGCAAGCTGTCGTGCGTTGCGCTGTGCATGCCTGCACTCCGGAGGCTGATGATGATGTCGTACGACATACATACACCTCTCTCGCTGGCTCGCTCTGCTGGCTCGCACCCTCACTCGCTTCGCTTGACGTTCGGTCGTGCGTTTCACGCAAACAGATCGGCAACGACATTCGGCTGTTGGGCAGTGGACCGCGCTGTGGACTGGGGGAGTTGCGGCTACCGGTCAACGAGCCTGGAAGCTCCATTATGCCCGGCAAGGAAAGTCCGTCATCGGCGAGCGCGCGAGAAAACATGCGTGCAACGAACATACCCGTGCGTGCCGTACGCGAGCTGCTCGTTGTCATCATGACGCGACACCTAGCTAGCTAGCTACCATTGCGCAAAATCAATGGACTTCAATTAACACAAGAATACGTGGCCATGCTTTCACGCAAGGCAAGCTTTAAGCAAGTATGCACACTGCTTTTATTCGGTCCATCCGTATGCATTACTACAAATTACGTAAACCTAACGAGTGACGACGGACGACACGTCGACACCACACACTATCGAGCAGCAGGTAAGGACAACAATAGTCATCGTAACGATTAAAATATTGATGAATTAGTCAACCGTAAGCATGGATCTCTCACTCCTGCGTGCTATGATTCGGTTTACGCAGCGGATGGATTGCTAGACCGAGCGATTATTGGTTTTCATTCGCTTCGTACCTTTGTGGCACCAGCAGGCGGCACTCTGATGATTGCTGCTTATTATTACGTGATACACAAGAAGAAGTTAAAAGGACACTACGAAAGTTGTCTCATTTGATTGTACTCATCACTGGAAACGGAGGACGGACGGACGGAGCAAGCATAGCGTCGAGCGATCGATGTGGTAAATAAATGAAGATCACGGGAACCTATCTACCAGAAGTCAGAAATAGGAAAGGTCGATATTATCATTCATCATTTGGGCAGAACATACAAATTATTTGCTGTACACGCGCGCACAATACTAGCTACTGAACGAATAACGAATCGAACGCTACCGACCCAGCCATAAGGAAATTTTGATCCATCTATCAGCAGACGCATATCATCTTACTTTTTACATTTGACATGCAGTTAAATACATATCAACAAAAACTACCTGACGAGTCATACATGCATCAATATCTTTCATTCAGCAGTAGTAACAGCAGCCCTCAGCAAGCAAGCAAATTGCCAAACTCTTGCGAACCCGCCGCTATCGCCGGCTAGCTGTTTGGGCGAGCCTAGCCTCGCTAGCCTAGACACCCGCCCCGCCATATATATGTTATGGGATCAGGCTGCATCTATTCCTAAATAAATGCACGCGGATACATGTATGGTGAATGTCCGTACATACATGCATGCTGCTGCTGATAATAAGTCGGACGACATCTATCATCCGTCCATCTATCTCAGCTTATCACATACTCAGCGACATGACATACATGGACAGTGCATGACATACATACATGATACGTACGCGATTCCTTCATCCGCCGCAAGCATCGTCACACAGATAGATCGACGGCTGGCTGGAGTGCGACATGGCTACGTCCCTCCGTCCTTGCTGTGTATATATATGGCGGCGGCATGCACGCACCAACCGACCGACGGACACGCGGCCCGCCGCCCGCCCGCCCGCATCCACCTACCGTCTATCTGTGCGTATAGTTCATTCGGCGCTCGCTCCTCCGTCCGATCCGTCGTTTGCTTGCTCCTTCCATCCTTCCCTGCCTCCGCTCCGCAGGTCAACCCCACGCAGGTCGAGGCGCTGGTGATGGTGTGTGCGCAAGTTATGGGAAACCACGTCGCTGTCACCGTCGGGGGTGGAGCCGCCGGCGGCCACTTTGAGCTGAACACCTGCAAGCCGCTGATCGCCTCGGCGCTCCTCCGCTCGACGGCGCTCCTTGCGGATGCGGCCGCGTCCTTCACCACCCACCTGGTTTCGGGCCTGCGTGCGGACGAGCAACGGATCGGAAGGCTGGTGAGGGAGTCGCTGATGCTGGTCACGGCGCTCAACCCAGTCCTTGGTACGTGGATGGATGGCGGGGTGGGTGGGTGTTGCTTGTGCCCTGAGTCATAAGTCCAACTGCTGGGGGCAGTCAGAACTGCCGATTAAGGAGACCTGGCGTGCTTATGAGCACAGTGCGCCAACCAGTAGTGGTACGGTGTGGTGGACGAGCCCAACCGACGACCGTTACCCCGGTGACCCTTAATCGGAATCGAGATGCCGGAGGCTTGCGCTCCAACTATGCGATTTGACGCAATAGTTCCCGTTTGTGAATAGTTTACAAACTGGTGCCATTGTGGCGGTGTCATAGTGACGACCCAAAGAAGGCCAGTTGCGGCGCATTGTGCGACGGTTACCTGAAAACGGAGAGGATGCCAAATAGAATTGGGCATTAAGTTAAAGATCTATCGTTGTTAATCATGCAAGCGAGGGCACGATACAACAACTATCCCCCCTCCGGCGGAAGCGTCCTCGCTGACTGCTTAGCCCGGTTACGAACTGCGTCGAGTTCCGGATGCAGGTCAGGAGTGAAGTGCCTCGCAGGTTCCCAGCTGTTGTGCTCAGAGGAGTATCCAGCCCACTTGACGAGCCACTCATGCACGTTGCGAAACCTTTTACCCGACCGAATGCGGCGGCACCTGTAGTCGAGAATGCGCTCGACAGAGTACAGGGGTTTCGAGTCAGACAGCCAGGCAACAGGCACAGGATCGGGTTGCGACATGGTTTCCATGACGTGTTCACGGGCATGGTACGGCCGGACGAGAGACACGTGGAACGTCGGATGAATACGCATATCTTGCGGGAGGGTCAGCTCGACAGCAGCTTTCCCAACCATGCGTACGACAGGGAACGGACCAACCCAGCGAGGTAGCAGCTTACGAGGACCTTGCGCGAGAGAGCGCAGGTGCTTGGTACTGAGCATGACCAGCTGCCCTGGGTGAAGGGTAATGTCCTTCTTGTTGCGATTGTAGTAATCCGCGGTCCGTTGTTGAGCCGCCTCCATGCAAGACTTAGCATCTGCCAGGCGAGTCACAAAGGACTGGGCAAATTGCTTAGCAGCAGGGACATTGACGTCAAGTTCGCGCCAGAGAGGCAGTGCAGGGTGATATCCGTAGTTAAGGAAAAACGGACTGCGACCCGTAACCCGGTTCACGGCATTGTTGAGAGCGAACTCGGCAGCAGAGAGGTATGTATCCCACGTAGTCGGGGTGCGGCCGGCGAAATTGCGAAGCATGTCACCCAGCGTGCGGTTTGTGCGCTCAGTCTGGCCATCCGTCTGAGGGTGGTAAGCAGTAGACATGTGCAACTTCATACCGAGCAAGGCAGCGAGAGCTCCCCAAAACTTACTCGTGAACTTAGCATCACGGTCGGACACGATGTCCTTGGGGACGCCGTGTAGGCGTACGACGTTGTCAAAGAACATGTACAGACGTGCAGCGTTCTCGGCCGTGCATTGCGTGGTCGTGGGCGCCAAGTGCACCATTTTCGTCAGGCGGTCAACGAAAACAGCGAGCGCGTCGTATCCCCCCTCAGTTTTGGGGAGCGACACCACGAAGTCCATGGAGACGCTGTCCCACGGCTGGTCCGGAATGGGCAGAGGTTGAAGCAACCCAGGCGTCTTACCAGCTTGCGGCTTGTTGCGCTGGCACAAGTCGCACGACAGCACAAAGGCAGTGGCGTCGGCGAGAAGGCGCGGCCACCAGAAGACGCGAGAGACGAGCTCGACCAGGCGGGAGACGCCGGGGTGCCCAGCCAAGGGGCCGTCATGGTAATGCCGCAGGATGTCCTGACGAAGTGCGTCGTCGTTAGGAACCACCACTTGGCGGCGGTCCTGAGTGGCGCGGATCCAAAGGCCATTGGTGCAAGTCAGGGTAGCAGCGTTACGCGGATCACGAAAGTACGGATCAGTAGCAGTAGCGAGCTTCAGACGTGCAGCAAACTCAGACAGAGCAGGCGATGGAACCAAGGCGACAGGCGCAGGTGCAGCACGCGGCACGACAGGCGGTACGCCAGATGGCGCGGCGGGCGTCGCAGCAGGCGGCGCGGCATGCGGCACGACAGACGGTGTGGCAGGTACGGCGGCGGGCGGCGCCGGAGCCACAGGGGCCGCGGGAGCACGAGCAGTCTGACTGCGCGTCATGACGTGGATGGCCGCAAGCAGCGACGGATGACGGCTCAGAGCGTCCGCGACGTTGAGAGAGCCAGAGAGGTACTCCCAAGTGTAGTCGAAGCGGGACATGTACTCCAGCCAGCGAGCCTGTCTACGGTTGAGAGTTGGCACACCTTGCAGGAAGGTTAAGGGTTTATGATCGGTCTTCAAAGTGAAGTGCCGGCCCTCAAGGTAGCAACGCCACTCTTTCAGCGCATGCAAGACAGCAAGTAACTCCTGTTCCCCAGTGGTATAACGGGTTTCAGCGCCCGAAAACTTCTTGCTAGTGAAGGCCACTGGCCTGCCCTCTTGCAGCAGGACCGCCCCTGTAACGCTGGGTTACAGTATAAGTCCCTAACAATGACCCTGCACAGCATCTCGAGAAGCCTTTGGCCGCGCTGGGTTACAATTGGTATCGAGTGTCAGTACTCTTTCCGTACGACCTCGGCAGGTCGAGAGTTCGATTCTGGATGGGCGCGCCGAGGTTTCCACTCCAAAAACCCTGCTAGGGACGCATGTGCCGGAGACGGTCCGGGTGTCGCCACATGACGTGACGCGAGGCCTGGTCAACCTCGTGGTAGGGTGGGCATGGCGGAGTGGACTGTGCACTGCGAGGACTCAGTGAGGAACGAGGACGTTCCCTTCAGGGGGGGGAGAATGTAACGCTGGGTTACAGTATAAGTCCCTAACAATGACCCTGCACAGCATCTCGAGAAGCCTTTGGCCGCGCTGTGTTACAGCCCCAGACCCGTACAGGGAGGCGTCGGTGATAACCTCAACCCGAAACGGCAAGGCGGGGTCAGGAAAGCGCAACATGACATCGTCACAGACAAGCCGTTTGAGCTCATCGAACGACTGCTGACACTCCGCGGTCCACGCCTCTAGTGACGTGAACGCCCCCTTACGCGTGAGGTTGGTGAGCGGGGCCGCGATGATGGAGTAGCGCGATATGAACTTACGAAAATAGTTGGTAAGGCCCAAAAATTTACACAAGTCCTGCAAGTTCGTCGGCGCAGGCCAATCTCGGACGGCGGCGGACTTGCGAGGGTCCATGCGCACGCCGTCAGCCGAGACGATGTGGCCCAGGTATTCCACTTGCGGTTGTACCCAGTGGCACTTGGACCGCGTAGCGTACAGCCTCTCACGACGTAGGGTGTCGAAGACCACGCGAAGGTGCTCAAGATGCTCCTCGCGGGTTCGCGAGTAGATGAGGATGTCGTCCAGGTAGCAGACGACGAACCGATCTAGGTAAGGCCTGAAGATGCGGTTCATCACGGCTTGGAACGTGGCGGGAGCGTAAACCAGGCCAAAGCTCAGCACGGTGTACTCATAGTGACCAAAGGGCGTGCGGAAAGCAGTTTTCGGAATGTCCGACTCAGCAATCCGGATCTGGTTGTACCCTTGCTTTAGGTCAACCGAGCTAAAGAACGCAGCACCGCGCAGCTTGTCAAGCAAGTCGTCCACCCTAGGCAGCGGGTAGCGGTTCTTGACCGTGACTGAGTTAAGCCCCCGGTAGTCAATGCACATGCGCAGACCACCATCCTTCTTACCCACGAAAAGGATTGGCGCGGAGTACGGGGAGGTGCTAGGCCTAACCATACCTTTAGCCAGGAGGTCGGACACCTGACGTTTGACTTCGTCAAGCTCCAACGGACTGAGCCGGTACATGGGACGCGACACTGGTTGTGCGTCAGGCATCAGTGGGATGGTATGATCCACCGGGCGCATGGGCGGCAGCCCAGGGATCTCGCGGAATAGATCTGCGAACTCATCCAAGAGGGCTTCGACCTCAGGGTCTTTGGATGCATCAGGGGCGACAGCAGCGTTTAAGTTAAGCTTGGGTCGTACAAGGATGGCATGAGCACCCTTGCGCAACAAACGCATAGCTGCCTTACGGCCGACAGATTCAGGCATGGTACGAGCACACATGGCTGCAACAGCGTAGTTAACAGCAGGGGCAATGTCACCACCCTTAGGCGCGGAACCAAGCAGAGGTATGACGCGCGGCCTTCCCCCCACACGCAATAGCAGCGCGCGGCGGCCATAGTCAAGGTTGGCCGAATGCCGAGCAACGAAGTGTGCTCGACCCCAAGATGAACGAAGCAGCATCAGTCAGACCAGACAAGACGTATGGCCTAAGTGTGAGGCGCAGCGACCCTAGCGTCACTCGAAGGGTAACCTCACCCAAGATGCGTTGCTGGTTCCCGTCAGCTAGCGTGACATGAGCCCACGCACTGTCCCGCAATTGCAAACCCAATTGTCGTACCACCGAGTCAGAGATGAAGTCATGACTGGCGCCCGAGTCGACAAGGGCGTTCAAGGGAAGACCAGAAGCCAGGACTTGTACCAACGGCAGATGGTCTCATGCAACGGCAGAAAGGACTGGCGGGAACAGCGAAGATAGGGAGGGAACAGCAGCTGCGGTAGGGCCGTTAGAAGGC